>VWZO01020935.1:269529-345033 GCA_013396975.1 Bucco capensis
GCCGCCGAGGGACGATGGCGCGGCCCCGCGGCGGGCGGTGGTTGCTGGGAGTCCTCCTCGCCCTGTGCCGTTTGGCCTCGCCGCTCGCCAAGAGCCTGGAACCGGTTTCGTGGAGCTCTGGTAACCCCAAGTACGTGCGGAGAAGGGGGAAACGGAGAGGGCTTGGGCTGTGGGGGGAGTGGGGGAAAAGTCGCCTCGCACCCCGCCTCGCATCCACTCCTCCTGGCAAAATATGGAAAACTGGGAGAATTTAAGCGGAAAAAAAGCCCAAACCCACATTTTAACCTAAACGGCAAGATTTTGGAGGAAAAAAATCCCTCCCCGGGAAACGGAGCGGGCACGGCTGGAGGCTGCGGGCGGCGGACGGAGAGGAGCGACCGTGGGCTGGAGGACGGAGCCTCGCCGAGCCCCGGCTGCTGCTGCTGCTTTGGGCTTTCACCTTTTTCTATGTTAAAAAACCGCACTTTTAATTTTTTTCGCATTTTTAACGATTCTCTTGGCTTTCGAGGCTTTTCTTCTCTTGAAAAATCTTTTCGATTTTTCAAAAAGTGTTTTGTCTTTTTGTTTCTGTCAGTTTTTTGGCAAATTTTTATATTTTTGGGGGGGATTTTTTTCACCTTTAATTCATTCCCCCCCGCTCCCCGAGCCTGGGGAGGCTCGGCGGGCGCTCCTGCCTCTCGCCGGGCTGCCCGTCCGCTCCCCGCACACCACGCTTGGATTTATCATCATTTTCGATGCTTTTTTTTGATTAATTTTCCTGGGTTTTCACTTCTGGAAGCAACGGCGGAGGAAGGGGATCGGTGCCGGTGGAACCCCCTGGTCCGGCGAACAAAGCCGGTGGTGGGGCTCCCCCCACCCCGAGCCCTGCTCTGCCTGGATGTACCCCTCAATCCTCTAGATCCATGTGTTTTGTCCATGTCCGTGTGTCTGTCCCGGCCGAGGGGCAGGAACAATGAGAGGGATGAAGGCGAGGAGGAGAAGTGGAAGATGTTTGGCTTGGTTACTGCTGCCCTGGGATGGGGTCGGGGTGCTTTCGCTGGGCTTGCTTTTGTAGATCCCAGAGTGGTTGTTTATTTTAGCCTTTTTTTGGCTTAAAAAACTCCCTAAATTCTAATTTTAGCTTGATTTAGTTTTTCAGGCTTTTTTTTTGTTGTGGGTTTTTTTCTCCCCACCACATTCCTCTGGAAAAAAAAAAGAGTTTTTGAGGGTTGGAGAGACGCGAAACGATTTGGTCAGCCTTCCTGCTTGGACACGTCTACTCCAACAAACCACTTATTTCTTATTTGGGGGAGGAAGAAGCGAGTTTGGAGGGTGTTGAGGCTCCGATGCCTTGGGAATGTCGGGACAAGGCTCCGGCGGCTGCGGGCGCTCCCGGGAGGTGGTTCTCCTCTTTGGCGTGGCATTTCATGCCTTCTTCCCGTTGGAGTCTTCCCGTTGGAGCCGTGTAAAAATAGATCGAGCAGAAGGAGCCTTTTGCCTTGGGATTGTGAGGTGGGGATGTCGGCGAGTAGGAGGCAAATTGGTTCACCCAAAATCACCTTTTGTTTTTTTGATGAAAAAGGTCAGAGTGGGGGTGGAAGCTGCTTGGGCTGGGTGGTGCTGGGGAATGCCATGGCATGCCTTCCTTAGCGTTGGCTTGAGGTCTGGGACGTTGGGAGAAGGTGGTGGGTTTGTGGAGAACCTCCTCCCCATCTGCCGAGGGGCTGCTGGTGCCAGCACTGAGCTCTGGGTGCAGTGGCCTTGGAGGTGTCCCTCCTTGTGGGGCATTGCTTGAGGTTCTTCACGGTTCTCTTTCCTCCTGTTTAGTGGTTCTCTGCCCTCAGTTGGGTGCTGTCCCACTGTCATGGGTGCCTGCATAGGGTGGGAGTTTGAGGGCAGCGCTGGTGCCGGCACAGAGTCCTGAGTGTGGTGGGCTCAGAGGTGTCCATCCCTGTGGGCCATCACTTGAGGTTCTTCATGGCTCTCCCCCTGTTTGGAGCTGGGTGTTTGTCCACAGCTTTCTGGTTGGGTGCTGTCCCGCGTGGGGACTGCTCCTGTGGGTGTCTGGCGTAAGGTTGAGGTTCAGGGGCAGTGCTGGTGTTTCTCCAGGTCCTCACACAGATGGGATATGGTGGAGAGTGCACTAAACATTGGTGTTCCCACCCAGAAATGGCTCTGCCGGGGCGAGATCCCATGATGGGGCAGGAGCCATGGTTGGGATTTGCCATGGTGGGGGCTGTGGGTGCCTGACCATGTTCTTGTTAGTCTGACCCCAAACTCTCAGCTTTGGGGTCCACCTTTGAGTTTCCTCACTGGTTTAGACCTCCATGCTGTGATGGCAGATTGGGTGATGTTGGGCAGAGCCTCTTCGCCGGCCGCTCCTGCCTGCCCACGCAGCTGAGCAGGCCAGCCTGGGCTGTCCAATGTCTGCTTCCAGGCTGAGGAGAAGCTTGAGCTCTTTGTTGAGCTGGGCTTAAACCTGGCGAGGTGCCTCAAACCCCCACCAAAACGTGCCCACCACCTTGCTTGGGGCTTCCAAGGCGTCCGTGGGTGATGCTGTGGCTGTGCCAAGCCTCTGCTGAGCTTTACTCATGGTTTGAGAGTAAAGAAAGCTAAAGCCTTCAAAAATAACATCTCTGGGTGGAATTTTCCAGCAGATAGCAGGAGAAAGCATTGCACGTTGGGCCTTACTGGTGTCGCTGGGAACAAGGAAAATATGTCCCTGCCCTTTGGTCCCACAGGCTGCGTTTGGAATGTGGGGGCTTAGAACCTCCCTGAGGTGTCCCCAGTGGGTTCCTGGTCTTGTGGTGGTTATCAGAAGGATACTGAGAACACGTCCAATGGGAGCAATGGTGCCCTGGTGGAGTTCAGACCAGCTGAAGCAGTGGTGTTGGGTCAGGGAAACCTTTCCTGGGCTGGGGAAGTTTTTCCCTTTGGCCCCTCACTGTGTGCATGAAAGCCAGTGCTGTGATTGTCGCTCTGTTCCTATCCTGACTAATTCTCTGACTTTTAAGGGGGGAAAAATAGATCTAATTGTCCCCTATCCATGCTCGGGATGAGTTCAGGCTGGTTGAGATCCCCTCGGAGTGCCCGTGCTCGGGATGAACTCAGGCTGGTTGAGATCTGTGTGGAGTATCTGTGCACATGATGAGCTCAGGCTGGTTGAGATCCCTTCGGAGTGTCCATACTCAGAATGAGATCCCCTTGGAGTGCCCGTGCTCAGGATGAGCTCAGGCTGGTTGAGATCCATGTGGAGCGCCCATGCTTGGGATGAGCTCGGGCTGGTTGAGATCCCCTCCAAGCGAGTTTTCCTCAGGATGTCTGTGGAGCCTCTTGGAAAGGGTCTTGGGGAGCCAAACTGGTTTTGGTTTCATTCCATTGTGTCCAGAGAGGGTACTGGGGGAGGCTGGAGGGTGCCTTTGGGATTTAATCACCCCTTGTGCCACTGGGCTCGAGGTTGGTGGGAGCGTGCTCACCTTGGACAGTTGAGAATTGCTGGGGAAATTCTGGCTAAATCCTTTTGGAAGTCCCTTGGCTGTAGTTTTGGAGCAATCCTGACCCTGGTGGGCTCCTGTGCCGACCATTAAAAGGAAGTGTTCGTCATAAAATAGGGCTTGGAAAATTCATTTCGGGCTGGAATTTGCCTCTCCAGAAAGTATTTTAATAAGGAGGTGGGGGAATGGGACACATCATCTGCACGGCTCTGCTTCCCTCTCCTTCCCTTGGATCAAGCTTTCCTCAGCTCTGCTCAGCAAAGCAACCCAGTGAGGTTCTGACAGCAAAATAAATGCATTTATTTAGCAAAAAAAAAAAGGGAAGGTGAAAACCAACAGACAAAAATCTTCCTCTTTTGTGTTATTTTTATTCTGCTTTTAATGACAGGATGGTGTCCTGTGGAATTCTGTAAGCAGCAGGTTTGGAGCCTGGTGGATCTTTGTCTGTTTTGATGCCTTTTATGAAGGACAAAGTGCTCGTGGGAGGCTTTTTTCCCTGATGGGAGTGACTGATCTGGAGCTCCATGAAGCTCCCCAGCAATGGGTTCGCACTTGTTGGAGCAGATGGAATTGAATTACCCTAGTAGTGGATGCATGAGGCACTTCCTGGGATAAGGAATTGGGAAAGAGGAGAAACATGCTGCTTGGGTTTTAATTCAAAGTTGCATTTGGCTCATGGAGCCCTCAGAGACTCCCTTCTCCTGGAGGTGGGTGCTCCGTAGGGTCCCCTAAGGGATCTGAGGCTTTACTTAATCTCCACAGGCTGGTTGGCATCCCAGTTGGAGCTTCCTGACTGGAGTTTCCCTCTGGTATGGAGGAGCCCTTTCTGAGGGTGCTGGGGGGACCCTTTTCTGGCTGCTGGGGAGTGGTGCTGGTGGAGGGAGCCTGATGTGGGGCAGCTGGGTGCCCTCCCAGCACAGAGAGCCTTTGATCTTGCTTTCCCCAATCCCCAAACCCCTGTGCCTAGCTTGGCTACCCTCCTTGCCATGTTGAGTGAGTAGAGGAGCACCCAGGGCTCCTTGCATGTGTCATTTTGGATTGACTTCACTAACTTAAATTAAAAACTAAAATCCCAGGGAAGGCAGGGCTGTGGCTGTGGCAGTAGCTGGGTAAATACCTCTGGATTCTATAAAATGGATTTAACTGCTTCCTTTAAAAGAAAAAAAAAAAAGAGCCATGATGGGGTGGCTGATTGATTGTAAAAGGAGCCCGGAGCTCGCTCCAGAGCGAAGCAGCTGCTGCAACTCCTCCAGCTGCCTGGCAGCACGGATGGGATGGGATCTGGGTGCCATTTTGGACCCTGGAGGACTGGGAAGGAGCTGGTGGGGAGCTCTGTCCCTTTGCCACCACACCTTATCCCAAATGGGCTGGGATGTTCTGGTGGCCCTGGACAGGTGGGCATAGGTCCCTGCAGAGTAGCTTTACTGGTGGGCAAGGTCTCCTCCAAGCAGCTTTACTGGTGGGTACATGGTTTATACTGGTTGGGGATTGCAAAGTGCCAGGATGCACAGGCAGCCCCTCGAATGATGCACATCGGGAGGTGTTTGGGTCGTCCCCTGGAAACTGCGAGCTTAGCAGCTGGGATGGCCCCTTCTTTCCCTGTGGGATTTCCAAGTCCCACCTGCCCTGTAGCTTCCTGGCGGCTCTGCCATCCCTACCCTGCTGGCAGGGTACCCAGTGGCAGCGCTGCTGGGAAGCCTGAGGAGCTCTGGGCTCCGGTGGGAAAACATCTTGTACCGATCAGTAGCACATGCTACTTGGAGTCTGGCAGCTGGAACAGGGTGGGGAGAAACAAAGCTGAAATCCTTTCTGCCTCTAATTAATGATTGCTCCTATCGGGAGAGCAGGAGGAGGAGGACTCGGGGCTCGGCGCTATCGTGGCGTCACATCTGGGCAGGAATGTGGCTGCAGGGCTTTTGTTGGGCTCTTCTCGAAGAACCGAGGGCTTCTCTGCTCCTTTCCGACTTTCTTGCTGCTCTCCCACACTCTTCCTTCCCATTCTGGGGCAGGTGGCATGGTGGAGAAACCTCCTCCAGCAAGCACAAGGGGTGGTGTTGGTGCTTCGCCTGCTCGTGGAGGTGTTGGACACCCTTTGGTCCATCCTGTGAGGTTTTCCTTGCCTCTCGTGTGTTGTCTCCCGCTGAACACCACTGCTCTGTTAACGGCTGGGGCTGGAGCCTCGGGATTCCGGTGCTTCCGGCTCCGCCAGCATGTCCAGGCTTGGTTACAGATGAGCTGGGCAAGCCGAGGCTGAAGGTCCTGCTTGGTTAGGCTGGCTTGGTGCCCGGAGTGGGGTTTACATCACCCCTGCGCTTTTGGGGAGCAAAGTTCTTCCTCTGTGGCTGGAGCCAAACCTTCCAGAGGCTGAGATGTCCAAAGGGGACTGGGTGGGTGCTCAGGGACCTCCAGCACCCTCCTCCTTGGGGAGGACCAGAGGATAGGGGCCAGCTTTAAGGGGGGAGGGTTTCTCTGGGAGCTCTCCCTGCTGGTGCCCCCGGTTGGGCTCAGCGTGGCTCAGGTGCTGGCGTGGCATTGCCGACCCGGCTGAGGCGAGGCGAGCAGCTGCGCTGCAGAAATGCCAGCTATTTATAGCCCCGCCGTGCCTGCTCCTGAATAACCTTTTCCTAGCCACGGCTAGCCCTGCCCAGGTGGGCTGCTCCCCCTTCCCGAGGCAATAGGAGCAGGCTCCTGATGGAGCTGTGCTGGGAGCTGAGCATGAACTTGGTGTTTTCCAAGGGCTTGATCCTGCTGTGGTGCCGCTGCTCCCGCACCAGCGTCCTGTGTGCCGTGCTGCTGGGGTTGGGCCGCGGTGAGAGGTTTTGTGTGAACCTAGTTTGATGTGGGAGGGCTTGTCTGGTGCCAACATGGAGGTGCTGGGGGTGGGATGCCATGGGGAGGTTCCATGAGCTCTATATGCATGCTTCTTCAAGGTGAGGTTTTGGAATCACCCTCCTTGTGGTGGCCAGGTCTTTCTTTCCCCTGCAGAGGCTTGGGGTGGGTGTCCTCCCTGGAAGGGAGTTTCTGGTGACTCATGTCCCTCGTTACTCCATGTGCAGCATCCCATTTCCTGGAAATCCCTTTCCTTGCACTGGTCAGTGAGCAGCTGGTGGCTCCTTGGCTTAGAGCATGAGCCTAGCCTTGGGAACCCTCTGGCCTGCTTGACTTGCACCTTCCAACAGCTTCTAAGTAGGTTCTTCAGCAAAACAAAGCGCATTTTCATGCCTTATCAGCTCTAAATACCCTTACACCCTTAGTATTGATCCCTGAGTGTTTGCATCTTTTCCTGCTCACCGAGGCTGGGACATGGCTGTGGCTGCATATGCCTTTGAGACTTGACACTCCTCTCCTTGCCACCAATGTTAACATTTGGGTGGATTTCTGAAATGTCTGAGCACAGTCTGGGGATGGGTCTGGCCACAGGGGTGGTGGTGGTGTTGAGGGACATGCTGGTGGTGCTCAGGGATGTGGTTAAGTTAGAGGATGTGGTTGGTGGTGGTGCTGAGGGATGTGGTAGTGCTTGAGGACCTGCTGGTGGTTTTGGGGGATGTGGTGAAGTTACAGGACGTGGTAGTGGTGGTGGCGGCACTCAGGGGTTACGGCGATGATGTTCAGAGTTGTGGTGCTTGGGGATGTGCTGGTGGTGGTGCTCAGGGCTGTGGTGATACTTGAGGATGTGCTGGTGGTGCTCAGGGCTGCAGTGATGTTCCAGGATGCAGTCATGGTGCCTCAGGGACATGCTTGTGGTGCTTGGGGGACAGTGATGGTGCTCAGGGCTGTGGTGATACTTGAGCATATGCTGGTGGTGCTGAGGGCTGCAGTGCTGTTCCAGGATGCAGTGCTGGCTCTGGGCTCTGGCATCCTTTGTCTGGACTCGATGTATTCTCGCAGCCGAACGCGAGGGGGAAGTCTGCAGCCCCCCCAGCTCCCAGCAGTGTTTTTGGGGGCCAGTTGTTGATGATCCTTGGCAAAGGAGAATGGAAGGAAAGCAGGGGCTGGGTCGGTTTTAGTCCGGGTGGGGGGCTGGGGGCGGGCTCCCCCCGCGGCGGCAGGGATGCGGGCGGAGCCTGGCCGCAGCCGGGCGAGCAGCATATGGAAAGGATCTGGGTGTAATATCCCGGGCTGCAGCGCGGCTTTGCTGAAGAGGCCACTTCAGCAGGGGACACGGCGTGGTTTAGTCCTCCCGGCTGACACATCCCAGGCCTTCCTCAGGACTTGAAAGAGCTCGAGCTCGCCTTTGAATCTGAGGATTTATAGCCCTTTTAGGCCTCTCCAATAAAAGCGCGACTCCCTCCTCAGACAGAGCCCACCGTCTCCCTCCTCCGGGCTCATTATCCCAGGGATTTGTGTTGCTTGCTCTCCCTCTGTTGTTCGCTACCGTCGCTTTCTTCAGATGTGTGGCCGAGAACTTCAGAGCATGAAAGCAGAGCTTGGAGGAGCTGCACGTCCTGGCTCTGCTGCCAGGATGCAGTTCCTACCATGCTCTGGAGTGGACGTGGCTCCAGCCCCAGCACCATGCAGGGAGAGGACCTTCATCCGATGATGTTGGAGAGCATTGGCTCCCCTTGCCTGATTTGTTCGTGGTGATCCACTTGCTGTTCCTTGAGGGCTGTGAGCAAGCTAGGATGAGCTCCCATCCCTCTGGATAAGCATGTGGAGATGCATCCATCCTGTCTGCCTCCTCTCAGCGTCCTCAGCCCCTGCTGCTGCAGCGTTGTCAGCCCCACAGCTCATGTCTGCTTTCTGCAGGCACGTCAAGCCTCTTGCTGCTTCAAGAGAGGCTTAGGAAAGAGCCCAGAGAAACGACAGAACAATTATTGTATTACAAATTGTTTCCTTTAATGGGCCCTGTCGGATCGCTCAGTCTGTGAAACACATTGTGCCTTCCCCCCAGTCCCTTTCCACTACTCCAGCTTCCCCTCTCAAACCCAGCCCTGCTGGAAAAATTCCTTTTGCCCAAGAGCTGGCGTAGTGCTGGGGTGAGGGATGGAAGCTTTGGGAAGGGAAGGGACCCACTAGCCCCCCCCAGCAAGGCAAGGGGAGGATGGGATGGGCCCTGTCTCCGTGGAGGTGTTTTTTCCGAGCAAGTGGGTGGTGGTCCCTGCCCCATTCCTTGCTCCAGAGCATCACATCACCCTGGACTTCGCTCATCCCAAGTAGGCTCGCAGGCTGGTGGCACCCTCAGATGATGTTGGAGGCTCAGGGGCACCTACTCACAGGTCAAAACCTCCTTGCCTTGCCCACAGCAGTGCCACAGGCAGGGGAGGATGGGGCAGAGCATTGTTTCTGCCCTTCCCAAGTGTTTCAGGGTGGTGGTGGTCGGCTCCCAGGCAGGTTTTTGGCAGCTGCCAGCCCTGAGGGCTGTGGGGTGTAAGGAGAGGAGCCAGGAGGAGCAGTGCACATTATTGCCTTGCCCCCAAAGAATGAACGTGTCGGAATTAAGGAGCAGGTCACCTTCCTTCAAGGCCGAGCAGCAAATATGGTTTACATTTGGCAGCGGCGAGCGGGTGGGAGAGATTTTTCCAGGTATTGCGTTACACTTTCCCTTAAAAGGGCTCTGCTTTGGGGCTGGGGGTTAGAGGGAGGAGAGGAAGGGGCACCCTGGGTGTGGGGATGGGGGCTGTGGACCCCCTTCCTCACACATGCTCACACTCTGTGTGCTCCTGCTCCCTCCAGTGTGCTCCCGAGGGCTTGGGATTGTGATGCTCGTCTCTGACTGACTCCCAATGGCTTGGAGACCATGATGCTTGTCTTAGCTGACTCCTGAGGGCTTGGGGACCGTGATGCTGCCCTGGTGTGCTCCCAAGGGCTTGGGGTCCAAGATGCTTGTCCTAACTGACTCCTAAGGGCTTGGGGACCACGCTGTTCATCCCTGCTGACTCCTGAGGGCTTGGGGCTGGGATGCTGATCCCAGCTGACTCAGAGGTATGCTGTGGGGGCTGTCTGGAATTAATTTTGGGGCTTCCTCCCTCTGGGTGGGATGGGAAATTTCCACCTGGCTGTGGGCACCGCCCCAGCTTGCTGAGCTCTGCCTTGTCCTCCTCTCCTCCTCTCATGTCTTGAATCAATGCTTCATGCAAGAGTGAGCCTGGGATCTGCTCCCAGCATGGAACTGGGGCTCAGCCAATTAGGCAATTATTTGAGAAGAAGAAATTAAAAAAGAAAAATAATTCCTTATTTTTTATGTATTATTTTTTAGAGGAAGGTCTGGCCAATGCATCAGACAGCAGCTGCTCTCTGGTGAGGATGAGCTGGAGGGGGAGGGGGCTCTGCATGGCTCCTGCCAGGGTGGCCTTTGCCTGCCTGCAGTCACAGAGCTCCCCTATGTCCCTGTCGTGTCCCCTCTGTGTTGGTGGGACAGGGAGCTGGAGTTTTGGGAGCTGCCCATGCTCTGGCTCACTGCCTGTGCCCCCTCCCCACACCCATCTGTCATTCTAGCATGTCCTTCATTCCTGGTGGTCCCTGAGCATCTCCTCTGCAGCTGGCACTGATGCATCCCATTGTTCCCAGCTTCCTTCACAGCAGGAGGAGGAGATGCTCTCCCAGGAGGTGGGAAGGGCTCTTTGGGGTGCAGAAGCTCCTTCCCTCTCGCAGAGCAGAGTTATGGTGTCCCATGGTCTGGGGGCTCTGCTGGGGATTCAGGGAGGTGGGAAGGGCTGGAGGCAGCTGGAATTTCCCTCTCAGCCCTGTTTGGATTGAAATGTGTATTGTTCCTCTTCTGTGCATGTTCTGGTTGCACCTCCGTGCTGTGTGCTTCCCAGTGACCTGCCTGCCTCCCCTGCATCCTCGTTAGCAGTGCCTTGGCTGTAGCTAATTGCTGAAATTGGGGCAGCAGCAGCCCAACAACAGAGTGGTACTGAGCTGGGGTTGGGAGGGGAGAGGAGAGGAGGGTCCATCCCACTCCTCCATCCCAAGTTGATGTGGCTTTGGGCCCATTGTTGGTGTTGCTGCAGAACTTTTTCCGGTTCTCTTTCTTATTTAACTTGCCTGAGCTATAGGAGCTTGTTGTTGGGGTTAGGACTGGAGGAAAGTCTGCTGCTGGAGAGTTAGGGATGATGACACTGACTTGGCTTGGTGTTCCCACCCTGCTAGCGACGGGAGCTAAGACCTCAAGGGAGGCTTTGGCAAGAAGGACATTGAGGTGCTGGAGTGTGTCCAGAGAAGGGCAATGAAGGTGGTGAAGGGTCTAGAGCACAAGTGTTGTGAGGAGCAGCTGAAGGAACTGGGGTTGGTTAGTCTGGAGCAGAGGAGGCCCAGGGGAGACCTTCTCACTCTTTACAACTCCCTTTGAGGGAGTTTGGAGCCACATGGGGCTTGGTCTCTTCTCCCAAAGAAGAAGTGACAGGATGAGAGGAAACAGCCTCAAGTTGCATCAGGGGAGGTTCAAGTTGAATATGAGGAACAATTTCTTCCCCAAAAGGATCATCAGGCATTGGGCCAGGCTGCCCAGGGCAGTGGTGGAGTCACCATCCCTGGAGATGTTCAAAAGACAGACATGCACTTTCTGTGCCATGGTTGAGTGGCCGTGGGGATGTTAGGTCGATGGTTGGACTGGGTGATGATCTTGGAGATCTTCAATCTAAATGATTCTTTGATGGTGCCCAGACCAGGCTGTTGGCTTTGTGTCTTGGGCTTCTCCCTTCTATTTTCCCTAGCAGAATTAAAACTTTGCTCCCAGAAAGGTGAGGAGAGGATGGCACCCTGGCACAATGGTGTGCTTTCAGGACCCAACTCTGGTGACTATCCTGCATGGCCACCAGGATGAAGGGGGGGTGCCTTTCCCAGGAGCAGTTCCTGATCCCAAGGAACTTCACCACTTGCTGATGCTTTTATCCCTGCCCTGCCTGGGTTAGCGATGGGTGCTGCTTCCCTAATTACTTCCTTCATGTGGGGCCACTCTGCTTGTTTGTGCTCTCCCAAGGAAGAGCCTTCCCTCGCTGGTAGGGTGTGTGCCGCGGGGTGGGGAGCTCAGCCTCTGCTTTCCCAGGGCACCCAGGAATCCGGCTGCGCGCTGTGGATAGCCCTGGGTGCTCCCACCCACGGCAGGCAGTTTCGTGCTCCTTGCCTGGTTTCATAACATCCAGGAGAGGCACAAAAGGCTTCCAGAACCACCTCCCTGGGCTCAGGGTGGTGCCTCCCTTTCAGCTTGCCAACCAGGTGTTGGTGAGGCTGGGGCTTTGCTGATCATGCTGGGGAGGGCACTGACGCCCATCCCGCATCTCTTCTTGGCTGGGTTTTACTCCTGCATGTGGTGCCTTGATGTGTTGTGGGATGATGATGGTGGCAGGGAGAACACAGGGACTCCTGCTGTTGTCCCCAGCCTGGGAAGGGGACATTCAGGGTGGGCTGCAGAGTTTTCTTTCCTGGGCCAAGGCCCTTTCCTCCTTGTTTTTCCTCCTTAGGGATGGAGGCACATGGATTGAGGATGGAGGTGTGTAGTTTAAGGATAGATACTTGTGGGTTAGGGATGGAGACCTTCCTGTGTAAGCTGCCTCTGCTCTTGCAGGGGAGGTTGGACTAGATGGTCTCCAGAGGTCCCTTCCAACCCCTAACAGTCTGGGATTCTGTGGATTGGGGATAGAGGCACATGGCCCATCCTGCAGAGCTCCCAGGAGTTGTTCTGTGCCTGTAAAGGAGTTGGAAGCTGGTGGGACATCAGGATGGCAAGTAAAGCATAATGACTTTGGACCAGGACATGGACAGAGCAGAACAATTGTTTCTTACCTGAGAGTGCTTTCTCCTCAAGGTACCTGTAGGTGCCACCCTGTGGGCCTGAGACCTGGCAGGAGGGACCTTGCCCACCTTGTGCTCTCTGTTAGGAAGAACCCTCTGCTGCCTCCTCCTTGTCAGGGAGTGAGGCCAGAGTCCCTCTCCTGGTTTTTGAAAGAGATTTGCTGATAGCAGGAATGGTTTCCATACACAGGGATGGGGAGCGGGTGACAGGCACAAGAGCAGTGGACTAATGGCTTCCAGATGCTGCCAGTGCTCTGTGTGTTCCCAGCGAGCAAAACCAAGGAGTCAGCCCAAAAAAAATGGGGCTGGCTTGAGCAGTGCCGTGGAGCTCAGACCGCGATTGCCTCTCCATTTCACTTCATCTTCCGATGGCAGACGTGGGAGCTCTGGCTGGAACTCTCCTGGTCCTGCCAACCCCTGATCTGGGGCTTTATGACACATGCTGAGTGCCGCAGGCTGGAATTGGCAGCACCAATGGGTCCGTGCTGGAGAAGGCTTCCCCATGGCTCACACCACCTTGGGCTGCTTTTGCTGTGAGAACCATGGATTTGGGGATCTGAGCTTTCCTGCAGGGAAATCATAGAAAAGGTTGGAAAAGACCACTAAGGTCATCAAGTCCAACTATCAACCCAAAACCATGATGTTTTGAACCCCCCCAGGGATAGGTGACTCCACCACTGCCCTGGACAGCCTGTTCCAATGCCTAACCACTCTTTCAGAGAAGAAATGTTTCCTAATATCCAACCTAAACCTCCCCTGGTGCAACTTGAGGCTGTTTCCTCTTGTCCTATTGCTTGTTACTTGGGAGAATAGACTAACCCCCAACTGGCTCCAGCCTCCTTTCAGGGAGTTGCAGAGAGCAAGAAGGTCTCTCCAGTATTAATGATTCTTTATTGACTCTTAGTGCCCCACAGTGGCAGGCCCTGGTGAAGGCAGCGTGCGTGTTGCTCGTGCAATGAGACCTCAGAGTGTTTGCCGTTGGGTGTAGGCACTCTGAGTTAGAAGGCAGCAAATGGTGGCTTGTTTTGATGATCAGCTCCCCTGAAGGAAGAGATTCTTGAAGGGCTTTGCTGCTGACCTTCTGGTTAATGACTGCTCTGCAGCACTGGGAGGACTGGCTGAAAGGGAGTAATGAAGCGTTGGCAGCCCAGCCGGGGCCCCACGAGGAGAATGACTGCTCCCTCTGCTCCGGGGATGTCTGCTCTGCCTCTCTGCACGGGTTCAGGCAGCTCCTTCCCTGCAGCCTTGACTCATAAGACCTATTTTAAGGTTACAGTTCTGACCTTGATTTGCACTGGCAATGGGTGTCAGTGCAGGATGTTTCATTTAGGTTGGAAAAGGGCCACTAGGATCACCAGGTCCAGCTGTTGACCCAACACCCCCTTGGCCACTGAACCATGACACAGAAAGTGCTGTGTCTACATGTGCTGTGAGCACTTCCAGGGATGGTGACTCCACCACTGCCCTGGGCAGCCTGGCCCAATGCCTGACAACCCTTTTGGGGAAGAAATTGTTCCTCATATCCAACCTAAGTCTCCTGTGGCACAACTTGAGACTGTTTCATCTTGTCCTGTTACTGGTTCCATGGGAGAAGAAATCAACCCCCACCTGGCTCCAGCCTCCTTTCAGAGCTGGAGAGAGTGAGAAGGTCTCTCCTGAGCCTCCTCTTCTCCAGGCTAACCAACCCCAGTTCCCTCAGCTGCTCCTCGACAACACTTGTGCTCTAGACCCTTCACCACCTTCCTTGCCCTTCTCTGGACACAAAAGTTGCCTCTTTTCCTGAGGTAACTGCACCTGAGGTAAATCTTGCTGGTGGTAAAGGCACTGGAGAAGCAAAGGGAGCAAAATGGCTTGTTGGCATGTTGGGCAGAGGTTTTCCTTGCCCTCAACTGTAGCCCCGAACAAAGCTTGGTGGGAAGGAGAAGGGAAAATGTGAATGGAGGAAAATTTATTTCTCCTGTGTGTAGATTCCTGCAGTGCTTCTGAAGGTGAGAGTTGGGTCACTTTGTGTGGTACCAGCTCAGCAATTCCATCGTGTCCCCGGAGAGCGTCTGAAGTCACACAGGGAGGAATAATGCTGGGGGTTAAAAATAGATGCTGACAATGGGAAGGGAGGACTGGATAAGCTCTGTGTCAGCGGAGGTGGACAGAGCCTGGTGAAAGGCATGTGCAGGGCTGGAGCTGGGCTGTGATGGGTTAGACTTGGAACTAAACCTTGCTTGTGCTTGTTGTAACCTGGAGTGGATTTCACTCCTGAACTTTGGATGTCAATCAATGAAGCCAGGGAAGGTGCCTCTTGCTTTTAAGGGTCTTGCAAAAATGTGTTAGAGAGGATGTGTTGGGGTCAGGGTTGGGAGAAAGCAGCCCATTAAATCCAAATTATTTGGGGAGGGTAAGTGGGGCACAGCTTCAGCAGAGGAGAGTGTGGCACCAGGTGGAAATGGTGGTTTTTAGGACTGATCTGGAGAGGGAAAGACTTCCGACTGTCTCCACTTTGTCACCAGCATGGATGCACAGCTGTGCCCGTGTCCAAAGCAACCTGTTAGGCTGTCCCAGTGCCACCAGTATTCACCTTACTGGAAGTG
Organism: Bucco capensis; assembly: GCA_013396975.1. NCBI lineage: Eukaryota > Metazoa > Chordata > Aves > Piciformes > Bucconidae > Bucco > Bucco capensis. The sequence goes on from VWZO01020935.1 coordinate 284,318, forward strand.
GGGTGTGCAGAGTACTGTTTGGCTAGGGATGGGTGCTGGGCAGTGCAGGACAGTGAATTCTGCAGCCCTTGCCCAAGGCTTTTGTTGAAGCTCATTGAAACCATCTGTGATTACCAGAGCCTGACCAGGAATCCGGGTGGCAACGAGACTGGAGCAGCCTGGGTCCCTTGTTCCTGTGATGGGGACATGGCCAGAACTGTCCCCCTGGGGCAGCTGCCAAGCAGCGGCCGGAGGAGAGGAGGTCACAGCTCCTGCTGGAGCAGGACCAGGAGCAATTCCGGCTTCTCCCTTCGTTTGAAGCCCTTTCCTTTCTGTGGCTCTGGCAGCCGGCTCTGGCCTCAGCACTGCGCGAGCTGCTGGAGGACAATGGGGCTGTGAGGTGGGGCAGGAGGGTGGCAGGAGATGAAAGGGGAGAAGGAAAATGGAAGCATGTCTGGAAAGGCATTTGGATGGAAATGGGACTTTGGGATAGACTTTGAGAGACACAGGCAGAAAGGGCAGTGGCCCCCTCCGGCGCGCACAGCTCCGGCCTCGGCTCTTTCATTGCCTCAGAAAAGGGCATTTTTCCATCTCCTCTTGGGTGCAGCTATGGTTCCTTCAGGTCCTCCTTGTCCCCATCACCACCTGTGTCCTGGTGTGGAGCAGCCCCATGTGCATGTCTTAAAGAGAGTTCTGTTCAATAGTGATAGTAGTGACTGAACCTTGGCAAAGGGATGTGTCTTCTTCCAACTCAGGAGGACTTGGCCCCATCCCACTTTCCTCACCCTCAGCAGCTCCCCCAAGCCTTTCCCTTCCCGGCGAGACTGTGTCTTTGATCCGTTCTCATCCTTTTGATCCAGCCATCGTCCTTGGCAGTGCCTCAGCGGCTCTCCTGTTTTGCTGGAGAGGTGGCCTTGCCGTGAGTCATCCTCCTGCCTTGCTGCTGCTGTTTGATTTCTCCCTTTTCCTTCTCCTAAGAGAGCATTTATGAAAAGGAAGCAGAATACTCATCCAGGAAACCAGAGCACAATAAGCACACGGCGTCAGTACTTTAAAAGGCATCTCTGTCATGCTTGGCACTGCTGCTGTGACAAGCTGTGCAGAGAGGTGGCTGCTGGCAGTGGGGAGCTGGGCATGCTCCAAGGGTCCCTGGTCCTGCCTGTTGATGGAGAGCTGGGGATGCTCCGGGGGTCCCTGATCCTACTTGGTGGTGGGGAGCTAAGGATGCTCCAAGGGTTGCTGGTGATGGGGAGCTGGGGATGCTCTGGGGATCCCTGGTCCTGCCTGGTGGGTGGGGAGCTAAGGATGCTCTTTTGGTACCTGGTCCTGCCTGGTGATAGGGAGCAGGGGATGCTACCTGTGTGCATCAGCCCCAGGCACCTCAGTCCTGCCTGGGCAGGGTGGAGAGAGGGTGTTGGGGATACTCACAGGGTCCCCAGTCCTGCCTGGTGCACATCATTGGGGTCCTGCCTGGCAGCAGGGAGCCCTTTTTTGGAGGGGATTTGGGTCACCAGTCTCCTGTTGCCATCCCACGTGCATCTACTTGTCAGCTACTGACCCTGCCAAGGCGAGAGGAGGAGAAAGGAGGGCAGAGCTGCTCCCTGGAGAGCAGTCTGACAGGTTGGGGGGCTGGGAGGGAAGGAGGAGGCAGGTTGGTTCAGAGCTGGCGTCCACATCCCCGTGCTGTGGCAGGCGATGGTAGCCCGAGAGCAGAGCTGTCACTTCTCATTGCGCTGCTGTCGGCTCAGCCCCTGGCTGGGCTCCCCTCCACCACCTCCTCCTCCTCCTCCTCCTCGCTGTGTTCTAGAAACTGGAGTTGTTGTCTTTGCACACCGAGCTGTCAGCAGCTCAAAAATGTACTGCTGGTCTAAAACCATCCAAAGAAAAAACCACCAAAGCCCAGCTGCCAGTTGGTACAAGTGCCAAGGGAATGGCAGGGAGACTTGTTTCTTCTCACTGAGAGAATTGTGAGTCAGTCCTTTAATCTCTAATGGAGGTTTATGGTCATCTGTAGTGAAATGTTGGGCTCTGTGCAGAGCTGACATGTATGACCATCATAAAGCAAGAGTTATGGGAGCCCAGAATTGCCTTGATGGTCCAAGTGCCTGCAGGAAGCATTTTTAGAGTCTGTAATGGGGATTTATTGGCCCTTGGGGCTGGAACTGTCAGGAGAAAATAAAATAATCAGACTGGGACTTTGTTTTTTTCCCCTCTTTGGCATTTGACTCCTTCTACGTATTCCTAAATCGCTTAGTGTCTTGCCTACATGCTTTTAGTGCCTTTGGAACTGCAGTGAGAGCTCTGGTAGGTGTTGGGCACCCAAGGTCCCATCCCTGGCCAGGAGCTGGCTTTCCAGTCCTTTCCCGTNTCCTTGGGTCAGTTGGGAAAGGGAGGAAAATCACTCCTCATGTCATAGAATCATAGAATAGTTTGGGTTGGNGGGGATGTCCCTGGCCACTGCAGGGGGTTGGACTAGATGAGCTCCAGAGGTCCCTTCCAACCCAAACCATTCTGTGATCAGCTTCCATGGAATTACAACAGACCTGAGAGCAGTTCAGGAGGCGAACAGCACATGCTCCAGCGAGACAGCTAATGTCAGTGCTGCCGAAGAGCCCGAACTGCTCCCTGGCTGCTGTGGGCCATGTGGAGCTCCTTGTAAAGGACCTTGGGGTTAAATCTCTTTTCCTTTTTAGATAAGCTGAACCAACCCAACAACTTTTCCCCCACTTTTTTTCCAGTCTTTGAATCACTTGTGCTTTGTGGTTGTTCCCATCCGTATCCAATGGGATATGTCTGGGCTGTGGATGGACAGTAGCCATCCTACCGGTGCCTGGTGTTTCTCTGCTCCTGGGTGCAGGATGTGCCCCATGCTCCTATTGTCCAGAGGCATCTGGAAACCTTGCAGCCTTTCAGTGCTTAAAGGAGCCTAGAAGAAAGATGGGGAGACACTTTTTAGCAGGACCTGTTGGGACAGGACAAGGAGTGATGGTTTGAAACTAAAAGAGGGAGATTGAAACTAGATAAAAGAAAGACAAGTTTTACCCTGAGGGTGGTGAGAGTCTGGCCCAGGTTGCCCAGAGAGGTGGGAGATGTCCCATCCCTGGAACCATTCCAGCTCAGTTTGTCTGGGGCTCTGAGCAGCCTGCTTTAGTTGCAGATGTGCCTGCTAGATGTCGTTTAAAGGTCTCTTCCCACCCAAACCATTCCATGGTTCTGTGATGCACAGCTCTGACCCAACCCTGAGCACCTTCCTGGCCCTTCGTCTGTTATCTCCAGCTGCCAATTTGCTCTCCTCTAAGCTGTGACCACAAGCAGCACCCAACAGTGCCAGCTCCTGTGCTAGCCTGAAATAGTCCTCTTGGGTCGATCGATATCTCCATTCTCGTTTTGTTTAACAAATACCTTCTTGAATGGCAAAGCTTTGTGTTCAGTTCCTCCTGTGATGCTCTTGTTCCATCCCACAGAGGGACACCTAAAAGGACTTTTTTAAAATGCCAGGGTTTGGGGTTTTTTTTTAACCAGGTTTTAAAATTGAAGTGCATTTTTTTTCCTTTTGTATCCAGAGGCAGGATATAAATGACTCTACTAAAATTAGATTAATCCCAGTAAGAATGTCAGTTATCATTTCTGAATACATTAAATTTTTTTTTCTTTTGGTTTTTTTTTTTGGGTTTTACATGCCTCTTTAGCTATAATTGCTGGTATAATTTCTTCCCTAGACATGGTGTGTCCTCATGGTTGACAGAAATCCTTAATGCAGTGTCAGCTCCAAATTAGTGCGGCGCAGACACTGCAAAGGGTTGAACTTTCTCCTTAATAAGTTAAAAAGGAGGAGGAAAAAGAAGAAAAAAGCACTTTAAATGCAAACGGAAGACTAAAATGCTCTTAGCTGGTTGGAATAAGGCAGGATGGTGGCAGGCTGGAGGCCTTCAGTGGGTCCTGGGTGAGGTGGTTTTGGGTCTGAATGGGATGAGGGGGCTGCAGGGCAGGACTGGGGTGGTTCTGCAGCAACACCCAGCTTTGCTTGAGATATATTTTTGAAGGTAAAGAATCCCATTTTATGGTGGATGCCCTGAAACTCACTGCCTGCATGGGTGCAAGGTGGGCGGGTGATCTCTTTTTGCTCTTGGCTGCTTTGAGTGCTTGTGCTCCACATTGGGGAGTAGGTTTGCCACCCAACATCTGCCCCAGCCTGTGTCCTCCCAGCACCCCCAAAACCCCCCCAGCTCTGGGGAGTGAGTGCCTGGGAGGGATGGTGGGTGTCAGTGCTGTGAGCACTCCCCATAGCAATGAAAGAGTTGATGCCCAAGTCCTGTCACAGTGGTGGCATGGTGGGGATGTGTCCCCAGCCACAGCTGGGAATGCCTGAGCTGGTGAGATTGGGGGGCAGGGCTCTGGGGAATCACATCTGGCAGCAGATGGGGGAGGAAGTGGTTGAGGAGAGACTTTGGTCTCCTCTGTGGCATCTCCTCAGCTTGCTTGCATCTGTGTGGGTGGGAAGAGGGAGGTTTTCATCTCGGGGGGGCGGGGGGTGAACCCTCCCAGTCCGTGGGCAATTGGGAACTGGTGCAGTGGTGAGGGTGGTGGACTGGATGCTCTGCCCTCCTCATGCTACTCCTTGTCCTCCTCCTTCCCAGGCCCAAGGGCTGACTTAATTTTTAGGTGTAAACCCCAAAGCTTTCCTTAGTGCTTTGCTCAAGCTCCTGCCATGTGTCTCAGCAGGATCTAGGGACATCCCTGGCAGAATGGGGCTGGAGAGCAGCACCAGCCCCCAGATTTCCAGCTCTGGTAGAATCCATGACACCCCAAGACAGCAGTAGTTCTCTCTGGTTCCTCTCCTGCTCCCAGCAGGAGGTTGGACATTTTCTTAGAGCTCAGCTGGACATGGATCTGGCCTAAAAATAAAAGCATGTAGGAGCCAGATCTCTTTTGGCAGGAGGAGAGCTTTAAACCTGACACTTGTGAATTCTGCTGGCCTCTCTCCCAGCCTTTCTCTCAGCTGCCAACCAGCCCTGAACTGGGTAAACTGGGAGCAGTGGAGGAGGAGTGCAGGGAGTCCCAATCCCTGCTAGCCATGAAACTTTTAGGAAGGTCTTTCTCTTTGCTGCAGCCTGGAAGGATGTAGAAAATTGAGACTGTTGCACCCAAATGGGACCTCTCAGAGGTTTTAGGGGAAAAAAGGACAGTTTTCTTCACTGCTGAGTGACATCCAAGAGGTAGAGGCTGGATTCATGCTTTCTTGTGGTGTTTGCTCCCCAGACTTTGGTGATTGCTTGCAGTTTGTGTGCAGGAGGAGGGAGGGAATCATTTTTGGAGGTCCAATGACTCATCTTTAGCTTTTTCTCCTGGACCTAAAGCAGACTCATCCACCCCCTTGGTTTGGGGGCTGGAGGTCCTGCGCAGCTGAGTGCTGTGTGGTGGTGGTAGGGCTGAGTCAGAGGTAAGGAACATTGGGTGACCAGGCTGCTGGAGCAGTTCCTGCAGGACTGCAGTGAACAGTTGTTGAAGCCTTAACGAATTATAAGGCAGGCTGCAGTTGAGTGAGATCCTGAAATCCCAGCATGGTGGGAGTTGGACCTCTGGGGATCATCTAGTCCAGCCCCCTTGCACCAGCAGGATGACCACAATTGCCTCCAGGTGCCTTTGGAATTTCTCCAGATGATACTCCACAAGCTCTCTGGGCAGCCTGGGCCAGGGCTCTGTACCCTCACACCAAACAAGTTTCTCCTCCTGTTGAGCTGGAACCTCCTGGGTTCCAGTTCGTGCCCATTGCCCCTTGGCATGGCTCTGAGCCCCAGCCTCTTGCCCCCTGCACCCTTGAGCTCTTGCTCAGCACTGAGCAGCTCCCCTCTGGCTCTGCTCTTCTCCAGGCTAAGCAGCCCCAGGGCTCTCAGCCTTTCCTCCTGCCAGAGATGCTCCAGTGCCCTCAGCATCTTCCTAGCTTCTGCTGGCCTCTCTCCAGTAGTTCCTTGTCTCTCTTGAAGTGAGCCCAGAACTGGACCCAGGGCCCCGGATGTGCCCTCACTAGGGCAAAGTAGATATGGAGGAGAACCTCCCTCACCCTGCTGGTCACACTCTTCTTAATGCACCCCAGGAGGCCATTGGCCTTCTTGGCACATTGCCGGCTCATGGTGAACTTTGTTCTCTGCAGAGCTGCTTTCCAGCAGGTTCCTGGTAAGGCTGTGACAGCTGAGGGCTGGGGATGTGCAGCTGCCTGGGAAGATGGCACTTCCAGAGCCAGCTGGAATGCTAGAACTGGTCTGGCCACATCTGGGAGCTGGGAGATCAAAGAGCTGGGCGGTGAGTCATGGCGAGGGGTGACGCTGCTGCTCCCCCGGCACCAAGGGGCTGGCACCTGCCACCAGCCCAGCTGGCCAAACCCGGGAGACCTGTTGGGGCAGGGCAGGGCTCTGGGGACCCATCCCCAGGGATTTTTTCTTTTCTCCCTGCCCAGTTCCTAATGTTGGGATTAATCCTGCAAATCACAGCATCACTTCCCTGGGGTGAGCTGGAGCCCCAGCCCTCTCACAAGTGGTCACCCAGAACCTTGGTGGTATCTGCAGGGATGGAGACACAAGCCCTGGCACACTATGGAGGGCTTCTTGGTGGCCAGGGGAAGGAGCTTCCCAGGGACCTGGCCAAAGCCAGAAGGTCCTCACTACTGCTGCTGCTGCTCCCCAGGGCATATGTGGGCTTGATTTTGGTGGATGTCCTCAAAAAAAAAAGGATGAGGTGGTTCCTCCTCTCCTTTGCTTTGGAGATTGGTGTAGTGTGGAGCAGGGAGCTGAGGGGTTTGGGGAACCAATTCTGTAGCCTTGGGGATGCAGCACTTGCTATTGGCCTGGTCTGGGTGCAGGAGGACACCTAGCCACAGTCCTGTGGGGAGGTGACTGGTTTTGGGGCTCCCAGCTGCAGACTAGGTTTGTGGGGTGCAGAGTTGGGTCCTGGAGCACGGGGAGGAAGGAGCTTCTTCTCACCCAAGGACTAACCGTAGGCTGTAACTTCATCTCTTGGCTGTTTGCTTTCAGTTCTTCATTTTTCCAGCTGAGCTGGAAAAGTGAGAGGAGGAAAGGGGGTTCCTGGGGAATCGCTGGTGCTGGTGTCAGGTCTGGTGGGCTGAGCTCCACTCCTTTCCTGCTTTCCCCTGAGCCTCCTCCCCAAGTCCTACACAGTGGGTTTGCCTCCTCTCTGTCCCAGCTGGGCCTTCATCTGCATGACAATGAGCAGGGCTCGGTGGGGAAGGCTTGCTCTTAGGTTCCTTGGGCATATTCCTGCCGCTTTCCCTTCCAAGTGGGCTCCGAGCCGCCGCCATGTCCCTTGCCAAAGTAATTCTTTGCTTTGGAACCGGGAGGCGAAATCTCCTCCGTCTTACTCTGGAGGGGTCAGGGAAGGAGTGGGAACCCTGCTGATCCAACCTTGTTCCCTTTTAACCCTCCTCTCTCTCTCCTGGCCCCCTTCCCCATCCTCCGGATGAGCAGGGCTGCAGCCAGGGCACGAGCGGCCAAAGCGAAGCACAGAAAGCATCCAAGGAACCTGATCCACTTCCGTTGGATTGCTTAGCATCGGCAGCATCTCAGGGCTTGTGTTTGGGCAATGCCTGATGGGCTGCCAGACCATTCTTTCCTTGGGGGATTTTTAGGAGGGTTTTTTGTGCAGGGTTTGGGGGGGAGACCATGCTTTGGGCAGGCAGAAGGTGAGCACTGGCTGCCCACTCCTCATCCTTCACCACCACCACCACCCCAGGCCTCATTGTCTCACTTCTCTCCCCATTCCTACGCCAATTAAAGGGCCCTGTTGCCATTCATGGCCCTTATGGTTTTGTTCAGTTGTCTGTCAGCTCTTGTCAAGCTCTGTCCCCTTCCCCTCCCCCGGTGCAGCCCAGACAAAACCCCTGACAGACCCTGCTTTCAGCCCCCTCTTACCTCACTCCCAGCGTGGGGCCCAATTGATGGGATGCTGGCGGGGAGACTGCTCCCCACGCTGCCTTTGTGGGGCTAGCCCCCAGCCCCCAGCCTCTCTGCTGCTTGCCAGCATTAATTAGATAACTCAGCTCCTCTTTATTTCCCCGAAGGATGCTGCAGGACGATACTACTCCAGGATGAAAATCTGCCAGTTAGGTTGGGTTGGTTGTTTCCTTTTTTTTTTCTCCTTCCCCTTTCTTTTTTGCTCCATCTCTGGAGGAGTTGCTGGTTGGGCTGAAAAAAGATGAGTTTGCAGAGGTGTGTGTGTGTGTGTGTGTGGCAAGCCCAGGGGAAGCCCAGTGCTCTTTATTCCACCCAAACTGCATCTCCACCCTGGGCCAGCAGTGGTGGGAGCCCAGGAGGGGGTCCCTGGAGCCACATGGCACTGGCTGCAGTGACTGCTGCAGGTGGCAGCAGCTGCCTGTGCCAGTGCTGCAGCCCCACTTACATCTCCTCCAAACTCCAGCCATTTCCAGCGCTTTTTGGGTTTTATGGGTTTTTGGGTTGTTGATTCTTTTCTTACAGTCTCCCCTTAGAATCACAGAATCCTTTTGGTTGGAAGAGACCTTTAAGATCACCAAGTGCAGTCTTGCAAGGGTTGAATTAGTAGTGTTTCTTTGCATGGTTTGGGTGCAACATCTCAATGTGCAGTGGTGGGGAAGTGGAGCAGCACATGGCAGCTCACATCAGGAGACTTCCTCCTCCTCCTTGGGTGAGCAGCCATCCCCTCAAGTGGTCTTTCGCCTTGGAATGGTCACTGGGAAGCATCTTCTACTCTGCCCTAGTGAGGCTTCTTCTGGAGTCCTGGGTCCAGTTCTGGGCTCCCCAGTTCAAGAGACAAAAGGAACTACTGGAGAGAGTCCAGTGGAGGCTAGGACAATGCTGAGGGCACTGGAGCATCTGTGGCAGGAGGAGAGGCTGAGAGCCCTGGGGCTGCTTAGCCTGGGGAAGAGCAGATGGGGATGTGTTCAGTGCAAGAGGCTGGGGCCAGACTCTGCTCAGTGGTGCCCAGGGCCAGGCCAAGGGGCAATGGGCACAAACTGGAACCCAGCAGGTTCCAGCTCAACAGGAGGAGAAACTTGTTTGCTATGAGGGTGCCAGAGCAGCCCAGGCTGCCCAGAGAGCTTGTGGAGTCTCCTTCTATAGATAGATTCCAAAAGCACTCGGAGGTGATTGTGGTCATCCTGCTGTGGGTGACCCTGCTTTAGCAGGAGGTTGGACTAGATGATCCCCAAAGTCCCTTCTCTTCCATGATGCTGTGATCTCCTCTGCTTCCCACCTGGGGCAGGCAACTCTGCACTGGGCAAGCTGGATGCTCACTTGGCCTTCAGCAACTGAAGATGATTACAAAGAGTTACAGAACAAAGCATTGAGGCTCATGATTGCTAAACCTCAGTATCAAGTGTTGGAGTGGCCTCCTGGTATGGCCAAAGCCACCAGCTTACCTGTGGAGAGATGCTGGAAGCCTGGTCAGGGCTGGGGCTAGCCCTTGAAGCACAGCCTTGTCTGTGCTCTCTTGAGCATCCAACCTCTTCCTGGGCAGAGACAGTGGTTTGGTTCCTCTTCCCCCCTGCAGCTGATCTTTCCTTGCGTTCCATTTAATGTGTACCCCAACTTGACCATGACCTGGACTCAGCCATGGTGCCCACACCAGGCTGGAGCATCTTGGAACTTCATCCCTAAACCCACCATCCATCCCTGGCACCTTGGGGCGGGACATTTTGGGGTGGGTGAGTGTTTTTTACCAGCCTGTGCGGAGCCTTACAGCTGGTGTTAAAGCAACAAAGGGGTTTTGGGGAGCAGCAGAGGTAGAGAATGGCATGGCCATGCTGGGGAGGGGGGGTTGGGGTGCAGGTTGCCATGGGGACCTGTTTCTGCCTCACTGATGTGTCGTGTAAATCCGTTTGGAAACGAGAAGAGCCTTTTGTCTTTGGGAGGCTTGAATGGGCCTCATTAAAGCTGAGATGTGGAAGGGGGGAAAAAGAAATAGAGAGCCTCAGAGTGTGTCTGGGAGGGGGACAGGACTGCTCAGGGGGCTGGTGAGCAGCTGGGGGAGGCTGGAAGGTGTCCTGGTGAATAGCTGGAGAATAGCTTGTCAGAGCAGCATTGGCCAAAGCAGTGAAGGAGAGAAGAGGCTGAGCTCAGAAAGGGTTACCTGAAATCCCTGGGTTGGGTGCTGACCATCTCAGCTCTGAGAGGACCTGGCAGAAATAGAAGAGGTCTGCGGAAGGGCAAGGAAAATAATTACCCATAGATTAGCAAGGGGGGGTGTGAAATAAGATGGATGGATGGAAGGCTCTCTTTGAAGGAGACTAATAATAGCAGAGCACATGAAAGAAGTGGGATCTAAAAGCAGGGAATTCATGTGCTCCTAGCTCCCCTCTCTTGTGGGGGAATAACTTGACTGAACTAGCCAGAAGGTGACACATCCGGGTGGGAGGGAGAGAAGAGCTGGGGGCTTTTTTATTCAAGTTAGGATTAAGTTTTTCCCAAGGATTTATCAGGAGTCAAAAAGGAGAAAGGCTCCTGTGCCTCCAGCACCGCTCTGGGAAGGGACTCTGGATACTCCTAGTGTCCCTGGGAGGAGGTGGGTGCTGGGTTTGATTTGTCCTCTGCTCTCGAGAGGTGAAGTGAGTTGGGTGCTGGCTGTGGTGTCCCATGGGGATGGCTGGAGATCCCCATGGAATGATTTGGGTGGATGAGACCTTTAAAGGACATCTAGTCAAACCCACCTGCACTCAGCAGGGACATCTGCAACTACAGCAGGTTACTCAGAGCCCCAGATAAACTGACCTGGAATAGTTCCATGAATTGGGCATCTACCATCTCTGGGCACCCTTGGCCAGGGTCTCACCAGCCTGATGTGCTGCAGGTGGCTGCAGGCAGCCCAGTCATGCCTGGGGTATCACTGGGAAAACCTGCTCCATCCCTATGGAATGGGATATGGGATGCTCTCTGTTCATGCTCCGAGGGAGCAGTGCTGCTGTCCTTGTCTGATGCTGCTGTTTGACCTCAGCCTCTTCCCAGCTGCGAAGATACCACCCAAGAGAGCACCCAGTGTGTGCTGCCAACCCTTCAATGCCTATTGCTTGGTGAAAATATGGCTCTTGGCAAGAGTAGAGGTGGTTGGGTATGACCAAAGGGACCATCCCACAGCTGGAGCATCACCTGGCTCTGTGGTATCAAGGGGTCTGGAGGACTCCTCCAAGGACAGCACTGATCTCTTCTAGCTGGTGGCCTGGGCAGCTGCTGTGAAGAGGTGGTGCAGAGGCAGGCAGGAGCTTGGTTTTTGGGTGCAGTTGGGCACTGATGAAGCTCTCTCAGGTTTCAGGGTGTTTTCAAGGAGAAAAACCCTGGTTTGTACATAGTTTGGGCTTTTTTTACTGGATGTCTTTAACTTGCAGAGCCCTTTCCCATCCCTTTCCTGAGGTGGTTCCCAGCTTGCAGTGGCTTGTGGGAGCTGTGGTCCTGCTGGGAGGACTCTGGTGGTGTGGAGAGCCCAGGCAGCAGGAGAAAAGCCAGCTCCTGCATGCTGGAAAATGCAGTGTGCACCTGGGTTGTCTCTGCCCTCCCCTATCTCTGCTGGGCATCAGCAGCCTCCCCTGCCAGGAGTGGATGTCCTCCTTGTAAGATCTGGTTATTTTTGGATTTCTTTGAAGCAAACAGCATTTAGCATATGTCAGCTTGTATGTATGTCAGCAATAATGGTGTACAGCATCTCTTCCAAGGAGGAGATTGTTGTTAAGTGTTGTTCTGCTTTCTGCAAGGCCTGGAATAAGAGGAGGTGGAATGAGAGGACGTGGGGAGAGGTGATCTTGGAGTTCATGTGGTGCAAGGAGTGTGCCAGGGAGAGAGGTTGATTGCTAGGCTGTCAACTCATTCTTCTAAAAATCTCTCTATCTTTAAGTAATTTCCTAGTCATGTTTTCCCAAAAGAAGAGCTGGAGGACTCCTAGGGTGTTGGTCAAGATGCTGGCTGCCTTATCTGCAAGGTTTGCAGCTATTGCTGGGAATGTGTTGGCTTGTCCATGGTTAACCATGACCTGGTCTGCTAGCCTGTGCATGCTCACAGGGAGAAGAGCCTACCTGGTGGGTGGGTGTGTGGAGGAGGGATTATGCCTAACATGAGCCCTGAGCTTACTTAAGCTTCTATGGTTTTCCTTCTTACCCTGTGTTCATGGGCTTGTTGAGCCTCTAGCAGCAGTGGGATGTAGCAGGCCATCCCTCTGTGATGCTTATTGGGATCTGCTGGCTGCAGGAGCCACTAGAGCTCCTCAGTGTGGCAGGTGTCCTGTCCTGAGAGGTGGCCCTAGAAGCCATGAGCTTGTGATCTAGCAAGTGGTTTGCTGGGAGCTCCACTGCCCTCCCACATGGCTGCTGCTCCTCAAAGCAGAGGTAGGAGCTTCTTGGACAGCATTTCTCTGCCTGTAGCTGCACCAGGGGTTCCAGTCATTCTTGGTATGTGGAGCCATGTGCCTGGCCATGTTGGAGTTGATCTGAAGGAGTAGCCAGCACTGTGGGGCTAGTTGGTGCACACCCAGGGAACATGCTGGTGCCCTGGTGTGGCTTGAGTTCTTCCTCCCTGGGACACGAGGGCAGTGATCCCTGGACCCTGGGCAGTCCCATTGCCCATTTCAAGGGATTGTCATCTCTTATTGCTCCATTCCTTTTCTTGCCCAGGAATCCTGAGGTTTAACAAGGCCAAGTTGTAAGGTCCTGCACCTGGGTCTGGGCAACCCCTGGTATCAATCCTGGCTGGGGATGAAGGGATGGAGAGCAGCTGTGGGGAGAAGGACTTGGGAGGACTGCTGGGTGAAAAGCTGGACATGAGCTGGCAATGTCTGCTCACAGCCCAGAAACTAACCATGTCCTGGGCTCATCCCCAGCAGCAGAGCAGGGAGGGGATTGTGCCTCTGCTCTGCTCTGGGCAGAGCTCACCTGCAGTGCTGGGGCAGCTCTGGAGTGCTCAGCACAGCAGAGACATGGAGCTGCTGGAGCAGGGACACAGGAGGACACAGAAATGATCTGAGGGTGGAAGCTCTCTGCTGTGAGGCCAGGCTGAGAGAGTTGGGCTTGTTCAGCCTGAAAAAGAGAAGGCTCCAGGGAGATCTTACTGTGGCTTTTTGGCACTTAAAGGAGCCTAGAAGAAAGATGGGGAGAGAGTTTTTAGCAGGACCTGTTGGGACAGGACAAGAGGTGATGGTTTTGAACTAAAAGAGGGAGATTTAAACTAGAGAGAAGAAACGTTTTACACTGAAGGTTGTGAGAGCCTGGCCCAGGTTGCCCAGAGGTCGATGACCCATCCCTGGAACCATCCCAGCTCAGGTTGTTTGGGGCTGTGAGCAACCTGCTCTAGCTGCAGTTGTCCCTGCTCAGTGCACAGGGGTTGGACTAGATGACCTTTGGAGGTCCCTTCCCACCCAAACCAGTCTGTGATTCTATGAAACCACCTCTGTGATGCCATTGTAGCCACCTCTGACACCCAGCACAGGCCCAGCCCTTGGCCCTTCCAGGAGCTCCCACTGTTCTTGCCTCTGGATCACTCCACTGGAGCTTTTCGGAGCCCTGAGGAGAGATTAACCGTCTTGTGCTGGTGAAGGGGGAAAGCTGCCTGCTCTGCTGGGGGTTAGGGATCCCCACCAGTGGCCCCCCAACTTGGGCCAGGGGAGAGGCTGCTCTTTAATCCCATCCCTGCTCCAGCATCCTGCTGCCAACAGAGCTCCCCTTGTTTACCCAACTCGGAGGAGTCGGTTTACAAGGCTCACAAATACCCTTTTCACCTTTCCCATCAGAAAACACCTCCCCAAACAATGAGGAAATTGGATGCTGCCACCTGATCGCTCCCAAGGAACCTGTGGCACCGGGATCTGGGGGGCCAGGAGCCAGGGGCTGGGATGGGAGGGAGTTGGGGATGCCTGGCTGGGATGCTCCTTGGCAGCTGGGGTGGCTCTACAGGTGGGCAGCTGCAGATGTCACCCAAAAATCACCTGGAGGGGCTGTCAGTCAGGAGCAGAGGCCATCTCTCCCCTCCTGGCAAAAAGACTTGGTGTTTAAGCTTTAATGGCTGTAGTTAATCTTTCCCACCACCTTTGACACCAGGAAAGAGGATGCTGAGATGTTATCTCAGAGCTACTACCTGATGATGGTACCAGTGCTAGATAAAGAAAGGTGGAGCTGGCATCCTCCTTCAGGGTGGTGGGAGAGGTGGAGGAGAGTGGTTCTGGGGGGAAGGTACCTGTGGGAAGGACCCCACTGGGTGCCATGGGTGGTGTTGGGATGCTTGATGCCTGCTCACGTCCTTCTACAGCAGAGCTCCAGCAGGTGTTGTGCAGAGTTAGCCCCCAAAGCACTGGATGCTTGCTGGTGTGGGGCACTGGTGGTCATCTGTTGTCCCCAAGGGATAGATCATGAGCAGGGGTCTGCTCATGTCCCAGGAGCAGGGTTGGAGGCTGGAGTTTTGGGGCTTTGAACAGCATTTTTGGAGCCTCACTGCTCTGCTGGACTCTAGTTTGGGTTGCCTGATGCACCTCAGAGCATGGTGCTGTGCAGGTGTCACTCTTGGTTTCAGCATTGAGGTGAGGTAAGGTTTGGTTTGTTTTTTTTCCCTTCCCCATTTAAAACCAGGACATCAAACTGTGCTGGGTGGAGGAGGCAGCATATCTCTCCCCCCACACCCCCTCTGAAATCACAGCCTGTGCTCTGAGGGCACAGTGAATCTCCCTGTGAATGCTGAAGGAGATCTGCTCATTCCTCCCAGTTCAGATAAATTTGGAGATGTGTCCTTGAACAGACAAGTCAGGGCTGTCATTCCTTTTTGCCTTCAGTAGGCCTTCTGAAGTACAGTGTTTCATTCCCAGAACTCCCTAGAATACCTCACACAGGCAACTTGCAACAAGTTTGGGGAGAGAAGCTGAGGGTTTTTTCCGCTCTGCTGTCTCTGTGATAAATGTTGCTTTTCACCTTTGCCTTTGAAAGGAGAATTTCCTGGAGAACTGGCCTCTGGTATGATGGGAACCATGGTTGGTCTGCCCTAGGACAGCTGATGCTTGCAATTAAAACAAAATTTTGGGGAGGTAATAAGTCTTGATGTGGGCTCAGTTTTGGGCCCCTTGTGCCCAGAAAGCCATTGAGGTGCTGACACAATGCCAAAGAAGAGCCACGAAGCTGAGGAACAATCTAGAGTACAAGCCTTGTGGGGAGCAGCTGAGGGAGCTGGGGTTGGTTACCCTGGAGAAGAGGAGGCTCAGGGGAGACCTAACTCTCTGTAGCTCCCTTAAAGGAGGTTGGAGCCAGGTGGGGGTTAGTCTCTTCTCCCAAGGAAAGTCACAGGATCAGAGGAAATGGCCTCAAGTTGTGCCAGGGAAGGTTTAGATTGCACATGAGGAACAATTTCTTCCCCCAAATGTTTGTCAGTCTCTGGCCCAGGCTGCCAGATGGAGTCATCATCCCTGGAAGTGTTCAAAACCCGCGTTGATGTGGCAGTTTGCAACATGGTTTAGTGGCATGGGTGTGTTCGGTCGTGATGATCTTGGAGAGCTTTTCCATCCTAAATGATTCTGTGCTCCTGGGCTAATTCTCAGGCAGAAGCTGGGGGCTTCTGAAACTGAGACTGGAAGGAATTTGGCTTGTTATGTTATCCTTGAGACAAATAAAACAAACCTAGGCATTCCTTCTGGATTTTCTAGGATGAAGGAGTGCCAGCAGGATGTGGTGCTGGGCTTCTCAGCTCCCTCAATTGCTTTCTGGCCTCTCCCCTGGTTAAAAATCAGCTTGACCTGATCCCAGACAGCTGTGGGCTGGTTGGTTTGCATGGTGTTGGCCAAGGACGTGCAATAGGTCCTGCTGGTATGGAGATGGGGGATGGATAGGAGCCTTCTCCTCCTGCTCCGCCATTGCGAGACATCTGCATGACTTGTTTGCGGCTTCCTGTTTGGCATCTTCTGGGCAGGAGGGAGCTGGCAGGGGCTGGAGGAGGGAATTTGAGTCACCGGTGAGTCCTGTGCCAGGAAGGCTGTGAGTCAGCCCAGCCGTGGAGGAAGGGGTGTGGGCTTCAGCCACTGCCTCTCGGGTTGGGAAGCCATCGGCGAGCGTGCAAGTGTTCACTTGTGCTGCGTGTCTGCGGCCTGGCCCCTTTGCATCTCCTCCTGCATGGCTCCTGGCTCCTGGCATTGCATCAGGGCTTGGGCTGTGGGTGGGGGAAGGAGCCTTTATCGCTTCCAAGGCTTTTGGCTTGCTGGCCAAGGGCCACCTGACCTACGTGGTCGTGTTCAGGTGAAGCTTAGCTCTCCTGCCGATGGGGCCAGGGCCGGTTAGCCTGGAGAAGAGCAGAGCCAGAGGGGAGCTGCTCCATGCTGAGCAAGAGTGGGGGCAAGAGGCTGGGGCCAGACTCTACTCAGTGGTGCCCAGGGACTGGCTAAGGGGCAGTGGGCACAAACTGAAACCCAGGAGGTTATATCTGAATAGGAGGAGAAAGTTGTTTGCTGTGAGGGTGCAGAGCCCTGGCCCAAGCTGCCCAGAGAGCTTGGGGAGTCTCCTTGTGTGGAGAGATTGCAAAGGCACCTGGAGGTGATGCTGGGCAACCTGCTGTGGGTGATCCTGCTGGAGCAGGGAGGTTGGACTGGATGATCCCCAGAAGTCCCTTCCAACCCCTACCATGTTGGGATTCAGTGGAACCAGGCTCTGCCATGCCCCAGGATCCTACCAGCCCAGGCCCTTCAGAGGTTTCAGTCTCCAACTCTTTTGCTGTGTCATCTTCTTCTGAAAGTCATGACTTTTCCAGAACTTAATTGCTCCCAAGCTTGCATGGCAAAGGTGCAGCTGCTGTGCTAGTGGTGGTGAGGTTGGTATGATCCTGACTGTCCGTCTCCCCCCCATGCAGTATGCTCTGTGACCATGGTTCTTACCTACACTGGAGCTGGCATGGTGGATACTGTGCCACAGGGAGAATGGACCAGATAATCCACCTAAATTCAACTCTGATGTTCAGAGAAGCATGGGGGAAGGGGACCATAGCCGCTGTCCCTGTGCCCTGAGATGCAGCTGATGTCTGTCTGTCGGGCCTGGCCTTTCCTCCCACCCTTTGAGCTGGCACAAGCTCTGGAGCCCTTGGCAGGGCATGGAGGTGTGCATGGGCTCTGGCTCCATCTCCTGCCTCCTCCCAGCCTGGCCAGTTGGTGAACAGATCTCCTGGGGCTCCTGGAGCCTGGGCTGCTTGGCCATTGGTTTCAGCTCCGTGGCTTCTTGCTAAGACTTGTCCCAGAGCCACGGAGCAGGTTGGGCTTGCATGTCTGATCTTCCTTCTATGGGGGGAGAAGGTGGGACACCATCCCTCCATCTGCCTGCTGGGGTGGGATAGGGCAGGGACCAGCCAGGAGTGGGAAGGGAAGGCCATGGCCTCACAGCCTGCTGAAGCACATGCTCCGGTTTTGGCCGTGCCGGGATGACATGAGGGAGCTGCAGCAGAGAGAACTTCGAAGGAACATCCATTCCCACCTTATCTTCCATCAAGGACCTGTTATGTTGCCTACATCAAAGCAGATGATCTGCTGCTTCCGTCCTTGTTGCCCTAATCCTCTATTTCATGCTGGTGTTGGAGAGGGAAGAAAAAAAATCAGATGTTGCTCCACAGTAATGAACTTTGCGTGCTAATTACCAGCATCTCACCTGCCTTCCCTTCGCAATGCCCTGCCTTCCAGCCCCAAATAGCTTTCCTCCCTCCTCGCTCCTCTCCATCCAGTCCTCCCACGCTCCTGGGCACGCCGTTGAGCCTGGCTTGGGAGAAGTTGTCCTGCAGGATGCTTCCCTCTCTTCCATTTAAGGGCAGGAATTCCTCGGGGAGCCAGGGCGTGGATGGGCTCCCTCCCTGCGCCCCATTGTCAGGACTTCTCCCTGTGCCTAATTATCGCCTGTCCCTGCAGGAAGCTCCTTGCCTGGCCGTCGGGCAGAGCCGTGGCGTCTCCAGCCCTTTGTGGGAAGACTCCATTCCCTTTTGGGTGCCAGGCTTGGGGAAGGTTGCTCACCCCCATGGTGCTTGGGGAGTGGGACCGGACCAAGGAGCCCTGCCTTGGGTTTGTTGGAGCCTGTACTGGCTCCTTGCCTATGCAGTGATGGTGGAGGAAGAGGCAAACTTGATTTTTGGTGTCAGAAAGTATCTTGCAGAGAGAAAGCATGGATTAAATGGTGTGAAAGTGGGACACTGTGTGGGGTGGGGCAGACTGGCATGGTCCTCGCTTGCCTGCACTAGAGCTGTTAACCATGAGGCAGCAATGTGCCCTCGTGGCCAAGAAGGCCAATGTTCTCCTGGGATCCATTGAGAAGAGTGTGACCAACAGGTCAAGGGAGGTTCTCTACCCCCTCTACTCTGCCCTAGTGAGGCCACAACTGGAGTTTTCAGTGTGCCCAGGGACAGGCCAAGGGGCAATGGGCACAAACTGGAACCCAGGAGGTTCCATCTGAACAGAAGGAGAAATTTCACCTTGCTGTGAGGGTGCTAGAGCCCTGGCCCAGGCTGCCCAGAGAGGTTGTGGAGTTTCCTCTGGAGAGATTCCAAACCCACCTGGAGGTGATCCTGAGCAGCCTGCTGTGGGTGACCCTGCTGGAGCCAGGGGGCTTGGACTACATAATCCCCAGAGGTCCCTTCCAACCCCCATCATGCTGGGATTCTGAGATCCTGTGTGTCTGAGCTCTTCCCCTCCTCTCTTGCAGGTTCATGAGTGGGAAGGGGCTCATCATCTACCCAGAGATCGGGGATAAACTGGACATTATCTGCCCCAAGGCAGAGCCATCCAGGCCTTACGAGTACTACAAGCTGTACCTGGTGAAGAAGGACCAGGCTGATGCCTGCAGCACTGTCATGGACCCCAACGTGCTGGTGACCTGCAACCGGCCCGAGCAGGAGATCCGCTTCACCATCAAGTTTCAGGAGTTCAGCCCCAACTACATGGGCCTGGAGTTCAAGCGACAGCAGGATTACTTCATCACATGTGAGTCGCCCTCTTCTCCCTTGCTGCCAGCCCTTCCTCGGGAGTGCCCTGGGGACCTGCAGAGTGTCACCAGGCGCTTGTTGGCGACTTGGCCGGTGCAGAGAGCTGACACACATGAAAAATATTTCCTGCTAGATGGGAGAAAGGGTTGGAATGTGTCCCTGACTGTAGTTGGCTGCTGTGTCCCAGCCAGGTTCAGCTGTGGCACTGAGAGGCAGCATGTGCTGGAGCTGTTGGAGGGTATTGCTTGTAGGGCTTTGCCATTGGGGCAGTTGGGATCAGGAGGAATGGTGACCAAGGAGACGCTCGTCCTCCTCTCTGGATGCTGCCCCCGAGAGCAGCCTTGGCAGCAGGAACTGGTTCCCAGTGCTTGCTGTGGTCTAAGTGGTTGTGAAATTCTGTATGCTGCCCTGTTCCTCTTGTTTCTTGGTGTGAGATGGAGGGAAAGAGGAAGGAGAGCTGAATTTTCCTGCAGCTCCTGGTCCATGCGTGCAGGGATGCACACTTGCTGCTGCAGAGGTCAGTGACCCACGTGGGAGCTGCTGCTTTCCAGGCCATAAACAGTGTATTTTTAGCCTGAAATCTTTGCCCTCAGAGGGGGTGCTTAGGGGCAGGAGGTGCTGTGCCATAGCATGGTGGTGCTGCTAGCCTGGATTTCCTCCAGGAGCTCTCCTTGTGGAACCCTCCCTGGAGCAGGGGCTGTTGGTACTTGTGCTGCAGAATGAGTAAAGTGGTGCACAGAAGGCACTGGAATGGGCTCTGACAGGTCAGCCTTGAGCCCACCCTTGGAGGAAGTCTTGCTTAATGCTTTCGCAGTGTGTGGCTGAGCCTGGGGGGGTGGTGGTAGCAAAGGGGCTCTCAGGGCTTTCTGGTCACCACGTGGTTGTAGGAGGACCTGGTGCAACAACCTGCTCAGCCTGCTTGGCACAGCCCTGAGCCAGCATAGACTGTGCCTGAGTCACCACTTGGCACAGCCAGGCTCTGCTGAGAGCTGCCATCGCTCCGTCACTCTCACTGCCTGGATCTAGGGCCATCTGCCCAGGGTCAATTCAGGGGTACACTTGGGGTCAGCAGCTATGCAGATGACGCTGGCTGCAAGCCCAGGTGTCCCAGGGAGGGGCAAGGGATGCCAAAAGCCCTGACAGCTCCACAGCAGGCTCCTGTCAACCTTGCCACCCGTAACCAGGGCTGGCACTAGCCTTGGTGGCTCTAGGACCCTGAAAGGTCAGCCCTTCTGCTGTCTCTTAGCTGAGTGGGCAAAGAGGGGGGAGAGAGGGGCTGAAAGCACAGCCATGAGTCTGCCTTTTGTATGTCAGGCAAATGTCTCGGAGCACTTGGTCAGCAGCTCAAACATGTTTGAGGGTCAAGTTCAAGCAGTGGCGTGGTCATCAGGCTAATGAGGGCTGAAGGTGGGGTCCCCATGCTGTGTCCCACGGGACTCTCAGGCTGCAAACCAAAACCAAATGTATTCCCCAGAATGAGCTCAGGAGCCTAACAAAGCACTAGGGAGGAGAAATGAGGCTTTTAAACTCTTGGCATTGTTGCCCAATGTTGTTTTTTTTTGTATGATTCTGCTACCATAGCTAGAAGTTTCTTCTACATTTATAATGCAATCCTGCATTTATCCTAAAGCAGGAGGGGGATGGAATCTCCCCAGAGGCTGCCATCAAATCCTATTTATTCTCTGTTTCCTGGTCTCCTGTTGCAGCACCTTGGAGCCCACATCAGGATGTGATGTGAGAGGTGCTCAGAGCATCCCTGTGGGATCCTCCCCCCTCTCTCTCCTCAGGGTGGGGGGGCCCAGCAGTGCCCTCTGCCCCTTCCTCAGACCGTTTCTGACTTTAATTTCTCTTGACTCCTCTGTGCTTTGAAGCAAGCCCCCTGGGCGCTGGGAGCTGCCAGCTGAACTTTGCCCCCTGGGTGGGCCGAGGATGCTCCTGTGATCTGGAGGTACCCTCTGCCCAGCAGCCCCAGGAACTCTTTCTGCCAAGAAAGAAAATAGCCAAAAAAACAGAGTCAAAAGTCTCCCCAGCAGACCACCCACATATTGTCTCTCTTTTTTTTTTTTTTTAAACCCCCCCCTCCTCTCCCCAAGCTTTGCCTTGACACACAAAAGAGTTGGGGTTTTTTTAGTCCTTTTCTTTTGCCAGAGCCCTAAGCCGAGGGAAGCGATGCTGAAGCGAAGAGGAGCGAGACGTGTGCCACTTGCCCCCCTCCTTCCCCAGGCAGCTGGAAAACCCTGCCAGAGCTGGGAGGGCTGGGGGGGGGGCATCCCAGTGTCCCTCCCCATTCAGGGCTGCTCCCCCCTCGCCTTGGACATGCCAAGCCTCGTTTAGGACTACTTTTATCACAGAGGGACATGGCCCCAGCCCTCGGCTTAGCAAAGAAAAAGGCTTTTGAAAGGCAACGTAACCTCTCCGAAGCCTCTCGCCGAGCTCCCCCCTGGCTTTCCTTAAAAGCATCTTTTCTCCATGGGCTGGGAAGGGGAAGGTGATGCTTCTTCCTAAGGCTTTTCATAAAGAATGAGATGCTGCTGCCTGCAGGTCCGTGCTGAAGACAGAGGATTGGTGGAAGACATGGGGGTTCCAGCAGGACGCGGGACAACAACCCCCAGGATGGGGTTTTGAGAACGCCGAGGAGTTGGGAATTGGGTAGTTTGAACCATGGCAGACTTCTGGGTTCAGGGCAGCCCATGGTTTCTTCTCTCTGTGGTCATCTGTGGCTGCCTCTTGCCTGCCTTTGGGAGTCTCCTGTCCCCTCCCTGCAAAGCCATCATGAGGTGGTGTCTCTCCTGGGTGGTTCCTCCTGCTCTACTGTGTGGGAGGTAGGAAGGTGAGGTCCAACAGGAAGGAATTAGTGCTTTTTGCCCCCTGGAAGAGAGTCCTCTTGGGAGTGTCTTGGCCAGGCACAGAGCTGTGGGCAGGCCCTAGGAAAGGCTGAGGGGCTCTAGGGTGGTTTGTTCTTAGAGACCTGCATGTGGCTGTGAGTGCTGCTGCCATTGCCTGGGCCAGCAGTGAGGTTTGGATCATTGACACTGTCCTCATCAAGGCAGAAGGTGCTTCTGGCTCATTAGCAGGTGTGTGGTTGCTCCTTCCTTCAGTCCTGCTGAGCTGGTAAAGAAGCTGCTTGGCTGCTCCTGAATGGCTGAAACGGGAGGGGAGAATGTGTTTGAGTGCTTAAAAATAACCCATGCCATTGCTTTTTGGGCTAGCAGGAGCAAGAGGCTGTGAAGAGATGAAAAGTGAGGAGTGTGTTGTGAAGGTGATGTTCTGGAGGTGGGATGAGGGTTCCGCTTTGTGCCTGCTGGTCATCTACCCCAGGTCTGAGAGCCTGACCCTACCAACATTTCTCAGCTGTGTTTTTTACTGAGTTTTGGTGATGTTTCTCTGCTTCCTTGGTTGTCCATGTGTCACTCAAATGGGGCCTCTTCCTCCCTGGTGTCTGTGCACCTAGGGTGCTCATGGGCAGCTCCAACCCCCCCTCTATGGCTTATCCAGCCATGCCGGTTCGGCTCTCTCCGCCTCCCCTCCTAATTCACTCCAGCTCTTAATTGCCTTTGCTGCTACTCTTTGAACTTGCTCCAGTTTTGCTATCTCTGGTAATGAGGTACCTAGATAGGGAGGCATTAATCCCCATGTCCTGGCAGCAGGATGGTGTGAGGAGGAGCTTCCAGCGTGGCTCCCTACCAGGCAGGAACTCTGGATGGGGCCCAGCAGTGCCACCAGGAGCTGGCAGAGACATCCCTGGGGTGATGTGTTCTTCAGCCTGGAGCTTGCTTCATCCTTGACCGTGGTGGTGGTCCCTGCAGCCCTTTCTGTATTGATTGGAGTCCAGGAGAGTCCAGACACCCAAGCAAAGACTTGCTCAGCTTTTTGATGCTCTGTGGGCAGATGGGATGGGCAATGCCTTGGCCCACCAGCACTGAGGGGGCTTCCCGTCTTGCCCCATCCCTTTGCCAGGTGCCTGGGCACAGCCACAGTGTCACAACTCTCCTGTGAGCACGTTTAAGGCAAGGAGACCTCCTTTGATGAGGTGCTGAGGCCCTGCTAGATGTTTGCCCCATAAATCTAATAGGTTGGCTGTTTATTGTTAGTCTTTAAGTCCTTCAATCCCTTTTTGATGTAGTAATGTTGGTAATCCAATCTTAACACTTTTTGGCAGTAGGATTCAGCGAGACCTGATCTATTACCCTGAGTGTTTCTCTAAACCCCTTGTCTTGCATTTCTGTTTTTAGATGCAATTAGAATGAACCTGGCAAGAACTATTCTTTGTGTGAGCTGTTGCTGCTCCTATTGTCCCTGGGCCTCTTCACAGCAGCGTTTTGCTGTATCTCGCGCTTCAGTGCGTGGAGAAAGAGGTCACCTGTACACTGCCAACTGCCAGGACTTTCCTGCCTTCTTTCCTCTGATTTTTGGGACACCTTGCTGTACTTGCTTTTCTGGCTGTGCTCCTCCAGCTTCCCAAACAGCCAGCATTGGTTTGGGAAGCCTTTAGCCCATGGTAGCTTGTGCCAGAGTGGCTGGGTAGCCGCGTGAGCTCCTTCCTGTAGCCCTTGGCACATCATCGTTTATTCCTGATTCCTTCTGCCTGACTTTGGTGGGTGCTGGGGTGGGGTGGGGGGAGGATGGGTGCAGCCCCCCTGGGGCGGTTTGTCACTCTGCCAGCTCTTTACTGCCTTTCTCTGCTGATTGCATTTAAATGTGGCCACTTTCATGTGCTCCTCATCTTCCGTCCCACAACTTGTTTGGTGAAGATGAGTTGAAAGGAAAAGTGCTGTTTGATGCTGTGATGAGAGCCAGGAACTTCAGCTGATAAAACCCCCAATTAACCTGCTTCCTCATTCCTCTCCCAAATGGGCTGGAGCTCAGTGAATGTGCCACGTCCTCATTTCTCTGGCTTGTGACATCCCCACGGTGGCATGGATGCAGAGTCTGGCCGAAGCAGAGCTGGGAGTAGTGGTGGCACAAGCTTTTGGGTTTTGGGAGCTGGTGGTAGAGGGTGGATGAGAGCCTCTCCCCACAGGGAGATGCTGCGTGGGAGCCAACAGGCTTGTACCGGAGACAAACGGGTCTCTAACGGTGTCCCACTCCCAACTTCAAAGCCTGGGCACTGGACATGTCAAAGCCAAAGAATGGCCCTTAGACAACATGCGGTTCCTTGTCTTGGAGGCTTGTCTGAAGACCGTGACCACAGTAAATGCGATTTTGTTGAGCCCTGTCCCTTAAGCCTCTGCCTCTTTTCTCTTCTCCTCCTCCCTCCTGACCTTTTCGGCTCAGCACTGTCCCCGGACAGCCCCTGGCAGCTGATCTCATAGCTCAAGCCTTTCACGGCCCTAATAGGGATGAAAAGCCCTATCAGAAAGGGCCAGTGTCCTGCACCCAGCCAGGAGGTAAATACCCATGCTTTGATCTGCTCCTGGGCTGAGGAGAGGGGGGACATTGCTTGCAACAAAGACACTGCCCAGGGGTACCCAGTGCCCGCTTAACTCTCTGGCTGCTGGGCAACCCAGACCTTGCCTGCACCCCTCTTCTCCCAGCCAGGGGCCCTCTGGAGCTGGGTACCAGGCTGTGTGTGCCCAGGGAGTCAGGATGCCTGCATCCAAGGATGCTCTCTGCTTCCAAGAGCGTCTCTTGAGTGCTGACACAACCCATTAGTAGAAAATGAACTGTGTTTAACTGCTCAGAGCTCCTGAAAACCAAGGTGATGTGACATGCAGCCTGGGCAGTGGCAGCAATGAGGTGACATCCCACTGGCATCTTGCCTGGTCGTGCTCTGCACCCCTCGACACCACTGGAGCAGTGTGCCTCTGCCTACACCCCCTTCCAAAGGTGCTCCCCATGGAGCTGTGGTGCAGGATTACACTAAAGGTGTTCTGTGGTGTATGCTTCTGCCACCATCCTCTCCCCCACCTTCCAGCCCCAGCTCCCCCTGGTACAGCTGGGAACCCAGGGAATCTTCTGGAGCTGTGCACAGACCCTGAGGAACTCTGCTCTTCAGTCATGATCACCTCTGAGGGCTTCCTCAGTAACACTGGGAGAGATGAAAACTTGGCTCCTTTTGGACTAAACTTCCAGTAAGAGACTTGGAAGGCAGAAGAAGCCTCCAGCTCGATGAAGACTTTGAAAACCATCCCAGCGTACAGGAGCGACTGGGAAGGGGCTGCAGGAGATGAGTGCAGGCTCCTACTTCCTTTTGAAATACCACTTGTTCATTGAGATCCTCTCTCTGGGCTTTTCCCCTGGGATCCTCCACTGCTCCTGTACCTATGGTGCTTTGCTGCTGCCAGGGCACTGGGAAGAGGCTTGAAGATATCACCACAGCTGTGAAAGGCTGTGTGTTACAGCTTCAGCTGCAAGCTGGGCGAACACCCAAGGGGGATGTGTGTGT
Source organism: Bucco capensis (assembly GCA_013396975.1). NCBI lineage: Eukaryota > Metazoa > Chordata > Aves > Piciformes > Bucconidae > Bucco > Bucco capensis. The sequence continues at coordinate 309,626 of VWZO01020935.1, forward strand.
GGCCGTGGGTGCTGGAGGCCCCAAAAAGTTCTGCCATGCTCAGACTGTGAGACATGCAGAGTGCAGGCAGCTTTGGCATTCATGGATTGTGACCTGCAGCCCTTTTCCATCTCCCGTTTGCGATGCTCCGTGTCCTGAACACCTCTGGAGCAGGCTGGCTTTGCTGGGGAGAGCTGCCCAGGCTGTGTGCGGCACCTTTACAGCTTCCCTTTCTGGGGAGAGTTGGTTTTGTCACCATTTGAAGTTTCTTTGCCCTAGGAATGATGTTTTTGCTGCTGCTGTGCTCTTTGATCCTGCCTGGCAGCGTGGAGCCGTTGTTAACACACCTAATTGAGAAAGCAACTGGGCTGGTGGAGAGCAGAGGGGTCAGGGGGTGGCTGTTTGCCCCTCTGCAGTAGGGGTCAGCCCTAACTTGGGAGGGGGCAGAGAGATCCCTTCCTTCGTCAGTGAGGGGACAAGTCCTTCTCTGGATTCTCTGGGGTTTATTTAGCTAACATTGGAAATGTCCAAATCCCATAGCTCAGGGTGTTGCTGGAGGCCATTAGGTGTGTATGCTGGTCTGAGACCATCTCCTGGGTCCTGCTGGGACCCAAGGGAGATGTGTTGGCTCTGAAGCCAGTGGCCTCTTGCTGGGACAATGCAGGTGCTGCTGTGCTTGCTCCCCTGGGAGCTGTGGGTGCTGTGGTGCAGAGGTGTTGGCAAGCTCCTGCTCCTGCTGCTGTGGGCTGAAGCATTGTGAGCTGAGGGTGCTCCTGCTCTGGGCTCCAGTCCCTGTGTGGGTGTGCTCCCCACGTGTCAGCAGTGCCTGGGCTGACTCCCATCCCAGCCATGGATTATTTGCACTTCCAGGCAACGAGTTGCCTTGATGTCAACCTGGATTCCCTGAGGACCCCTGCCATTGCTGGTCAGCTTCTGAGGATGGTGGGGAGAAGGCACCTGGTGCTGAGCCACCATCAGTCTTACATGCTCAAGGAGAGGTGTGGGGGACAGAGAAATCCCAGATGCCACCATGCCATCGATCCTGGCTGGCCACAGGGACTCAGCAGTGCCATGAGCTGGGGAGAGGGCAATTCCTTCAGCCCAGGGCACCCTTGGGGGTTAGGGGTGCTGGGGTTGCAGGCTGCTCTCAGCTCTTCTCTCCCCTTAGCAGACTGGGCAGGCTGGAGCAGCTCTTGAGCTGCTGGGAAGGGTGTGTGAAACCTTAGCCTTGCATGTTCAGGGACAGGCCAGGGCTGGGCTGGCTTGCAGACGGATTTCTGGGGCTGTAGGGCCCCTTCCCAGTGCAGCTGCCTCTGGGCTGGATGGAAGGCTGCTGGCAGAGTGACAGCGTGGGGCTCAGCTCCCCCCCTACAGCCCCTGCCCTGGCTCTGGCAGCCAAGCCAGCCGAGTGCTGGAGCTGATGGAGGGGGCTTGGGGGTGATGTGTGTGTGTGGGGGGAGCAAGCTCAGCCTCCCTTCAGCAGGGCCCAGCAAGGAAATCACAGTAATACTAATAATGATGGTGATACTGTGAGTGTGCGCCTGCTGCCTCCCAGCTCAGCAGGAGAGGAGGAGGAAAAGGGGCTGCAGCCAAGCCTTGCTCTCTGAGCAGCCCGAGGGTGCTGGTGTGCAGTGGAGCACATTGGTGCCTCTGCTTGGTGACCTGGAAGTGGTTCTGTGGGTCCCCTGGGGGTGTGCCAGCCCTGGGTTCCCCTACAGTGCCAACCTTGGCTTTCCTAGGGTGCCAGCTCTGATTGGGATGGGTGGAGGAAGGAGCCCTGTGCCCATGATGGGGCTGGGCACCAGTGCAGCACCTCTGCTGCTGCAACAACAGCCACCCCCTCAGCGGGGACGGGGTCAAAAAGAGCTGTATTTTAAACGGAGCCTATGTGTGTGGGTTTGCCCAAGGATCTGCTGGTATGGGGTCTGAGTGCTCTGGAGGTGGGTGAGGCACATCTTCAGGGCCTCCTGTAGGTCTTCACCTGTGCCAGGAGAGTTTCAGCCTAATGTGAGCTGTGGGTGAGCTGGGGCTGCTCTGCCGCAGCTGCTCCTCCACAGCAGGGCTGCTCAGTGTGTTCCCAGCACTCCGGGCAGGATCAGGGGTCAAGCTTCCTTGCTCCCTGGCAGTGAGCGGTGGTGGGTGCCGGTGGGATGCTGCCGCCTCCACCTAGAGCTGCGTGCTGGAAGCAGGAATGCTGGAAGGGTCTGGGGGTGAGGAGGGGGTGGCTGAGAAGGCAGGGGCCGGGCTGTGTCCAGGCAGTGGCTGGCTGGGGCTGGAGCAGGGCTGCACTGCGCAGATGGAAGAGTAATTAAGGATAATAAAAGGAAAGAGACTTGGATTCGCTACAGTCTCAGCACATTAATTGTGCTTTGGGGCCCAAATCGTAACGGAGTCCAGCAAGAGGGAATCCAGAAGAGAAACCAAACGTCTCACTCTGTCCAAAGCTGACCATTTAAGAGACCCTTGCCTTCATCTGCTGCCAGGTATTACTTCCAGAGCCTCCTGCCTGCCAAAACCCCAGCTCTCGCTTGGAATATTTGGAGGGGAGGAGGAAGAGCTGCAGTGACACTGGGAGGTGGGGAGACAGGGGGTGATGATGCCCTGGGGGCAGCACACAGCCCCTCCTGCTGCTGGAGGTGGAAATCTGGGGGTCATTGGGGCTCTCAGAGGCGTCTGTCCCAGTTGGCTGCTGTGTGTCACTGGGCATTTTGCTGGTCTTGTGCTCAAGGACCAGGATGAGTCGTGGCAGCAAGTAGAGGTCCAGCCTGCGCTTCCATGCAGGCTGAGCATCTCTTCTAAATGGACAAGCAATTACATGGTTAATAGTATCAATGGTAAATCCTCATCACTCACCAGCCTGAGGCTTAATGCTTCATTAATGCAAAGGCATCTAACAGCTCTCCCGGCTGGGAGCTGCTTTTTCTTCAAGCCCCAGTAGAAGTCATCTGTCCAGAGGCTGATTTTGCTCTCCTGGTCTTACAGCTGAGCTGAAAGTCTCTCCCAAATGGAAGCAGGGCAAGAAAATACTCCTCTGTTGTGTTGCTGGGGCTGAGATGGAGCTGTACGTTGCAGATGCAATATGTGGAGGTGACAGCCATGATTTGAGACCTGCTATTTCCTATTCCCTGGCTGTCCCCAGCTCCCTACCTCTCTTCCTTGATTGGTTTGAAGCTTGGCCTCATCCTGCCACCCTGCAGCCACCTCTGCCCTGGCTCAGGGCTGCCTCTTGCCTCTCCCTGCCTGTGGATTTTTAACCTTTTCCTCTCCTGCATTACCATGCATGTGTTGGACAGTGGGTTTCATCAGCCACTGAGCATCACTGGTGCCTCTGCTGCTCTCAGCAAGTATCTCAGATGCTTTGGGCTTCCAGCATCTTGTTTCTCGCTGGGTCGCTGCTGGAGCAGGGCTGGATCCTGTGACCTTCTGTGGGTGAATCTTCCACTGTGGAAGCAAGAAACGAGGCGGGAGGATCAAGTCTGCACCTGTGAGCGTTGTGGTGAAGCACCACATAGGAACCCACAGTGCCACCACAACAGCTGTGGGTCAGTGGAGACCTCCCACCCAGCCCTGGACCTGCTGCTCAGCGCATCCTACGTGTTTCTGTCGAGCCCACCAGCAGCTGCACTCTCCTCTTTTGGCCATTGGGATGGGATTTGACTCCTGGCAGCATGGCACGGTGGTGGAGCAGCTCACTTGGCTTTGGTCTGGCCCATGTTGGATCTGTACAGAGTGTGGTAGCCTGTGATCTTGCTTCAGGAGGCTCTGCTGGAGAACATCACCATGGTTTCTTCAAGGGTTGCTTGAAGAAACCTTTGAAATCAGTTGCTCCTTTTTGTGTTCCCTCAAGTAGCTGCTCCGTTTGTTCCATGTGCTTCCCTTCCAAAGCTGCTTCCTCCCCTCACCATGATGATGATCATCAAAAGAAGAAGAAGAGGCTCCATGGACAAAGCCAAGGAAGGATGCTCAGCCACGTCCCCTTGTTCCTCCCTGTGACTTCAGCTGCTGTTCCTGTCTTCTTGGGACCTTTTCTATTTTTGCTGTATCCAAATGCACTGTCTCCGAGGTTATTTTGGAGGAGCTGCTTCCTTCCTGCTGTGTGCTCTACCCTTGCAGGATCTCCTGGTTCCCCACGCTCAAGCCATGCTTACTCTGTAGATCATTTTGCTATAATTACCTTATTACCATCTAAATCAGGCTTGCTGAGGTCTCCCAGAGGCTGGGTTTTACTGCTCAGTCTTCCCCTGCCCTGCTGTGTTGCAGCATGAATGGGTGAAGCCTGTTCAAGATGGAGCAACCCATGGCGTGGTGCTGGGAAGCTGTTTGTGGAGCTGCTTCAGGGCCACCAGCTGGGACGTGTTGGCTTCTTTCCTCCCCTAACCAGTGCCTCTGACCTGGGAGAACTGGGCTGGAGTTAGCTGCCGGAGATGCTGGAGCTTGGGCCCCTCCACTTCATGTTGGGAGCAGCTTGTGGAGGCTGCAGGGGGTTGTTTTTCCGCTTTCCCGGGCCTTTGGATTGGGATTTCTGCTGACAGTGCTGCTGTCGAAAGGCCCATCCCAGATGTGTGGATGCACGGAGCTGCTGGAGGGAGAACCTCATCGCGGGAGAGGCGCTAGCTCGGCAAGCAGCTGAGTTTCCAGCGGCTCTCTGATGAGTAAAACACTTGCTGGTGTTTCACACGAGAGTCTTGGTTGCACAGAGGTGTTTGGAGGGAGCTGCAGGACTCTGAGCCTGCATCCCAGTGGGATCCAGGCTTGCTTTCCAGCCAAGCCTAGCCTCCAGCCCTCATCGAGCCTTCCAAGGGTCCTGCTGCTGGAAAGGGAGTGCAGAAGAAAGCCCTTGCTCCATAACCCAGCCCATTCCCATCACCTCCTCCCTGACACCCGGTGGGGTGAGATGGATTCATCCCTCCCCAAACCCCAGGGGGTTTTGGGGTGGGGGAAGGAATTGGGCTGTGCATGCAACCTGAAACCCCAGGGGTGAGCTTTGGCTTTGAGGCTGGGGGTAGGTGTTGGCTGTGCTGTGCTGGCTAAATCCCACTTGGCTTCCCTACCTTGTCTCTGGAAAATGATCCCTGTAGCTCCGTGATTCTCCATTCATACTTTTCCTGAGCCCTGCTCGTGCCGTGTGCCGTCACCATGCTCCTCCTGGGCTTTGTGGTGAATCCATCCCCGTGCCTGGATTTGGCAGAGCACTGGGATGCTTTGTGCTTACTGGGATGGATGGAGGTGCTGCTTTGAGGAGCTGCTCACAGGGGAGAGCCAGCTCCGTGCCAGAGCCACCAGCCCATCACCATCTCGGCACAGCCTCACCAGGTGCTCTCTGCTGCCAATGACTCTTTTGGGCTCAGAAGCCAGCTTTTGGAGTAGGTTTAGCAGAACCTACCATTTGGCTGCTTAATACTGTAATCCTCTGGTCTAGGGTTGGGTTTTTTCTCCCCCCTCTCTCACCCTGAGCTCTCCCCACTGTGGCTGAGGGCTGGTGGGTGCGTGGGTGGGGGAGGTTCCAGCGTGGTGGCAGCAGCTCCCTACGATCCTGTGGGATCAGGAGGCTTCCAGACCCGTGCTGGCAAAAGCAAAAAGTTAATGTGAATTTAACTGACTTCTGCCCTGCAATTAAAGCCACTCAACCCCATTGGGGCTCTGAGTTTACATTCTTTACTGAGGCAAAGGGTGTAATTATAGATGTATAATTTAAACTGTGCATATGCATGTGCTCCTATTATACACCAAGGAGCAAAGGAAATTATCCAGGAATTAAAGGGGGAGGAGGAGGGTGCAGGCACAGAGAATGGCTCCTTGTGTGGATGTGGCAGCCAGGGGAAGCTGGAGGGATCACATCCTCACGCTGCAAACAGCTTGGGAAGGCACAGAAAGAGAGAAGTAGGTACAGGAAAGGAGAACTCGGAAGATGAAACACTTGTGGTGGGTTCCAGGCTGGGGCATGAAGAGTTGGTCATGGCAGGGGGTCAGGAGTTGAAACCCTGTGTCAGGAGATGCTGAGCTCCTGCCAAGTCCCTCGAGGTGCCCAGAGACACTGGGGACCTGTCTGGAGGTGCTTGGGGACAGAGGGCACCTGCCTGGTGGTGCCCACAGAGAGCTAGGACCTGCCCAGGGAGAGCTGGGACTTGCCTGGGGACAGTGGGAACTTGCCTGACAGTGCTTGAGGAGAGCTAAGATCAGCCCAGTTCTGCCCATGGAGAGCTGAGGACAGCAGGAACCTGCAAGGCAGTGCCCAGGGACAGTGGGGACCTCTCTGCTGGTGCTTGGGGACAGTGAGGAACCTCCCTAATGGTGCTCAAGCAGAGCTAGGACCTGCCTGGCAATGCCTGAGGAAAACTGGGACCTACCCTAAGGTGCCCTTCCAGTAGCCAGGAACTCTGCTTTAACACTCCCTCTCCTTTCTTACAGCCACTTCCAATGGGACACTGGATGGCCTGGAAAACAGGGAAGGAGGGGTCTGCCAGACACGCTCCATGAAGATTGTCATGAAAGTGGGGCAGGGTGAGTCCTTCTGCACCCTGGCCTCTCCTGTCACCTTTGCCCAGCAAAGTTTGGCTCCTGAACCAGGTTTCCTGTCCTGCTGTAGTAGGATGTTCTGGGCAAACTGAGGTCCCAGGACCCTGGAGGCCTCCTGGCTTGCTTTAGTTCAGCAGTACTGCATTTCTAGGATCAGTGGTTTTGTCCTCTCTTCCTTTGCCAACCGTTGCACGTGTTTGGGGCACTGGGATTAGAATAGAACACTTGTTCCATGGTCGGTGTCCTGGTGGGAAGGCAGCTCAGTGTGGGACACATCAGCAGGGGGTTGGCACAGCCAGTGCCCCCAGGACTCACCAGACACCCAGGGAGGGGCTTTGAGCTGGGGCACATCTGTGCTTGGGCTCAGTGTGGTCCTGGCCCCATGGTCCAGGCTGATGATGGCACTGGGCACCAAGGGTATCGCTGATGGTGCTTCTCCCAGCCCCAGCCATGCCCTGGGCTTGTTTTGGCCCCCGACCCAGATGTGCAGCTCCTGATGGCTGCTTCTCATTATTGTGTTTTCACTTTGGGGCCAATATTTATAACAAACAGGAGAAGCAGTGCTGCAGCCTTGGCAGGCTCCCTTCCCCTTCCTTGTGCAAGAAGCTTAGAATCCTAGAATCGTTCAGATTGGAAAAGATCTCTAAGATCAAGACCAACCTTCAACCCAGCACCCCCATGCCACTAATCCATGTCACAAAGTGCCATGTCTACATGGTTTTTGAACATGTTCTTTGTTCCCATGCCTAACCACTCTTTCAGGGAAGAAAGTGGTCCTCATGTCCAACCTAAGCCTCCCTGGCACAACTTGAGACTGTTTCCTCTTGTCATTTCTTCCTTGGGAGAAGAGACCAACCCCCACCTGGCTCCAGTCTCCTTTCAGGGAGTTGCAGAGAGTGAGAAGGTCTCCCCTGAGCCTCCTCTTCTGCAGACTAACCAACCCCAGTTCCCTCAGCTGCTCCTCACAAGACTTATGCTCTAATTCCTTCACCAGCTTCGTTATCCTTTTTTGGACACAAAAACTTGCCCCAACCCACATGTAGGAGCTCAGGAAACATAAAAGCATGGGGGAATTGGGGTGGGGAAGCCCTGAAGCAGCTCAGCCTTGCTCTTGGCATCTCCCATCTCTCCTGATCCCTTGGAGGGATTCTGGGAGCACTTGCTCTTTAGGTGGGGCAGCAAGCTGCTGCTCTCCAGGTGGAATCAAGGTCTCTCAAGATCCATCCCTTCCCTCTCCTCCCCAGATCCAAACGCAGTGATCCCAGAGCAGCTGACGACGAGTCGGCCGAGCAAGGAGTCCGACAACACGGTGAAGATCGTCACACAGAGCCCGCGCAGCAAGGTCCCTGCTGTGGAGGAGCCTGGCAAGCCTGGTGAGTTCCTCTGGGGACACCCCAGGAGAGGGACAGGGGCTTGGCAAGTAGCTGCTGCCAGGAGAGCAGCTCCAAGCTGGGCTCCTTGCATGGATCCCAGGAATGCTGGGTGCTCTAGATGGGTTTCCATTGGTATTGTGCCAGCCCCACTGCTCGCAGCATCTCCTCACCCCAGCCCTGAGCCTTCTGGCCAGGGGTTGACTGCAGTGTGGAGCAGCTCGGATTTGTTTTCCCAGCTCTGGTATGTCCTGGCAGGAGCTTTGCAGGGAAGTGCTGTTTCAGCACTCTCCTCCTCCTTTTCCTCCTCCTCCTCCTCCTCGCTGCCCATCTGTTCCTCACAGTACATCTGAGAGGGCTTGGAGGAGGTGAGGTCCTTGGGTTTTTGAGCTGAGCCAGTGTGAAAGCCCTTTGAAGGTGATTTCCTGAGTTCCTGACCCTGCTGAGAGAAAAGTGAAATCAGATGAAGTAGGGAAGAGTTGCTCTTTTCTTCTGGCCCGGGACAGCCAGCCAAGCACTCTCCCCTTGAGGGGCTGGGGCTGCCCCTGCCTGGGGGTCAGGAGGAGGTGGGGGGTCAGTAATTGGATATCACAGGGCTCCCAGGTACCAGAGTCCACCTTCACCAGAGCATCAAGGTCTGCTGTGGAGAGCGAAGGCTCCTGGGTCCGCACTGGTTGTCACTTGGATGCAAGCAGTGCTGGGAGGTAGAAAAGGGGGTGTGTGGGGGTGGTGGAAAAGGTGATGTGTGGGTCTAACTGGGGTGGGGAGATACTCCTGGGAGGTGAGTGGGCTGCTCTTCTCCACAGCCAGCATGAGGAGAAGCTGTTGAGTTTGAGGGGGGAAGAGAGGGGCTCTGATGGGTGCCTTGCCCACCCGTCCTCCAGATGCAATCTGTGCAGAGGTGAAGCGCAGGCTGCTGACACCTCCTTCACCCCTCCCCTTGCAGGTCCTGTGAACCAGGATGGCCAAGAAACCCAAGGTCCCAGCGACGGCTTCTTGAGCTCCAAGGTGGCTGTCTTCGCGGCGATCGGTGCCGGCTGCGTCATCTTCATCCTCATCATCATCTTCCTTGTGGTCCTCCTGATCAAGATCCGCAAGCGGCACCGGAAGCACACGCAGCAGCGAGCCGCAGCCTTGTCCCTCAGCACCTTGGCCAGCCCGAAATGCAGCGGGAACGCGGGCTCGGAGCCCAGCGACATCATCATCCCCTTACGGACTACAGAGAACAACTACTGCCCGCACTACGAGAAGGTGAGCGGGGACTACGGGCACCCCGTCTACATCGTCCAGGAGATGCCCCCCCAGAGCCCCGCCAACATTTACTACAAGGTGTGAGGAGCAGCCTGGGGGCAAAGCCGCCGATGCAGGAGCACGGGAGAGCCGAGCACGGGGAGGGGGAAGAGGCAGCCAACCCCTTCCGGGGTCTCCCAGCGGGCGCTCCGGCGCCGGGAGGGAGGAAGCGAAACGAACCCCACGGGCACGGCCCAGGGAGCGCCCCGGGGCCCAGCGCTGGAGAGCAATGGCTCGCACCACGCTGATCTCTCCCCTTTGTATTTAGTTTTTGTAGTTCTCAGCTTTTTTGTAATCCCCGAGAGACTCGAGGGTGAGCCTTCAGCATCCTCCTCTTCTTCTTCTCCAAGACTGCGGCCGGCCGTGCCTTTCCACGCTCGCTTGGACACCGCCGGCAAAGCCGGAGACTCCACTTCTTCCCCCTTTTTATCCTTCTGGCATTTCCTGACGTCCTTTGCTGTGTGAAGTGCCCAGTGAAGTGCCCGTTGCTGCCCTCCGCTCGCGGTCCCAGGAGAAGGAGCCTTCAGCAGCCGTGGCGGGGAGGAGGAGGAGGATGAGGATGCTTTTGCCTAGGTGCCAAGATGCAGACAAGCTGTGCAGGGAGGAAGCTGGCAAACCCGATTTACTACTACTACTATTATTATTATTATAATTATTTTAAGTTGTTTTTGGTAACATGTTGATTTGGGTGCAACAACCCTCACCTCCTTCCATCCCCCACGCTCCCCGGGGCAGACCCTGCTGCTCCCGCCGCTGCCCTTGGCGACTTTTGTGTTTGTAGCTGTTGACTCTTGGGTTAGTCTCTTTATAAAATGGAAGAAAAAACAAACAAAGAAACAAACAAACAAACAAATCCATAATTGCATCTCCACCATGTCTCCAGGCAAGAGTCCGGGTGCTCCTCCCACCCCTTGTGGAGCAGCAGCCTTGGCTCCCGTGGCTCTCCCTGACCCCCGCGGAGGAGAAAAGCTTTTGCTGAGGGTTTCCGTGGGGCTGGAAGTGAAGGGAGGAGGACAAGGGAGTAACTGCAAGCCCTGGTCCCATTCCCCTAGTGCTCTGGCTGTCCTTGGAAAGGAAAACTGGAAAACGAATGTTCCTGACCAGCAGCCTGTGCTGGGGGGAGCCAGAGGGAGGCCAGTGCTCAGCTCAGGGCTGGAAGCCCCCCCAGGAGGCATCCCTGGAGCTGATTGTAGCACCAAGCTTGGCTTGGTTGGGAGCAAAGCCAAAGGCTTCTACATCTACGTTGTTTGCCAGGATGAGCTGGTGTCCCTTTGCAGGTCCTGCCTTCAGGCCAGCCCCCAGCAGCTCCTGCCTCCCACCTGGCTGTGCCACCTCCTTGGAGTCCAGTAGCCCAGGCTTGCTCTGCCCTTGCTTTGCTCATCTCTTGCCCAAAACTGGAAGGGCTTGAGCTGTGGGCTCTTCTGGTGGCATTACTCCCAGCTTCCTCTTCTCAGGAGGACCCACCAGCGTGGTGGTGGTGTGCTGGGTGACAGTGCCCTGCCACCTGCCTGTACTTGGGCTGTCCCAGCCCCGGGGGCTAGCGTCCATCCCCCTTCTTCCTTGCTTTCTTTTCCTTTCAGAAGTAGCTGCTTTTGCTCAGGGAGCAAGCATGGGGCGGGTGGTGGGTTTGTGGTGGCATGGGGCTGCTTTGTCCCCACCCGTCCCCAGGGCCTCCAGACCCACCTTAGGAAGTGCCCAAAGAGCGAGAGAGCTGCTCTGCAGAAGTGCCTTGACAGGAGCGGGCAGGAGGGGCAGAGCAGGAGGGGGACTGTGGGACCTGGCAGCTCGGGTGCTGTGCTGGGGGTTCAGCTGTGCTCCAGAACATCCCTTGGTGTCCTGGTGTTGGCTGGTTTTTGTGGGAATGGCTTCCAGGATGCTAAGCTAGCTGCTGCGTGTAGGAGAGAAGAGCCACAGCAGGTGCTCCTCCCTGCTCCCAGGGCACACCTTTCAGCCTCTATTCCTCCATGGCATCCGTGCCAAGCTCAGGCTGCTGAAGGGCTGGGAGTTGCCCTGGCTGGGACCCTCCTTTCCCCACCAAGGGTCTGCTCCCAGAAATCCCAGAAAATGGTGTCTTAAAGAAAATTGCCCTTTCCCTCCCCTGCTTCCATCTGCACAATCACAATGTGCAGCTCCTGATGGGAGCAGAGCCCCAGTTGGGTAGTGATGATGAGGGTGGAGGATGCTGGAGCACCGAGGAGCTTCTCCCTGTGGAGGAGGCTGTTGGGGGGGGGATGAGGTAGTTTTGGTTTGATTTTGGAGGAGAAGGGAAGGAATGTGGCCATGGGTTGGACCAAAAGCCAGGAGTGGCTTCCTGTGGTGGCTGTCCCCAGCCTGGCTGTGGCTCAGTGACCCCCTCAGCCCCACTCCTGTTGCTGGGGGCAGTTGAGAAACCTTGTAAATATGTGAAGAAAGGGTGAAATCAGAGCTCTTTGGTTTTTTGCTGAGCACCTCGGTCTGCTGGGACCCAAAATGGAGTTGTGTGTCCCTTTGGTTCTGGTCATTGACAGCATTGAAGTTTGGTTGGGTTTTTCTTTTTCTTTTCTCCCCTCCCCTCCCCCATTTTGTTTGTGTAAATACTAGTCTTTTTTGGAAGAAATAATGTAAAGATGTTTTGTATAAACTCTGAATTATTTTCTGGTTGCTTTTTCTTAGAAAAAAAAACAAAAAAAAAACAAATGAGAATTTAAAAAAAAAAAGAGAGAGAGAAAAAAAAGACATTTTAACCAGGAGAACGGGTGTAAAACATTGTCATCGTGCTCTCAGAGCTGTCCTGCAGGGACCTGCTGCTGTCTGGTGGCTCCAGGGAGGGTCAGGATGGGCCTGGGGGGCTGAGCCCTCGATATAATGCAGGATCTTCCAAGCCCCCAGCAGGGAGCAAGGTTGGGAATGTGGCTCCTTCCCAGCAGGCACATTCCCAGCAGCTTTCTGGCCATCATGGGTCTGGGCAGAGCTTTCAGCCCCAAGCTGAGCACAGGCTCCATAACAAAAGGAGCATCAAATTTATCTCCTTTTCTATCTTCAACCAAACAACCTGAACTTCAGGATGTGGAGCTCTGTTCAGCATCCCTAGATCCTGAGTCTCTTTCCCAGACCTATGGAGCTGCTCCTGTTGCAGATCCCTTCCCCAGCTATCCCAGTTCTCCACTTGCCAACCTCAAGCCCACTGTAGCCTGATGTCTGCTTGGTGCCTGGGCTGGGGGTGGCAGCACCCAGCTTTTGAGGGTCCCTGCCCTCGGGGAGGTGGCCATGCCCACCAAAGCCATCTCTGGTCTCACCACCGTGCCTGACACTTCCCTGGGGGCAACTGGGAGCTCCCTGTGGTCCCACCTGCTCCTGGGAGCTGGGCAGTTGCTTGTGAACCTGCATTATATCGGCAGAGGGTGAGGGGAGCTGCCTTGGGGGACCCCAGGTCTGCTCCTCCCTCCTTCCCTGCCTCCCTGCTGCACCCCACACCAGCAGCCCTGCAGCACGCTCCCCATCTCAGAGCTGTGACCACCTCTCCATCCCATGACGTCGCATCTGCACCCATCCTGCATCCGGAGGTGGGGACAGTGCCCACGTTCCCAGGTGGCCTCAGGATCAAAGGCACCATCAACCAGCCGTGGGGCTGCTGCCCTGTCCCACCCCATGCCCACCTGCCTCAGCCACAGCGCTGCAGCATCCAGGCTGCCAGCATTGTCCCTGTGTCCATCCTTCCACTGCCATTAGCCGAGAGGTGGATTTGGACTCGGAGCCTGGATGCAAGACACATGGGATGGGAGCTTTGGCTGAGGGCTGGGAATTGCCATTGGCAAGCAGCCTGGGAGATGCCAGGGCTTCGGCCACCACACAGAGGGGCCTCATTCCCTCTGTGCCAGGAGCTCCACAGAGGCACATCCTGGAGCAGGGCTCAGCATTCCCACGCTGGTTGATGGACCTTTTCTCCCACTGGGGCTCCGGTGGTGCTGGGTGGCAGGGTCCCTTTGGCCACACTCCCCAGAGCCACAGAGTTTTGTTTCTTCGTGTCATGTTCCTCTTTTTGATTCCTTTTGGCCTTCTCCCCAGCTCTTCCTGCCCAGTAGCATATCATCGGCATCGGTCAGCGGCTCTGTGGCCTCGGAGCTCTATGGAGCCGTGATGGAACCTGATATATTGTTAAATAAAAGGGTTTTTTTTCCTATGGAAACCTGGCTGTCTCCTGTGTGCTTCTTTGCCTGGCCCAGCTTGGCATCATAGCCTGCTCTGGAGAGGGATCTAGGACAAGGTAGCTCACCCAGTTCTCTCTCTGGTTTTCCCTCCTGCTGTCAGAGGAGCTCTTGGGTTGGGTTTGGTTTGGTCAGGGTGAAAAATGTGGAGCCTCTCACAGATTCTCAGTGACTCGATGGACTTAGGGTTGGATCAGGATGGATATGCTTAGACTTGATGATCTTCCAGGTCTTTTGGGGATGCCCCATCCTTGGAAGTGTTGGAGGCCAGGTTGGATAGGGCTTGGAGCAACCTGGTCTAGTGACAGATGTCTCTGCCCATGGCAGGGGAGTTGGAACTAGGTGATCTTGAAGGTCCTTTCCAACCCAAACTATTGTATGATTTTCCAGCCTAAATGATGATTCTATGACTCTTCCTGCAGCTGGAGGCTCCTCAGAGGCCACCGGCTCCCTGTGGCTGACCACCTACCTGTCTGGCTCCCAAGAGCAGAGCTGCTGGCCTAGCTGCTGTGCTGGCATGGCCCCAGGGCTTGCAGCATGCCATGCCTGGTGGACCCCAAGCCTTGGGAGCTGCTCCTGCAGCCTCACAGGATGGCTCAGGACAGTGATGTTCATCCCAGCCAGTGACTGATGGTGATTTATGCTCTCCTCAATGTTCCTTCATTTGATGGGTTATTAAAAAGTAATTGTAGGAAATGAGATGGTCGTAAATCCTTAACAGATGGTGCTTTTGCTGGCTCCAAAATGGGCTCCACCACGCTCCCTGCTCTTCAGAACCAGCTGGCATAGGGCACTTTGTGTCACACGATGAGCGAGACATGGAGCATGGATAGGAAATGCTCATGGAGCTTGTTGGGCTGCGTTTGCTCAGCCTGGAGCCCCTAACTCGTGAGTCTGGTGAACTCTGGACACCTCTTCACTGCAGGGACAGGGATGGTTCCCCTACCCTATCTGCCTTGTCTGAGGGTTGTCTCTCCCAGGGGTAGCATGGGATAGCATGGAGACAGCTCAGGGAGTCTTGGATGGCTGAGCACGATCCCCAGTGGTCCCTTCCACCCCTACCATGCTGGAATTGTGTCATCAGTTGTGGATGCTGGATTGCATGCCTAGTGCAGGGGTGCATGAAGGGATGGATTGGGTTTGGTGGGGAGCTCAAAGGAAAAATGAGGCCAAGGCGCCGAGAGAGGGTGGAGGATGAAGAGCTTCTTGGCCAACATGTGAGGGGTGAGAAGCAAGGTGGGCTGAGGAGATGAAACCCAGCAGGGCTGGCTCAGAGGTGCTTGGGGCGTAGGGACCTTGCCAAGACGTCTGCAGGAGTGAGCAGGGGCTGCTTGGGATAGGGGTCAGGGTGGGGGAGTGGGCCCTTGGGTGTGACAGACCTGCTTAAATGTGGTTTGCTGGTTTGGAAATCCTTCTGCTCTGCCTGCTTTGATCCTGGTGTGAATTCAATAACACTTTTAATTTCAAACAGCTTCTCTGGTCCCTGATGCCCAAAGGGTAAAGCTGTAAGTGCCAGACTTGCTTGGACCTGCCAGGGAAGAAGAAAAGCACTTGAACAGCTTCCTGGAACCCAGCACCTAGCTGTGGGGAGTGGGAGCATGGCAAGTTTCCCCCCAGCTCTGGGGCAGCTCCAGGACCCAGCACAGGCTCAGGGACACCCACAGCAGGGCCACCAGGTGGACCCTCTGGGACCCCTGATGTCCTTAACCCTGTGTGTCCCCAGGCTGCTGCAGAGGAGGGTCCCATGAGCCATGGCTATGATGGAGCTGCATCATCCCCATTTCACAGGGCTTGGGGGAGCTGCCACGCTCCCCTCCTCCTCCTCCTCCTCCTCCTCCTCCTCCCTTCCCCTTCCTCAGACCCTGATACAAGGTCCTGCAAAAGTATCTGGGCTGGGAGGAGCCTTGCTCATCCTCACTCCTGGCTGTGGCAGGGAGAGGATATCAAGCCATGAGTGCCAGCACCCACTGGGACACAGGAGCTGAGGGCACATGGTAGCTTTGCTGGCTGGTCGTGACAGGGATGGACAGGATCTCACCCAGAGGAGCCTCCAGATCTGGAAAGTTCATTAAAGCTGCAAAACTGCTGATGTTTTTGGATGTCCATCAGGACTGGAGAAGTTAGTTTAATTATTTAACAGAAAGGAGCTTTCTGTCAAGTTTATTAACTTGCCCTTGGCTGGATCCCACTAGGCTCTGCAGCTCTGCCAGGAGAGCAGAGCTGGAGTGTTTGCAGCAGCTGGGTGCTGGGTGCAGGAGGCAGCATGGAGGTGGCATGGCCAGGGTGACCCCCTAGATATGCCTGCTCTGCTCTGTGGAAAGGGAAGCCCATAGGGGATGCACCTTTAGAATAACCTAGTTCAGTGATGGGAAGCTCAAACCTCCTCAGAGGTGGATGATAAGGGAATAACAGATCTGCAGCACTTGAGCTCCTGTTTGAGATGAAGCTTGCCTGGAGATGGGACAACAGGCAGGGCTGAGCCCTGCCATGGGGAGCTCAGAGCCCAGGCAAGCATGGATGGTGCAGCTCCTGGGATGCCTGGGACAGCTGGAGGCTGCTGTTGGATGCCAGGAGGATGCGTGCTGGGGCTACAGCATCACCTCTAACACCACACATCTCACAGTATCCCTGTGTGTTATGGATGGAGAGATCAGAGCCAAGGCTTCTCAGGACACCTCTGGCCTGGTGGCCACAGACTCACATACCAGCAGGTCCATGTAACTTGGCAGCAGCCTCCCCAAATGGAAAGCAAACCACAGAGAGAAAGACTTGATGCTTTTCAGATGTTTTTGGTGTATTTTGATCTCTCTGTTTATGTAGGTATCTCCTGGGGATCACCTGGTTTGTCCCAGGGGGTGTGAGCAGGGCACTGAGCCTGCTGCTGTGGCCCCATGCACTGGTGCTGTGCTGGTGGCACTGGTGCTTTGCAACTGCACCCACCCTCCCCACAGCTCCTCATCCTGGCATTTCACCTCCCCTGGAGCTTCCCTCTCCCAGCAGCAGCTACTGTAGGATCAGCTAGCCCCAGGAGGCATCAGGAATGGAGCCAGAGCACCGGTGCCTCCAGACTCCTGCTGGATCCTGGACTCAGATCTTGGCTCCACCGAGGATGAGCAGGGCAGCACAGCCACAGTTCTCAGGCTGCTCCAAGCTCCTTTTCCATTTCCACACCCTTTCCCCCTCCTTTGCTGGACACAGCCACCCTTTCCCCCTCCTTTGCTGGACACAGCCACCCTTCCCAGCTTGCCCAACCTCCTCCTTCAGCGTTTCCACTCTGAGGGGAGCACCTGAACCCCCCCAGCATGCAAGAGGCTATATAACAGCAATCCCTTTTAACGACCCTTGACTACGCCAGCTGCTGCTCCGAGGGTTGGGAAGTTTATCCTGGCTTTCCCTGTAGCCCATCGAAAATCACTAACAGGTTCCCCTGGTGGAGGCTCTTCCCCCAGCCGAGCTCTGGGCGGCATCCACCGGCGCGGCTGCACCTGGTTTCCACGCTGGCCCGGAGAGGAGCCTGGAAGATCCATCAGGACTGTCGTGGAATGCAATGAGCCCCGGGGGCTCCATAACGGAGAGGCACCAGAGAGCCCTTTGTCACCGGCCTGGCGCAGGGATGGGGATGGGAGCAGCTGGAGATGCTGCTGGCTCTGCACCTCCAGCTGGGAGAAGAGGAGGAGGAGAAGAGGAGAAGGTGGCTGGGGATGCCAAGGCAGCGAGGGTCCAGCACTTGTTGGGGTTTCCTGTGCAGCATCGTCCTTGGTGATGGCAAAGCCATCTGTGCCCCACGGCAGAGCAAGGCTGGGAGGAGAGAAAGCCCAGGCCAGGCTCCACACAAAGGACTGGCAGTTCTCCGTGCCTCAGACCAGCTGAGCTCAAGTGCTCCAAGAAAGCCATCACATGCTGCCAAGGCTTTTTTTCTTCTCTGCAGTCTTGAAGCCAGGGTGATGGCTGCAGCCTTGCTCCTCTGGTAGAGCTTCCAGCATCCTGAAATGGCTTTTTCCTGGATATATCCCTGGAATACATCTCTGGATGTGTTGGGATGCATGACACTCCTTGGATTGCTGACAGCCTTCTGGGACAAGCCCAAGGGAAGGGCTGGGTTGGAGGGGCAGCAAGGCTGGGACAGGTGAGAGAACCTTCAGGAGGGTGCTGGAGAACTGGGGAGGAAGGGAATTTGCATCCAGCAGGATGAGGCCTGGCAAAACAGGGAACTTTGGGATAAATCCAGTAGTTTTTGATTCATTAAAAAAAAAAGTAATGAATACAGGTATTGGTCTACAGCAAACACTAATTAATTATGTGCAAAGTTTTAACATTGCTGAAACCCAACCCTTGGAGGAGGTCCCTTGGCTGCTGGAGCAGGGGCTGGAGGAAACCCTGAGCTTTGCCTTTTGCTTGTCTTGACAGAGGAGAATGTGGCCACCCCATGAGCTGGGCTGGGGAGGGGAGATCCTGCCTCTTCACCAGCCCTGGGAGGGGGTTAACCCCGTGGATTTGGTTGTTCTGTGCCTCTGCCTCTACAGGGGCACTGAGCTGTCCCTGAGGGCACAGGGTGGATGTGTCTTGGATGGGTGATATGAGCTCTACACCCATCCCTTCATCTGCCCCAGAGAGAGATGTGGGTGAGCCTTTCCTGCCACCTCCTGCCACCCCCAGAGCACAGAGACACAATCTGGAGGCAGAGCCATGACAAAAAGCTGTGCCTTGGGGCAATGCCAGGCAAGTCTCTCATCCCCATCTCAGCCATTTCCTCCTGCCTTGGACCTGCTCTCCCTTCCCTGGCTGGGAAGGGCCGGGTGAGGCTTTGGTTTCAGCTGAGTTTCCCCCCTCCTAATTCCTGCAGCCTGGTGTAATCCTCCCGAGTGAGCCCAAAGCCAGGTTCCTGCTGGAAATTGGCTCCTGCTGTGGCTCTGGGGTTTTTTGTAAGGTGGCTGAGCCAGGATGAAAAGAGAGCTGGTGATTCCAAAGGGCAGGGACATGGGGACAGGGGACCTCAGGTGGAGACATGGCCCAGATGGTGGCTGGTGTGGAGTGGAAAAAGCCCTGGAATCCCACCAGGAGCTGGGATGGGGCTGGCTTTAAGGCATGGGGGGGGGGAATGGGTTGTCTATGGGGTGCCAGCCCTGCCCAGCAGCAGCAGGGAAAGGGCTTTTCTCTGTGCCTGCCCCAGCTGGACATGGACATCTCCTCCTCTCTGCAGGGTCTTTGTCCTTCCAGCCTTGGTGATGTGGATGGAGCTGGGAGGTGGACACAGGGAAATATCTGGGGAGATGGACCAGCAATGTGTGTTGCCAGAGCCAGGAGCACAAAGGCAGCTGCCTGCAGGGTTTATTTGCCTTTGCATTAATGAGACGAAAGCACGAGGAGGTTTCCTTCCAGTGCAGCCCCATGCTGGGGGCTGCCCGGACTGCTGGCAGGTGGTTTGTGCCCAGCACTGCCCTGCAAGACTGGTGCTGCCCAGCTCAGATGGGGAAAATCCAAGCACAGGCTTCCTGCTGAGGAAGAAAGTGCCATTTCCCCGGCTGCCTCTGGGCTGATACTCTTGCAGGAGCTGTGTGCTCCTGGCACTCAGCTGTGGCCACCAGAGCTGGCTGAGGAGCAGGCAATGGGAGCTCTCCTGCCACCAAACCTGCAGCTCCTGGGCAGTGCTAGCCAGCTCTGTGCCTGCAGCATCCCAAAAGACTGATGCTCAGAGCTGCCTGGGGCAGGCCAGCACTGCATCACCCACCAAGACTGGAGCTTGCCCTTGGGCAACCTTCCTTGCTCCCTTGGGGCCATCAAGAAAGTGATGCCAGACACTGCCTGGCAGCAGCCATGGCCCCAACACGGGGCAGGGTTGTGGAGGAAGCCCCCTGGCATGCTCTCCCAAAAAAGAGATGTCTCCATGCATGCCAGCAGCATCCTGGCTGCAGGTTTTCAGCCAGTAGCTGTGGGCTGTCCCATTTCACCTTCTGTAGGACCTTGCTGATGCCTAGAGCTTGCTCCACTATGCTGGGGCAGTGGGACCTTGCAGGGTTGGCAGCTCCCATCCCTGCATTGCTTTGGACTGGCTCTAAATGGAAAAGCAGCTCATTAAGAAAGATGTGTGATGAACTTCAGCATCCTGCTGCTTGATGTAGTAGTAAGGGCTTGGATGTTAATTATGTGCTTAAGAGACCAGCCTGGGGAAGGAACCTTGAGGAGCAAGTGGCCAGATCATGAGGAGAGCTGAGCTGTAAAGCTGGAGCTGTGCTACCAGGGAAGAGCTTTCCCAGGGAATGGATGGGGAAGGCTGAGCTTCATCCTATCTGGAGAAGGCAGCTCTGAGCAGGCAGAGAGGGCGTGTGGGTCCCACCACTGCCCCCATCTCTCTGTCCATCCCCTCCCCACCTCCCACCCATGAGCCCATGGCTGCAGCCTTGCTCCACTTGGACTTCCAATAATAATCCTGGTGGCTGCTGGGCTTTGCTGCTCTTGGATGCAGGAGTGGGGCTGGAGCTTTGGCCACGTAAGGCGATACTCTGTGGAGAGCTGGAGCTGAACAAAGCCTCAGTGTCTGCGAGCTGGCCCCACTCCCCCTGGACCCCCATCACCCGCCACAGGGTCAGCAGGAAATTAATCCCAGCCCGGGGTGAAAGGGTTAATGAATGCTGATTTTCCAAACATCACTACTATCCTTCCCCAAACTAATTAGCTGTTAATAAAGGGGAAGGATGAGCATGGCTGTCCTCAGTGGGATGCCTAGCAGAGCTAAGGGATGAGAAGGGTGTCCGTGGGGCAGCCCAGGGCTCATCCTACACCCCCAAAAGCACACAGGTGGTAAACAGCTCACCTGCAGCTCAAGCAAAGGCAGTGACACCAGAAGAGATGCTTTTTGTTTCATGGGTGGAAAAAATAGTGAGGTTATCTTTGGTTTATACATATTGCTATAATTTTATTTGAGTCATTAATGTCAACTCCTAAGCAAGGAAGACAGAAACAAGCCAGAGGACCTAGGAAACAGCCTCAAGTTGGGCTGGACATGAGGAGCAATTTCTTCCCCTGAAGGGTTGTCAAGGCCTGTCCCAGGCTGCCCAAGGCAGTGGTGGTGTCACCATCCCTGGAAGGGTTGAAAAATCTATGGAGATGTGGTGCTGAGGGACATGGGTTAGTGGTGACCTGGCAGTGCTGGTTCATGGTTGGACTTGATGGTCTCAAAGGTCTCTTCGAACCAAAATAGTTTAATGATTCTCTTGCACTTTTTGTCCCTGCTGTTAGAGGTGGGTTTGTGGGGACAGGACCTTCCATGAAGACTGAGAGGGGCTGGAAAGCCTTGCTCTGCAGTTCGGGGATTGTTTTCTCTGCTGAGGAAAGGCTGAGAGCCCTGGGGCTGCTGAGCCTGGAGCAGAGCAGAGCCAGAGGGGAGCTGCTCCATGCTGAGCAAGAGCTCAAGGGTGCAGGGGGCAAGAGGCTGGGGCCACACTCTGCTCAGTGGTGCCCAGGGCCAGGCCAAGGGGCAATGGGCACACACTGGAAGCCAGCAGGTTCCATCTGAACAGGAAGAGAAAGTTGTTTGGTGTGAGGGTGCAGAGCCCTGGCCCAGGCTGCCCAGAGAGCTTGGGGAGTCTCCTTGTGAGGAGAGATTCCAAAGGCATCTGGAGGTGATGCTGGGCAAGCTGCTGGGGGTGAGCCTGCTGGAGCAGGGGGGATGCACTGGGTGATTCCCAGAGATCCCTGCCAACCCTAACCATGCTGGGATTCTGGGATTCTGTATAAATCACATCTATTACCAGTTCCCACCTTTGCTGGCTCACCATAGGCTCCTCACTCAGGGACACACCAGAGGCTAATCTGCTGCCTGGCCCTGGGGGGCCCTGTCCTTGGGGCTCCCTTGCCCAGCTCCCAGCAGGGAGGATGGCAGCAGCTGTGCTGTGGCTGGTTTTGGTTCTAGCAGAGCTGGGTGAGACATTTCCGATAAATGCTTTGCTCCACAGATCTCTGCAGTGCTGGAGCAGCCTGAGCTATTCATGCATTCTGGGTCCCTGGCCAAGAGCAGGGCTTTTTCAAAAGAGAAAAATGTCTCACTTGGACATTTTTTAAATGAAATATCTTGGCTTTGCCTTTGGAGTCCAAAGCAGGAGATCAGGTTCAGCTCTATGGAACATTTTTTAGGGGATAGCTTTCCCTTCCCCAAACAATCTTTGCTTTTTCTTGGGCTGTGTTTAAAGCTCCTTTGTTTGTTTACCCTGGTGAAGATGCTTTTTGTGGTGTTTCTTGGTTGCTCTGGGTTCCTCAAAAGGATTTAGGGTCTGTGAGGACTTGCTTGCTGAAGGAAACCCCAAATCAGTTCTTGTTGCAGTGAGTTTTTCTCCTGGTGCATTACCACCTGGTGTACACCAGGGAAAAGGAGTTTGGAGCATTTCTTCCCACCGACAGCTCCTTTTGGCTTGGTTGTTTGAGTTTTGGAAGGTGGTGGGAGATGTGCCCTCTGTGATGGAGAAGCTCTGGGCAGGGTGGGCAGTAGGTGATGCTGGGTGGGATGTGTGTCCTCTGTGATGGAGAAGCTCTGGGCAGGGTGGGCAGTAGGTGATGCTGGGTGGGATGTGTGTCCTCTGTGATGGAGAAGCTCTGGGCAGGGTGGGCAGTAGGTGATGCTGGGTGGGATGTGTGTCCTCTGTGATGGAGAAGCTCTGGGCAGGGTGGGCAGTAGGTGATGCTGGGTGGCTTGTATGTCATCTGTGGTGTGGATGCTCAGCAGGATGATGCTCCATTGGTTGTATGTCTTCTGTGATGGAGAAGCTCTCGGCAAGGTGTGCAGCAGGTGATGCTCGGTGGGGACCGAAGGAGGAGCTGCCGTGTGAGCCCAGCCCGACCTCCTTCCCTCGGCTCTGCCCCTGCCTGCCTCCTCCCCGCGCGGGCGGTGCAGGCAGCGCTGCCTAATGCGGGCTGGCAGCTGCTGCCGGCGGCTCCCCGCAGGAGCTCGGCAGCCCCAGCTGACGAGATGCGTCCTGACGGGCTGGCCATGTTATACAATGGGCTGGGGAGGAGGCGGGGGGCTGGGGAAAGAGCGGGGGAGCCTGCCAGGCCTTCCCGCACCCAGTCCGCATCGTCCCGCCTGGCTGCTTCCCTTTCTGCTGCTCGCTGCGGGGTTTTCCATGAGGATGCTGTGGTGGTCCCTGAGGACGCTGTGACAGTCACTGAGAGTGTTGTGACAGTCCCTGAGGATGCTGTGATGGTCCTTGAGGATGCTCTGATGTTCACTGAGGGTGCTGTGATGATGCCTGAGGATGCTCTACTGGTCACTTGCTTTATGGGCCAGGAGCACCTGAGCCGTGGCTGATGGAGAGGGTGGTAGAGGAGGAAACTCTGTCTCTGCTTGCGTTACACAACCCCCTTTGAACCTGCTCCTGACAACTGCCCAGTCCTCAGTCCTGCCGCACCAGCAACTTCCCAGCTCTTCCCAGCATCTCCGGGCCAGCTGCGTCCCCCGGGACCGGCCCCGCTGGTGTGACAGGCGTGAACGCGGCAGCAGTGACATGGCTACGTGCCCTCATTCTTCACAGTGGCCTCTGTGTGCAACTTTTAATTGCTTTTGTGCCGTGGGTGGTGAGCCTGGCTGCCCAGGATCCGCGGCGCCAGCGGGAAACCAGCTCTTCCTCGCTATTGTTAGCACTGATGGAGTGCTGGGGCCCGGCGAGCCCCAGGCATCAGCCCCCCCCACCAGCCAGGATGGTCTAAAGGCACCCCAGAGCCAGGCAGAGAGCAGCCCCACCCGGACTGGGGTGCCCTGGCACAGCGGGGCACAGATGCCTCTGAGCCATTCCAGGTGCGGGAGAGAGTTCAGAGCCCTTCCCATCCTCCCTGTCCCCGTATCTGTTCTCCCCCAGCTCCAGGCTGATGGCAGGAGCCAAGCAGGGTGATGCAGGGAGCTGGAGCAGCAGGGGAGATGCTCATGGCCAGCTGAAGATCCCTCTCTCAGATGCTTGGTTGGACTTGGCCGATCTGCCAGCATAACATATGAATTGGAGACAGCAGCACAGCTCCAGTCCCGCTGGCCAACGGACAAAGCCATCAGCTGGCAGGGGATGGAGATGGTGATGGGAAGGGGCTGTGTCCCTTGCTGTGGGCATGGTGAGCCTCCGGGGCTCTCCTCCTCCCTGGCCTCCAAATGCTCACCCCTGGGGTGAAACGGTGGGCTCTTGCTGGGAGGAGCAGAAGGGTCCTACAGCTCTCAGCATCCTCCTTGGCTGGCAGCTCAACCACCTGGAGGAAGACAGCAGGAGATAGCCTGATTTGGAGCTGGTGGGACCCTTCTCCCCATCCAGGCCTTCTTCTTGCACGTGCACTGGGTTACAAGAGGGGCCAGGTCCTGCTTGCCACTGCTGAGGTGAGGACTTGGAGGCCACTGTGACAGGGTCACTCCCTGCCTCCTTTGCCATGGAGTTGAGCCTCTCCTCCCACTCAAACTCCTCTCTCAAAGGTGTGGGAAGGACACAACCCTGCTGATTCTCTCATTGGCAGAGGATTCTGGTGACTGGCAGAGATGGGTGATGGTGGGACATTGCTGTCCCATGTCCTCACCAGCATGGAACATCAATGATCCTGTGAGCATGCAGACAGCCCATGCCAGCATCCCTTGTGCCAGGTGATGATGAGCAGGATGCTCCTGCACAGATGTCTCATGACCTGGTCCCCATCTGTGCTGTGGGACCACCAGTCCTGCTAGTGGGTCTGGCTCCTGGGCTGGTCCTCAAGAACACAGGCCCCCAGAGAGCCTGAGCAGCCCCAGCCAGGTGCTTCCAGGGCAAATTTCCAAGCTCATCAGGAGCCTAGGAAAAGAGCATGCTGCAGCATGTGGCAAGGAGGCTGGGAGACCTGGAGGAGCCCCTGGAAGTCTGTGACAGCTCCTGAGCCTTGTGTAGCTTTGTCCTTGGTGTAATTAGAGTTACTGGGGAGTTCAAGCTCTGCTTCACTCCCTGCTGCTCTAGGAAGCATGTCTGGGCTCTGCCATCCACAGCCGATGGCTTCCAACTTGCTCTTCCTTTTAAGGCTGAGGAAAACAGGCTTTTTTTATTCTTATTTATAGCAGAGCTGGGGCTGACCTCCTCCCTGCTTCTCTCCCTGAGGGGTCTGGGCAGTGGACCCTCTTGGCTCAGAAGCAGAGCTGTGGCACTCTCTGTGTGCAGCCACTGAGTCCCTGGCCCCATGCTCGGGTCTCCGACAGCCACCTGCAGGGAAGGTGCCATTCCCCATCACTTGGACCACGGGAAGTAGCTTCCCTCTTGGCTTTTTCAAGCTGCAAAGGCCTCACAGTCTTTCCCAGAGCCTGATGGTGATAATGAATGGGATAAAGCCACATGCTGCTCTCTTGCCACCCCCTGACCCAGCTCACCAGCCAGCACCAGGCACAGTGCTCCCAGGATGGATGGCACTGGAGAAGGGAGATGGCATGGGTTCCTCCCTGGCTGCAGGTACCCTCCAGACAGGACAGATGTTCTGCAGAGCTGCTTTTATCTGAGAACCACTGAGCTTAGAATCATGGAAACAGTTTGGCTGGAAGAAACTTTTAACAGCATCTGGTCCAACAGCTTCCCAAGGTGGGCTCCTGGTGGCACAAAGCCATGGCAAGCAAATGAAACCTACCTGTCACCAGACCCATCACAGATGATGGTAGCAAGGAGGGAGAGAGCAGGGAAAGGTGTGCCAGGAACTGAGAAGGGAGCAGAGGAGACATGGGGACCTCTTCCTCCCTGGAGACAGGGATATGGAGGAGCAAGCTCTCACGAAGCAGAGCTGGGGAAGAATAAGGATCCCCATCCCCAAATCTCTGCCAGCCCTGGCAGGGAGGTTTCTCCCCAGGTTGGATGCATGGGGTGGGATGCAGCAGGACACACACCCTTCTTGCCCAGGGGATGCTGCCAGTGGCCTCACGAGGAGAGGCTGTCAGCAGATGCAGGGAGCAAGCTCGACATCTGCTTCCTTGCCCGACCTCTCCACGGCTCCCGTCTGCTCCGGAGCCTGGGCTGCTGTGTGAAGGAATGTTAATAAGTGCCGAAAGTGAGAGAATAAAAATGGAATTGTTCCCCTCTCTGGTGCCCGTTGGCTGCTGAGCTGATGTAAGGGCTCCTTTGTGCTGAGGCACGAGCAACAGGAGCTCCGCTGCCGGCCGCACTCGGGGCGTGGGCTGCCTAATTGCAGGTGTATCACCCTGGCTGGAGCTCCGGAGCTGCTAATTGGAAACACTTGCAGGGAATGGCAGTGAGGAGGGTGCTGGGATGCTCTGGGCTCCAGCAGCACTGCTAGCTTGGTCACTGCTGCTTGTCCCAGGCCGTGTGTGCTGCTGGGGAAGCTCTGATGCCGGTGGATGGGAGCAGGATCCTGCAGGTCAGGCTGTTTGTTTATGGCTAAGTGGGGAAGGTTTGTGGTCTTTTTAATTGGCCAGCAGGACTAGGGTAGGGATTGTCCTGGTCACTGGGACACTGAGGAGGTCACACATCAAATCCTGGGTTTCCTCACTCTAAGAAGGACATTGAGGTGCTGGAGTGTGTCCAGAGAAGGGCAATGATGCTGGGGAAGGGTCTAGAGCACAAGTGTGGTGAGGAGCAGCTGAGGGAACTGGGGTTGGTTAGTGTGGAGAAGAGGAGGCTCAGGGGAGACCTTCTCACTCTCTCCAACTCCCTGCAAGGAGGCTGGAGTGAGGTGGGGGTTGGTCTCTTCTTCCAAGGAACAAGTGATAGGACAAGAGGAAACAGCCTCAAGTTGTGCCAGGGGAAGTTTAGGTTGGATATTAGGAACAATTCCTTCCTCAAAAGGCTTGTCAAGCCCTGTCCCAGGCTGCTCAGGGCAGTGGTGGAGTCACCATCCCTGGAGGAGCTTAAAAGCCATGGAGATGTGGTGCTGAGGGATGTGGTAGTAACCTGGCACTGCTGGTTAACAGCTGGAATCATTGTTGTTGTGGGGATTCTGGAGTTGCCCAGGTGGGCATTGCTCCATGGCTCCCAAGCTGGAGCAGTGCTGGACTAGGAGGTGTGAAGCCAGTAAAAGGTCTTGCCTCTCTCCAGAGCCTTGCCACCAATTCAAGCTTCAGAAACAGCTTCCAGCATCCTTGTCCTGCTTCCCTCACTCAAAGCCAGCTGTGTCCTGGCTCTTCCTATCCTTCTCCTGCCCTATCCTTGGTGGTGGGTGCCAAAGACTCAGTGAGGACCCGATCCCAATCCCTGCTGTATTCCCTAGGGCTTTGCTCAGTGTACAGGGTTGGTAGCTCTGGCTGTGCACACCCCTGCCCTTTCTCCTGGGGCTGTGGACTCTGCTCCCTTGCAGGCAGAGTGCGGGGCTGGGGGAGGTGATTCACCATTCCCTAACTGCCACCAGCAGCACTGCCCTCATCCCATCCTGCAGCCCCTTTAATGACCTACTTTTAATCCAGGGACTGGGATAAATTAGAGGCAGAACAGGCCTGGGAGAAGTCTGGGTTTGCTTTTCAGGGTGGTGGTTTTTGGTTTGTTTGTTGTTTGTTTTTTTTTGTCCTAGCTTGGGCATCTGGGAGCTCCCTCAGCTCTCAGGGATTCTTTAAACCCTGCTGCTTGAAAGACTCACCCCAGAAGAGCTTCTCTGCCATTCTCTTTAGTGCTGTGATTAAGCTCCTCTCCCCACCCCTGTATCAAATCCAGCTGCAGAGCTGAAGAGATTCTTGGCAGGAGACTGAAGACAGACACAATACTTCAAGTGGGGAAGGGAGGGGAGTGAGGGCCAGAGCTCTTCCCAAAGCCCTGGGGAGTTGTGGGGCTTCATTAAGGGGATTTTTTTGTAGCCTGTGGTCAGACAATCCTTCAACTCTGTAGCTATAAAAAGTCAATTTCTAGAATCTGTCTTTTGCCCAAGCAAATGAAGGTGTTCCATGAGCGATGTCGTGGCTCCATCACTCTGTCCATCACCAAAGCTCCTGCTGCCTTCCCACCTCTCTATCCTGGGGCTCCAAACTCTGCCCTGCCTCTGCTGGGCAGAAGACCTGGCTCTGGGGCTCAGCAGAGCTGGGCAGAAGGTGGCAGGTGTGGGGAGCATACCCAGCATCTACCAAGGACACAAGCAACCTGTCTGTGTCCCACTTCTATTCCTGAGGGATTTGCTCCATGAACATCTCTGCTGCTAAATGCTGTTGGGATGCTGAAGGCACCTACAGAGCCAGGAGATGAGCTGGTTTGAGGTGCAAGAGTTGTCCTGACTGCTGAGGAGAGATCCTTACCCCTGGGCCAGGCTCTGCTGAGAGCTCCTGCATGAGGAGCAGTGGCTTGGGTGACTGCAGAGGGATAGGTGACACTCTGCACATCACTGAGGCAAGGAGAAGCCTTGGGTTGCCTGGGGAGATGGTGCCTCCAGGAGCCTTCCAGGCCTTGGGGCTGCAAGTGGGAAGTCGTTAGTGGTAGGGTGGGGGGCAGGAAGGGGTAATTAAAAGCCATCAGTAGGCTTGGCAGTGAGGGAGAGGGGAAGAGCCCTGTCAGTGGTTGCCTGTCGTGGCAACACCAGTCTGGGGACAGGAGGAGTGGGGCCACCACACTGTGGTGGGATGTGTGGCTGCCAAAGAACCCAAGAGCAAAAGGCAACTGGAGAACATCCCAGAAGAGAAAAGGCAGGCAGGTTTATGGCCACCACAGTGACAGTGACAGTCAGCCTGGCAGGGTGGCAGGTCCTCCTCAAGCTGCCCATGTGCTTGTGCTAATCTCATCTCTGCCCATAGAAGGGCTTCCTGTGGCACTGGGGGGAAGGGGTGCCAGGGAGGGAAGATCCAGGGCATCTGCAGCCTCTTCTGGAGGTGAGGCTGCCTGGGGCAAGAGGCAAGAGCAGGCCCAGTGCAGGAATGAATGTGAGAAAAGCAGACTTGCTCTGGGTGGGGAATCACCGAGGGATTAAAGGTTTAATAAGATCAGAGGGACAAAGCAATAATTAGCCTAAATTATGCTGTAATTTAGGAAATTAAAAACAAAGCCTCTAATGTCAGAGTAATAACCATGTCAGAACAGAGGGGGAAGAGATGAAGAGCAAAGGGGGACGTGACGACTTGGGGCAACGGAATCGGAGGAGCAGCTATGGCTCAGCCCCATGAGGGCTGATGGAGGAGGGGGAAACATGGCTCGGCTGGGGGGGCTCAGGGCCCCCTGGCAGCATGCTGGGCCTGCAGGCTGGGGCAGAGACATGCATGCAGCCTTTGCCTTCCCCATAGAAAAGCCATATTTGCCAGTGGGAGGGTGCCAGAACCGCTGGGGTTTGAGCTCCAGTGCTGCACTTCTGCCCCCCACTTCCATCAGCTGGGTGCAGCGTGTCCCCTCTGCACCCTTGTCCTGGGGGGCTCTGCAGGCCACCAAAAGCCACCTTTGTGCCTGGGAAGCCCAATCCTAAACCCCCCACCACTTCCAGCAGCTTGCCCCAGGTCCCAGTGTTCATAAACCAGTGTAGATGTGGTGCCTGGAGGCATGGTTTAGTGGTGAGAATGGCAGTGTTGGGTGGATGGTTGGACTCGGTGATCTCAGAGGTCTTTTCCAACCATCATGATTCTATGATGCTCAGCACCAGTGTTAGCCAAGTTCCCACACCAAAGGCTGCCCAGGGATGCTGTGGGACCCTCCAGGTCCCCCCTTGTATCCTAAGGCAGGGAGCTGGGGAATCCATCCCTGGCTGGGATCAGCATCTTCACTGGTACTCAGGAATTTGCCTGGAGAGGTAATCAGCTCCGACCCTGAAGCCTCAGCTCATTACAATAACATCAAGATTAAATGGGATATGGAAACAGCTGTCCAAAAGCTCCTTAAAGGATCTGAACAGATGTAACAAAAATAGATTTACGTTTAATTTATTAAGTTTTTCCTCCCTTAACATTTAGATCATTTGGGTTTTTCTTGTTTTAACAGCGTTTTATCTGTGCCGGGGCCTCCCCAGCTCCTGCTGACTGCTCTGTTAACCTGAGAGCCTTGTTCTGCACCACAGTTGTGAGGAGAAGACCTATTCCACAGGCCTGGGGACACTGAACTGGCTGCTTTGGGTACATTGACATTTGGCTCAGATGTCCAGTTGCAAAGGAGAGAAATGTGAAGAGAAGAACTAGGGTAGCTTGGGAGCTGACCATGCTCAGCTTGGGCTGCTGAAGGCAGTTGAAATGGCTGATTTCAGGCTCTCTAGCTGCTGTAAGATGAGAGATGAAGAGAGAGCTTGGTTCAGCCCTACCAAAGGGAGGCTGAGAGAGGATATGGTGTCCCTACAGAAGCATATTTAGGGGAGCAAACCCCAAGGAGGGAGGTGAACCATTTACCTTAATTGTGTCAGCACAAGACCAAATGGTTGTAAACTAATGAAGAATTGATTTAAGCTGGAAATGAGCAAAAGGTTTCTGATGAGCTGAAGGGTGAAGGTCTGGAGCAGTGTCTGGGAAGGGGGACCAGAACCCTGGCTGGCTCCAGGAGGGAACTCAGCAGGCGGGGACAGATATTTTAGCAGGACCTATTGGGACAGGACAAGGGGTGATGGTTTGAAACTAAAAGAGGGAGATTTAGATTAGATAAAAGGAAGAAATTTTTTATGCTGAGGGTGGTGAGAGCCTGGCCCAGGTTGCCCAGAGAGGTGATAGATGTCCCATCCCTGGAACCATTCCAGGTCAGGTTGTCTGGGGTTGTGAGCAACCTGTTCTATTTGCAGATGTCCCTGCTGAGTGCAGGGGGGTGTTGGACAAGGTGACTTTTAAATGTCCCTTCCCACCCAAACCAATCCATGATTCTATGACTCTCACAGAGATGATGTCAAGGTGAATCCAGAAACTCTTTTGAAATCCTCTTTCTCCTCCCCTCACTTTCCAAGGCTGCTGCTGCTGGGAGGTGCCTGCAGCATGCAGAGCTCACAAGTGTCCATGGACTCCTCCTGCCAGACAAGCCCAGTCTGAGGGTGAGTGAGAAACAAAACATTCAGCTGGGCCCTGGCCAAACTCAGCCCCCCTGACCTCCACACAGCAGCCAGCTCTTTGCTGTCAGTCTGATGTTCCAACAGGGAATGTCACCCACAGCCCCTGGCAGCAGGGTGAGGAAGATCCACGTGCCTGGTCAGCCAGCACTGCCTGTGGGCTCTTGGGGGTCTCCTTGTGCTCTTTCAGGGTGGTGCTCCCCCACCCCTCGCCCAGCAGATGCTTCTGCTGCAGAGCAGAAGCTTTGTCCTTTTCCTTTGAGTTCCTCTTTGTGGTTTGATACCATTTGGAGCTTGCTGGTTGCTGGTGCCTGACCTGTGTTTACAAGGGTGCTGATTTGGAGCATGCTGGAGGGCTCAGGTAGAGAGAACCCACAGAGTAACATCTGTTAGAGCCTCTCCTGCTTTCCCTTCATTACCTGGACTGCATTTCCCCATTTCTTTATCTCTTCCTTCCCATTGCTCTCCAGCCTTTTTCCTTATCTGTGGTTTCACTTCTCCCCTTGAGGAGGTGATTTTGCTCAGCTGTCCTATCCATCCATCACATCCCTTCTCCCAGGCCCTTCAGTGGGACTCTGCTTTTGCTGGTGTTTCTGCTGAGTAAATTACTTGTCTGGGAAATGAGCACCTGGGCTCATTACAGCTGAGTTCAGGAGATGGTAATTATCTGCCTGTGAGCGAATGGGGTGTAGGACCTGCCAGGAGAGTAACACCAGCTGATGGGCTCTGGTGATACCATCCATGGGGACCAGGGATGCTTGCAGAGATGGATACAGGCTTAGAGACCAGCCAGCATTGAGCAAGACTGGACACTTGTACTTGGTGAAATAAAAGGTCTCTTCCAAGCCAAAACAATTCTATGAGACTGCAAGGGACTGGTAAAGGAGAAGGTTCACCCTCTGACACAGCAGCCTGGCCCATAGCTCAGCAAGCTGAACGCTTGCAGTCAGGATTTTTGAGCAGCCCCAGTGCAGAGCCCTGCAGAAAGGAGGATTTCCAGCTTGCATGGCCCCGAGGTGAGTTGTCTACCCCGGGGTGGGTTATCTGTCCCAGCTCTTCCCTGGCTGTGCCTGCTAAGCAGCTTTTCTCAGTCCTGAGGAGAGAGGAGGACGCTCGGGACACGCTGCCTGACTGCGGACATGGGCTTTTGTCCTTCCTGGTCCTGTGGCCAGCAGTGGGGAAACAGGAGGAGGTTGTCATCTCTGGTGGTTGTTATCAAATGACAGGCTTTTCTGCTGAGCATTTCTTTCTCTCCTTGATGACGGCTGCTGAACAGGCTGCCAGGCTGGGGCGGTGGCTGCTCGCCCTCTCCTGCTCCTTGTTGAAGGATTTCAGGAGCATCTCCTGCTGCTGGGCTTGTCTGGAGCTGACCCTCTGCTCCTCTGTCGGGCCGGCTCAGGGCCAGTTGCCCCCCAGGACAGGTTTTAGCCCAATTTCCAGCTCCTCTGTCACAGACACCATCTGCCAAGCCCACCCCAGAGTGTCTCACAGTCCCTCTCTGTCTCTGGTCCCATGTCCTCTCCAACACGGACTCGCCGCGGTCGCCGGAGCTCGGTTTCCCAGAGCTGCTGGGCACACGTGAGCGTCCATCTGTCCCCCAGTAAGAGCCCGGAGTCCACTGGCTAACTTTAACCAGATCTGACAGCTCCTTCCAGCATGTCATTCCAGCAAGTTTCCAGTGAGACAGATACGTGACAGGACAAGGGCTGAGGGTTTGAAACTAAAAGAGGAAAATTTAGACTAGGTATAAGGAAGAAATGTTTTACCCTGAGGGGGGTGAGACCCTGTCCCAGGTTGCCCAGAGAGGAGGTAGATGTCCCATCTCTGGAACCATTCCAGGTCAGGTTGTTTGTGGCTCTGAGCAACCTGCTCTAGTTGCAGATGTCCCTGCTCAGTGCAGGGGGTTTGCATTAGATGACCTTGAAAGGTCCCTTCCCACCCAACCCATTCCATGATTCTATAGCAAAGCAGCTATCCAGTGGGAAGCTCCAGTGCCCAGGCTCAGGGAAACATTAGGATGAGTTTGGGGCTAAATCTGCTTTCTCAAGGCAGGGGAAGGAGCTGTGCAGAGCCAAAGCCCTTGCAGCGGGTGGTCTGGCCAGGCCCCCCCCATGGGTAAGGAACTGAAAAGGGGTCTTTGGATAAAGACAAAAGGTCTCAGCTTTCCTGCAGCCCCTGCTCTAGCCGTGTTGCCAGCCCCCTGCCCGTCTGTCAGCTCCTCTCCCCTGGCCAAGGCTTTCTTCAGCACCAGCCTATTCCTTGGTGATGAAACAGCCACTCAGCCAGTGCCGGGAGAGAGAGACAGTGACCTTGTGTCTCCCCTCTCAGTCTCCTGAACAGCAGCTGAAAGGTGGGGACAAGGTCAATGACTCCTGCTGGCAGGTTTATTGCCAAGGAGGGGTGAGAGCTTGTCTCTGGGCTGAGCTCCAGTTCTGGCAAGGATGCTCCCCGAGACGCTACAAGAGCACACACAAGTGTGTCTGCACCTCCCCAGCTTGTGGGGTGCTGGTAGGACAAGTGGGAGCAGTGTTTCATTGCAAGGTGATGGGAATGGTTTGGGACAGAGGGCTGGAGAAATGTTTACTGGCCTCTCATCCCTCCACCTTTCTGTGCTTTTCTCTACCCTTCATAGAATCACAGAATGGTTTGGGTGGGAAGGGACCTTTCAAGGTCTTCTAGTCCAACCCCCCTGCAGCCAGCAGGGCCATCTGCAACTAGATCACCCCTGATGGTTGCTGCCATGCTTACAGTAATGGGGCCATGGGGGACCAGTCAGAGAGGTGGGACCCCATGGTGGTGTCAGGTAGATTCCATCACCTACCTTTGGGTCAGCATGGTAGGGAGAGTGAGGTCTGTGACCCAGCCCTGTGGGTCTGTTCCCATCCCTCTCCCTCTTCCTTTGCCTCCCTCCGCGTTACATGGCAATGATCTCAGTCCTTCCTCCCCTGCGGGCACACGCGATGGCCACGGTGGATAAGCTCACCAGCTCCTACATGTGAGGTGGGAACTGGGTCAGCCACGCCACGATGGGAGCTGGGGCGGTAGAGCCAGGGCTCGCTGGGCTGGTGATTCAGAGGGTGGTGGATCCTTCCCCTGAGCCAGGGCTGATTCAACGGTGCCAGGGGTGCTGTGCCGCTGCAGGCCCAGGCTGCTGGCCATGCCCTTCTCCTTGGAAACAAAGGGATTGGTAGTTGTACCCATTCAAAGCAAACTGGTTCATCTTCGAGAGGGAGTGCAAATCCCAGTGTGGCAGCCAGGGACCTGGAACATCCCCTGGGAGTACTTGCACTGGTGCTGCATCCTGCTGAGCCCAGAGCATCACCCATCTCCCTGCTCACAAGATTCCCAGCTGCATCCCAACAAGCCCAGAGCATCACCCACCAGGGAATGTGGAAGTGGGGTTTGTTAGCCTCGAGAAGAGGAGGCCCAGGGGAGACTTTATCTCTCTCTACAACTACCTGAAAGAGGTTGGAGCAAGAAGGGGGTAGATCTCTTCTCCAGGATTAACAGTGAGAGGATGAGAGGAAATGGATACAAGTTGTACCAGTGGAGATTTAGATTAGGTATAATGAGAAATTTCTTCCCTGAAAAGGTTGTTAAGTCTTGTCCCAGGCTGCCCAGGGAGGTGCAGGAGTCACCATCACTAGAGGGGTTTAAGAAATATTGAGATGCTCTCCTTAGGGCCATGGTTTAGTGGCATGGGAGTGATAGGTGTGGTTGGACTTGATCATCTTAGAGGCCTCTCTCAACCTTCTGTGATCTCCCCAGGCACATGGCCCTGGGCAGAGTGAAGGTCCAAGTCCTTAGAGTGATGCTCTGGCTGATGCCACCATGCATCCTCCATACTGTCACAGCTCAGGAATGTGTTCCCTCCCTCCCCAGCCACCTTGGTCACCCCCAGCCAGCTATGGACATCACTGGGGGGACAAATCCCCTGTTTGCAATAAAATCCTGCTTCAAAGAGTTACCACGACTCCTGCTGTAAAAAAAGATGACTGTCTAACAGTTTTAAATCCATCACCAGGAGATTAAATTCTAAAGGGATTTTGGCTTTCAGTATAAACAGCAGATTCTTAAGTACCTCTTCATTTTTTGCGTTTGGGAAAGACACAGAAAGGCCCCAAATCCTCCCAAATCCCTTAGCATCCAGTGCTGCAGCCCTGAGCAGAGACAGGGCCATGGGCTTGCACCCGAGGCAGGGAGCTCCTTGAGTCCAGGATGACTGGGCTGCCTTTCCTGACTAACCACACGGGGAATGGGAGAACAGGAAGGTCCTTAGCTCCCCTCGAGGCAAAGACAAGGCAGAAATACCAGGAGTGTTACAGTTGCAGCAGGGAGGTGCCTGTCTGGAGCTGGGGAGAGGGGAAAGGTGTTGGAAAAGTTGCTGGTGAGGAGGGACCGAGGATGCAGAGGGAGCATCCTTAGAGGTGGGGAGGTGTGGGGCAGCTGCCCCTCTCCCCACTCATGAGGATTCCGGCAGTGATCTGGCTGGAAATTTCGCCTTGGCGGTGTGTGCACAGCCCAGACGAGGTCCACATGACGAGACACCAGCCTGCAGCCAAATTCCTGCTCGGGCTCTTTGTCTTCACCTGGGCGTGGATCCGAGTCGGAACCCAAGCCACCAGGTGTGGCAGCATCCCGTTGGCTGCCGGGGCCTTCCTTTCATCTCCTCCACCTCCAGCTACACTCTCATGCCTGCTGGTTGGTGGGTTGATGGGCTCCACACCTCCAAGGAGGTGAGATGCCAGATGTTCCCCACCCACCTACCCTGGGCCAAGGTGAGCCCAACTGTCTGGCAGCGCTTGAGTCACTCTGGGCTCACCCTGCTGCTGGCCCCAGGACTGGCAGCAGCAGTGAGAGCAGAGTTGGCATCACCCCCACAACTGGTACCAGCACTGAGCTGGCACCAGCTGGTCCTGCCAACAGGGAAGTGGTGGGCAGCTGGAAATGAGGGCTGCTGAATTATGCCTGGGTGATAGCAGAGGTTTCCTCCCTGGCCTTCAGCTCTCCTAGTTCCTCTTCTGGCTTCTCAGGAGTGTTCCTGTTGAAATGGTTTCATAGTATCACAGTATGTCAGGGGTTGGAAGGGCCCTAGAAAGATCATCTAGTGCAACCCCCCTGCCAGAGCAGGAGCACCTAGACCAGCTCACACAGCAATGTGTCCAGGCAG
>VWZO01020935.1:354045-429508 GCA_013396975.1 Bucco capensis
AAGGGGAAATGTAAAGTACTGCATCTGGGAAAGAACAAGCCCATGGATCAGTACAGACTGGGAACTGATCTGTTGGAAAACAGCCCTGGGGAAAAAGCTCTAGGAGTGCTGATGGCTAGGAGGATGCCCATGAGGCAGCAATGTGCCCTTGTGGCCAAGAGGCCAATGGCATCCTAGGATGCATGAAGAGGAGCATGGCCAGCAGAGCCAGAGAGGTTCTTCTCCCCTCTCCTGTGCCCTGGGGAGGCCTCCCCTGGAATGCTGTGTCCAGTTGTGGGCCCCTCAGCTCCAGAAGACTAGGGAGCTGCTGGAGAGAGTCCAGCACAGGGCCAGCAAGATCCTGAAAGGAGTGGAGCATGTGCCCTAGGAGGACAGGCTGAGAGAGCTGGGTCTCTTCAGCCTGGACAAGAGGAGACTGAGAGGAGACCTCAGCTGCACTTGTTTAGGAGTGTCTCAGGGGAAAGCTGACATCCTTTACCAATCCAGAAGTGATGTGGTGTAATGCTTCACTTTCCTCTGCCTCTTGGGTTGTGTCTGGAGGCAGGGGTAGGACATAAAGGTTGCTTTCTGGATGCCAACACTCCTCCACCTATCCTCACACCATTCCCTCTGGCTGCTGCTGTTGCCCAGGGCTGGTGGGACAATCCCCTCCCAGGCTGGTGCTGCCTTCACACACCTCTGACCCTCCTGCAAGAACTGCAAGGGATCATTAGAACCTGTGTGTGCTAATTGCTGCACCAGAACCATAGAATCATTAAGGTTGGAAGAGACCTTTAAAATCATCAAGTGCAACTGTTAAGCAGCACAGCCAGGTCACCTCTAAACCCTCTTTGGCTGGGGCAGGGAGGATGCAAACAGATGCAGGGCCGTGGAGCAGGGTCAGCTCTGCTGTGGGCAGCAAGGCCATGCCCTGCCTTCAGGAGGGATCTTCTTGCTCTCTACAGCTCCCTGTAAGGAGGTTGGAGCCAGGTGGGGATTGGTCCCTTCTCCCAAGGAACAAGTGATAGGACAAGAGAAAATGGCATCAGGTTGCACCAGAGGAGGTTCAGATTAGATATTAGGAAGAATTCCTTCACCAAGAGGTGAAGACATTGGCCCAGGTTGCCCAGGCAGCTGGTGGAATCACCCATCCCTGGAAGTGTTCACAGAACATGTCTAAGTGGTGCTCCTGGACATGGTTCAGTGGTGAGCATGGCAGTGTTGGGTGGATGGTTGGACTCTGTGATGTGAGAGGTCTTTTCCAACCACCATGATTCTATGACTTGGGGAAGGAAAGCCATGGAGAAGAGGAGAGCCACGATGCTGCCACATGTCCCTGGCAGCTCTGACCTAGTTCTTCTCCTGTTATCAGTTATTCTTCTCATGGATTTATCATTCTCACTGCATCAGAAGTGCTCAGGATGTTTTACAGGCAAACAAAGCTGGTGAGTGATGCCCTAAGGCTCTGCGCTCCCATGAAGGGCTCTGGCAGCTCCCAGGGCTTTCCAGGGCTGTCCCACAGCTTCCCTTGTCCCTCCACCTTGGGGTGGGCATGGACAGGGCATGGGTAGCCCCAGCAGCGAGGGGACCACGGCTCAGTGCTGCTCGCTCAGAGGCTGCAAGATGCTGTAGAAGGCTGACTAGGAAAGAGCCCAATTAAGATAAAATCACAGGGAACTGATTAATAATTAGTGGGTAATTAGTTATCTCTGCCATCTGGAGGGCTGAATCTGTTTGTGTGGCAAGTGGCTGGCTGTTGGGTGTCCCCCACCACCCAGGCTCTCCCCGTGACTTTCCTGCCCCATGCTGCTGATGGGAAGCCCTCTCCAGAGCCAACATCTCCTCAGGCAGCTCTGCTTTGGGCACCTCATGCTCTCTGGGTTGCAGGAAGAGGGATGGAGAAACCTACTTGCTGCTTCAGCTTTTGTCTTCTGGGTTTCTTCTGCCAGGCTGTGCTGGGCCCATCCGTGGTGGCTGAGTTATTAAAGAGCACATGCACATCTTCTGCTTGAAGCTGGAACAGTTGATGCTCCAGCCTCTTCCCTGAAGAATCACAGAATCATTTTGGTTAGAAGAGGCCTTTAAGATCAAGTCCAACCATTAACTAGTGCTGTGAGGTCACTGCTATACCATGTCCTTCAGCACTGCATCTCCACAGCTTTTCAACCCCTCCAGGCATGGTGACTCCACCACTGCCCTGGGCAGCCTGGGCCAGGGTTTGGCATCCCTTTGGGAGAAGATGTTTTTCCTGCTATCCAACCTACATCTCTCCTGGTGCAGCTTAAGGCTGTTTCCTCTCGTCCTATCACTTGTTTCTTGGGAGAAAGAAGAGTTCATCTGTGCCAGAGACAAAGTTTCACCTTCCTCTGTTTGAACCAGCAAGTATCTTTAGTCCTTGGGTGGGGAGTCAAGGGAAGATGCTGGAGACACTAGTCCTCCTCTTTGCTGCCTTATGTCTGAAGGGGCTGAGGTCAGCCACTGCCCCTTGCCTGAAGGGTGGCAGGACCAGGAGCAGCCATACCACCTCCTCTGCTGTCATGCCATGCATTGTAGATGTAATCATTTCTGTATGGCTGGCTCTCTACCCTGCCATCAGGCTCTCTGTCCCCTCTCCTTGGGTTGGACCAGGGTCCCACCTCCCTGCAGCCTCAAGCCTATGAGGCTTCATAGGTGTCAGGGAGGTTTTGCTATGGGTGTCTCATCCTCCACGTCTGGCTCACCTACAAGGACAGGACTTGGTGCTGGCAGATCTGTGTATTTAGAATCATAGAACAGTTCCAGCTGGAAGAGACCTTGAAGATCATCGAGTCCAACCTTTTTCCTAGCCCTATCACCCCACTAAATGATGCTCCCCAACACAACATCCAGCCGTCTCTTAAGCACCTCCCTGGGCAGCCTGTTCCAATGGCTGACAACCCTTTCAGCAAAGAAATTCCTCCTAATGTCTAGCCTGAACCTCCCCTGGTGCAATTTCCATCTATTTCCCCTCGTCCTATCACTCTCTACCAGGGAGAACAGACCAGTCCCTGCCTCTCTACAACCTCCCTTCAGGTAGTTATAGAGAGCCAGGAGGTCTCCCCTCAATCTCCTCTTTTCCAGGCTAAACAGGCCCAGATCCCTCAGTCTTTCCTCCTCAGGCTTATGTTCTAAGCCCTTTAGCAGCTTGGGAGCCTCTGTCCCCTCTCCAGCACCTCCATGTCCCTCTTGCAGTGAGGAGCCCAAAACTGGATGCAGTACTGGAGGTGAGGCCTCCCCAAAGCTGAGCAAAGGGGCAGGATCACCTCCCTGCTCCTGCTGCCAACACTGTTCCTGCTCCAGGCCAGGATGCCATTGGCCTTCTTGTCCCCCTGGGCACACTGCTGGCTCCTGTTCAGCTGTCACTCAGCACCCCTAGGTCCCTGTGTGCCTGGCAGCTCTGCAGCCACTGCTCCCCAAGCCTAGAGCACTGCTGGGGGTTGCTATGGCCAAGGGGCAGCACCTGGCATTTGGCCTTAGTGAACTTCATGGCATTGGCCTTGGCCCAGTGATCCAGCCTGTCTAGATCCCTTGACAGCACCATTTCTGCAGCACCAGGGAGCTCTGTCCCTCTCTGCCCAGTTTCCATCCCTGCTGAGGGCAGTCCTGAACTGGGGCCAGGGACCTCTCTTCAGCTCTCCTTGTGGTGAGAGCACACTGTAGAACATGAGGGCTCTGCAAGACCTTCCTGGGGCTTTGCTAATGAACCCCCTCCCTGTGCCACGTATTTCATCACAAACCTGGAATGAAACCACAGAAGCCCACAGAGAGGCATTTCTGCTGCTCCAGAGACAGCAAAAAGGTTCACATCTGAGTGTGTCTGGTTTTTTGCTTCCATTTTGGAGCCCAAAGTAGCTTCACGTCTCCCCTTTTCTGGTGCACAAAACTGCCCTGGGCAGAAGCTTGGAATCTGAAGATGTGCATTGTCTTTCTTCTGGGAAGAGAGCAGAAAGGAGCAGCTGACATGCCATTTGGAGGAAATCAAAGCCCTCCCCGAAGCAAAGAGGAGAGCTCTGCCATCTTTCTATCAACTTCTGCATTATCTCTGTGTCTCTCAGCCCCTGGATCAGGGGCCCTGTGGACATCCCCAAAGGAGACATGGGATTTTTCCAGTCTCCCCACAGCAAGGCACATGTGGACCAGTTGATTATATTGTTCATGTCCTTGGAGATCTGGTGTCCCAGTTGGAGAGAAAGCACTTCAGTGAAACTTCAGTGGCATAGCTTCAGCTGCTCCTCACAAGACTTAGGCATAGTCCATGGATCCTGAAGACACACGTGGATGTATCTCCTGGGCTCCAGATGGAGATCAAGGGAGTCAGTTCCCATCACTCTATGCCTATGGGCTCAGTAAGGTCTTTCTGCCCAGGGGCAGCTGGCTGAAGGAAGGTTGCAGAAGAGATGAGGAGAAAGATAACTCTCAGCTCTGGGTAGGGGAGATACTGCACTCTCAGGGGGATACTCTCAGCACTGGTGGGATACTGGTGTTAACCTGCCTTTCCTTCAACCCCCACCTTCTTCAGCAATCCATGGAATCCTTCAGCAGTCCCTGGAAGTGTTCAAAAATCTTGTAGATGTGGTACTTGGGGACATGGTTTAGTGGTGAGCATGGTAGTGTTGGGTGGACAGTTGGACGTGATGTTCTTAGAGGTCTTTTCCAACCATAATGATTCTATGATTCAGCAACATGACCAGCCACTTTCTAGTCTCATTTCTGGCATTTGTAAAACTTGAGTTGTGCCAAAGTGCTCACAAGAATTAATTCATATTTATTACTCCTTTTGAGGGAGAAAAATGGCTCTGTGAACACTCAAGATGAGCAGCTTGGAGAGATGGAGTGATGCCACCAGGATGGGGGTTTCAAAATACCCCACCATGGACTCCAAGTGTGCTCCAGAATGGCTGAATCTCTGTGGCTGTGTGGATTTACTTCTGGTTTTTTGTCTGTTGCTTCAGCCCTGACTAGGTCTTGCCTTCTGCAACCAGAGCAGGGCAGAGCCAAGAGCAGGTGGCAGAGCATCAGCCGAATCCATCAGATAAATGGGAAATTTCCTGGGAGCACCAGAGAGCCTGGGCTGGAGCCAGGTTCTGCTGTTGATATTTTAATGATGATAAATGCAATTAAGGAGGAGAGAGAGGACCATTAAATTAAATAAAGTATCAAAAGCTTGAAGATTCTTAGCTGATGGGGTCATGACCATCTCCTGGGATTCCACAGGCAAGTGGCAGGTGTTGCTGGATTGCTTTCCACCCATGGAGCTGTCATCCTGTCCCTCTGCCTGGCTACTGCCTGCTGTGAGATAGAGAGACTGTTCCTGATGTGGTGGCACACCTACACCAACTGCAGAGCTCCACCAGGTAAGTCCAAGTCCCTCAGCATCCCACTGCACCAGAGAGGGGATTTTGAAGTGTTTTGGGTCTGCTCACTGCTGAGCAAGAGCTCAAGGGTGCAGGGGGCAAGAGGCTGGGGCCACACTCTGCTCAGTGGTGCCCAGGGCCAGGCCAAGGGGCAATGGGCACAAACTGGAACCCAGCAGGTTCCAGCTCAACAGGAGGAGAAAGTTGTTTGTTGTGAGGGTGCAGAGCCCTGGCCCAGGCTGCCCAGAGAGCTTGGGGAGTCTCTTTGTCTGGAGAGATTGCAAAGGCACCTGAAGGTGATGCTGGGCAAGCTGCTGGGGCTGAGCCTGCTAGAGCAGGTGGATGGACTAGATGATCTCAGAGGTTCCTCCCAGCCCCTACCATGACTGGGGGATTCTGTGATTCTGTCTAGTAACTGCCTGCAGGTACCATCCCACATCTGGAAAGCTCCAGTAGTTTCCTAGATGAGATCTTCCTAATACATCTCCATCAGTCCCTGGGGCTGTGTTGGTACAAATGGCCAAATTCTGGAGGAGCTGGAAGAGCCAAGGATGCCCAGCTGGAGCTGGGATAGCATCACAGTGTTAGCATCATGTAGGGGAATCCCTGGTGGGGAGGTGCCTGACATGGGAGCAATGGCTTTGGGCATAGTGCCTCCATGCCTGCCCACACCAGATCTCCTGTATCTTCTCCTCGAGCCTTACCAGGGGGAAAGGATGGGGAAAAAGGGGATATTTTTTTGTGGGAATGTATTAATTGTCAGGTTTCCCTCCTGCTGGTGTGCTGAGCTTACGATCAGCATTAGCGTTCCTAACGAAGTCCCGTGGGCTTCCCACCTTCCCTTGCCCCTTTTACAACAGTCACTGCTCCTAGAGGCTTTAAAGCTCCTTTGTTAGGGGCTAAAAGTGGCCTTCAAATAATCATTAAAAGTGGAATTACATCAATTTAAAAGGGAGCCATTCAAAGCTAGCTTTCTTCTAGCCCTTGCAGCTTTTCCATCTGAATTTGCCTCACCTTAGATGAGCCTACATGCCCCAGACATGCCCGGGGGATGTTTCTATGCCCATCCTGGGCAGAACACGGTGCCTAGGGACATCTGTCTGGGGGGATGGCATCTATCCCCCCAAACTGAGCACTCCTTATGGCTCCTGGCCACAGGGACACAGCAGAGCAGAGAGATCTTTTCAGTGGCCCAGGATCACACCAGCTTGGGAGCACCAGTTGTGCTTGTCCTCACCTTCCCCACACAGTGTGACTGAGCCCTGGCTCCAAGGCTCTGCACACAAAACCCAACACACAGGCTGACACACATGCCAGCCTGGTCCTGAGCTATTCTTTGCCCATTTCAGAGAATTATAGCCCAA
The DNA here is from genome assembly GCA_013396975.1 of Bucco capensis. Lineage (NCBI taxonomy): Eukaryota > Metazoa > Chordata > Aves > Piciformes > Bucconidae > Bucco > Bucco capensis. Next base: position 360,761 of record VWZO01020935.1, read on the forward strand.
CTGATGGATTTCCAGGCCAGAAGGGACCCCTGTGACCAGCCAGGCTGACCTCCTGCATTCCACAGCCCGCTGCCTTGGCAGCAAACCCATCGCTTACGCTCAGACTGAAACCCATTTTTCAGAGAGATCCTCAGTCTCCATGCAAAGCCTTGGAGTGATGGAGATCCCACTCTGCTCCCTCGGGATTCGTTCCAATGCTTAATTGCTCTGACTGCTCAAAATGTGCTTCTTATTTCTAATCTGGATTTGTCTTGTTTCTCCTTCCAGCTTGGGATGCTGTCATGCCTTTTCCTGTGAGATTAAAGAGCCGTCTGCTATCAGCAATCTCTTCCCCATGCATATGCTGGTAGGCCGTGAGCAAGCCACCTCTTGGTGCTCCTCAATAAACCATCAGCTGGAGCTGCTTCGCTCTGTCACTGTAATGCATATTTTTCCGCTGCCTTAACTCACTCCCAGCTCTTTCCTGAACCCGTTCCAAGTTCTCCTGCTCTGCTTGGAAGTGCAGATGAGAGGACTGAAGGCAGCATCCTTGCAGCAGGGCTCCTTGTGCCATGTGGCTGGCTAACAACACTTCTCCCTCCTCCTCCTTTTCCTCCTTGGTGGATGCAGCCAAGGGTGACACTCATCTTCTGAGCCCACGTGCCTGCTGCTCAGGCTGAAGGGCCATGGCATTGCCTGCCAGGGTATGAGCAGGACAGGGTAACCTGGCTGTGGATACTTGTGCACCAGCTTGGTCTGGAGGACCTGGATGTTTTTAGACTCCTTCTGTACTCAGCACAGGGGAGGCCACACCTCAAATCCTGGGGTCAGTTTTGGGTCCCTCACTCACTCCAAGAAGGACATTGAGGTGCTGGAGTGTGTCCAGAGAAGGGCAAGAAAGATGGGGAAGGGTCTAGAGCACAAGTGTGCTGAGGAGCAGCTGAGAGAACTGGGGTTGTTGAACCTGGAGAAGAGAAGGCTCAGGGGAGACCTTCTCACTCTCTTCAGCTCCCTGCAAGGAGGTTGGAGCCAGGTGAGGGTTGGTCTCTTCTCCCAGGTAACAAGCAACAGAGTGAGAGGGACTAGTCTCAAGCTGCACCAGGGGAGGTTTAGGTTGGATAGCAAGAACAATTTTTACCCCAAAAGAGTTGTCCAGGCATGTCTCAGACTGCCCAGGGCAGTGGTGCAGTCACCATCCCTGGAGAGGCTGAAAAGCTGTGGAGATGTGGTGCTGAGGGACGTGGGTTAGTGGTGACCTGGCAGTGCTGGTTATTGTTTGGACTCAATGACCTTAAAGGTCTCTTTCAAGCAAAACAATTCTGTGATTTTATGATTTTGGGTCCACCAAACTGGAGGCAGGGATGCTTGGGACAGGCTGAGCTCCACCACCAGCTCTGCTCAAGGCTTGGCTGTGTGAAGAGCTGCCCAAGGGGGGGAAAGCAGAGGGAACTCAGCCACCCGATTCCACTCCTCCTAACTCTGTCATCTTTCCCCTAGTTTCCCAAGTTTGGTGCTGAAATGAGGTGGGATAGAAAGGGCCAAGCCGAGCTCGGCAGGGTTTGGTGGGGTTGCTGTGGGAACAGGGACAGGGAGAGGAAGGTCTGGCTGCCATCCAGCTCATCGTTCAGAGTTGGTGTAGTGGGATTCAACCCCTGGCTCATTAGTGCTGGGACTCTTGGAGCTGTTGGAGCTGGGAGAGCAGCTCCCTGTGAGATTAATCATCTGTGACCCATCAGGGCTGTGTTTTGGTCTCCTCTCCAAAGCCCATCCTGTTCCCTACCCACCACGCAGGCTTGGCTTGGACCCTGGCCTGAGGTCAGGACTGCTCTTCCCTTCAGAACAATGGAGCCCTGGGCTGCTGCAGCAGACACATCTCAGCCTGCTGATGTTTGCCAGCTGTGTTGCCTTAACATCTTCCCATTATCTCCAAATTGTTGGCTAACCCAGTCTAGGGGGGAGCTTTGTCCTGCCTTTGGCAGGGGACTGAGTCTCCCTCCCAGCATGGAAAGTTGGCTGGGTGCTGGCTCGCTTGGCCCCAAACATCTGCTGCTGGCTTGGCAGGGGACAGTGCTGCAGGAACACACACAGCTATGCCCTGCCCTGCCATGCTATGCCATACCATGCCATACCATGCCATGCCATACCGTGCCATGCCATGCCATACCATGCCATGCCGTGCCACGCCATGCTGTGCCATGCCATACCATGCCATGCCGTGCCATGCCGTACCATGCCATGCTGCCCATTGCCCCACAGCCAGAAGCCTTGGCAGGAGGCTTCATCTCTAAAGCACAAGTGTTGTGAGGAGCAGCTGAGCCTGGAGAAAAGGAGGCTTAGGGCAGACCTTCTTGCTCTCTACAACTCCCTGAAAGTTGATTAGAGCCAGGTGGGAGCTGGTCTCTTCTCCCAAGGAACAAGTGATAGGACAAGAGGAAACAGCCTCAAGTTGTGCCAGGGGAGGTTTAGGTTGGATATTAGGGACAGTTTCTTCCCCAAAAAGTGTTGTCGCAGGCTTCCCAGGACAGTGGTTGAGTCACTATCCCTGGAGGGGTTGAATAGCAGTGGAGATGTGGTGCGGAGAGATATGGTTCAGTGGTTACCTGGCAGTGCTAGTAGTAGTGCAATTGGACTTGGTGATCTTAAACATCTCTTCCAGCCAAAACAATTCCATGATTCTCTGATTGGTCTCCCTGCAGCCCCCTAGGAAACCCACCTCCAGTACCTTGCTTTCCCATGTGAGCATAGGACCAGATTTAGAAAAGCAGAATGATGCCAAGAAAATCTCTTGCTGCTTGCTGCAAATTGCTGAAGTGCAGAGGGACTGGCTCTGCACCCAACCAGCAGCATGGCCTTTGCCTAGGGGAAGGTCATGCATCTGACATCCCCCTCGTTTGGCCTGGAAGAACCCAGGGGTTTATCTCAGCCTGTTTAGGAGGACTAGTGCTCCCTGGATGAAAGTGCCAGGGTCCAAACTAGTTAAGGCAGGAATTAAGCCCCCGAGCTTGTCCTGCCCAGTGAGCCACAACAAGGGGTGGGACATGGAGCAGCCAGACCAGTAGGTCTGGATAAACCAGCCATGCCTCCCAGCCATGGACCTGCTGAGGAGACCAGCTGGGTGCTGCTGGAGCAGGGTGGGAGCACTAGCAGCTTTATAGCCCTGTGGGAAGCAGGGATGGGACTGCTGGGCATGGGCTGCAAGAGGCAGCTCATTGCTCTCCCTGCTGCAGTGCATGGGGGGATAAAGTCTGCTGGAAATGCAAGATACTGCAACACTCCCAGAGCTTGGGATGCTCTCTGGCAGGGATGTTAGCTCACAGGGATGTTATCTTCCAGGGATGCTGTTTTGCAGGGATGCTATCTTGAAGGTATTCTATCTCACAGAGGTGGTACCTGGCAGGGATGTTGTCTTGCAGGGGTGCTATGTCACAGAGTGGTACCTAACAGAGATGGTACCTCACAGGGATGGTACCTCACAGGGATGGTACCTCACAGGGATGCTCTCTCACAGGGATACTCTCTTGCAGGGATGCTGTCTAGGAGGGATGCTGTGTGCTCTTTGCCCTGTGTCACAGAGCAGAGCCAGGCTGCAGCATCCCTCCATATCCTGCTCCCTGCTCATGCTAGGGGTGAGAAAGCCTGAGCTGATGGAGCCAGCCCTGCCTCTGGACACAGAACTTGTGCTGGGGCAGAGCAGCAGTCTGGAGCCATGGAGCCTCTCAGTGCTGCTCTCCAAATCCGTGGGCTGTGCAGCAGGAAGGAGGCAGGGGGAGGCTGAGCAGAGGGGCCCTGCCAAAGCTGTAGCACGAGAGAGGGGAAAAAGGAGAGTCCGAAATAATTTGAGAACCTGAATGTCTCTTGCTGTTCAGGTTCTGTGAAGATCCTTAACGGAAACACATGTGGAACATGCTCTCTGTGGATCTACCCGAGAAGCCTTTTCCGTTTTTGCTGTGTTAGCAAACTGCAGACAACTCTTCCTCTCTGCTGTGAACTACTGAGCAGGGACCCTGCACTCTCTCCTCCATTTTCATCCAGAGCCTCTGCCAGCCTCATAAAGCCAGTAAAACGTTATGGCACTTTGCACCCACTGGGAAACCAAATGTATTTTAATGTCTATTTAATAGATTTCAGGTCTTTCTGTTATTAAATTTGCTTTTCATTCGCCCTCCCCCTTCCCCTTCCCCCTTCCTCCTCTCCTCGGTGCATGAGACTCAATGGGAAATTCTAAGTGTATTAAACCAGCATCTCACAGAAACAAATCCAGATGGCCTGGTATGAATCAGGGGGAAAGAAAAAAATGCATCAGAATCTATTAGAATCTGAGCCCAAATGCAATCCACATTTCAGCAGGCAGAGACCGCCCCGTTACTCAGCTCCTTGCTCCTTGACAGCCAAGGAAACATGTGCTTTCTTGTCTGGGCTTCTTGGGAAGGTGATGGATTTGACAGCCTGGAAGCTGCAGGCCAGATTCTCCTTTGGTGTGCACTGGTGGAACTAGGCTTTGAAGGGCTTGGGGTCAACTGGGGTTTTCCAAGTAGTTTTCCCTTGCTCTATCTGGGAGCTGAACTCAATCCTCTAGCTCTTGGAGGAGGCAAAGCAATGGTGTGATGTTTCAGGGACTCTTTTTCCCTCTGGATCTGGAGCAGGACTAATCTACCTTGGTCAGGTTCTACCCATCACCTCCAACCTGCACCAAGAGACTCCACTCCTACTGATCTTATACCATCCATGCTTGGTGTAGGGAACATGGGCCCTAGGATGCTGCTTTTGGGGTAGCAGAAACAGTTCAAAGGAGAGGTGAGCCTGAAGCAGGAGTGTTGATGGCTTTGGCAAAGGTTCCTCTTTTCTGCCATCATAGAGTCGTAGAATCATAGAATGGTTTGGGCTGGAAAGGACCTTCAAATGTCATCTAGTCCCCTTCACTGAGCAGGGACATCTGCAACTAGAGCGTGCTGCTCAGAGCTCCAGACAACCTGACCTGGAATGGTTCCAGGGATGGGGCATCTACCACCTCTCTGGGCAACCTCTTGGTGATGGAGATGGATGGGAATCACCACCTTGCCTGGGGCCCTGCTGCCAGCAGAAGATGCTTGGCAGGTTGTCCTGGCCATCTCTTGGATGTCCTGGGAGTGAAGGCCTTCTGAGGTGGACAGGATTGCTGGCAGATGCTTTGCAAGGTAAGTACGACTGCCACTCCCCAGAAATCCATTTTTCCATCCTTTCAAACCACATCTTCCACCCCGGGGAGGAAGGACAGCCCAGGTTACCAGGAGAGAAGAGATGACTTCCCTCTCTCCTGGAGCGAGTGCTGGCAGCAGGTGGGCTGCAGAGGCAGGAGGGAGCAGGGACAAGAGCTGGAGATGGCATGGGGATTTATTTCATCTGCACTGACATTTGTGAAGTGCTCCTCAGAGGAATTTCCCTCCCCACCACTCCCCCCCCGCTCCTGCTCTCCATGCCCATTCCTCCAGCATGCTCAGCTGGGCTCCCTGCACTCCCTGGCTCTGTTTGCCTTCAGTTAATACTCGAGCAAACAGAATGAGTTATGAGGAGGAATGGCCATGGAAACAGTGAATTTTAAGGCACTCTTGTAAAATATTCATAGAAAGCAAATTTTGAATTAATACAAAATGTGTGCACTGAAGACCCAGTGCTAAGAGTCATCTACTCAGGGAAAGGAAATAATCCCACATGACCTATATGGCCAATAAAGCAGCTTGACTTTTGAATTCTCGCAGTAAACTGCCTGTGAACAAGACACAGGCCAAGAATTATTTGCAGAAATTATTCATTAAGGGCCAAACCCCAGCTAAGGCAGTGGAAAGATTCCCCACCAACCCTCCCCAACATGTGAGGCCCCAAATAATTTTGGGTAATGAATACATTTGAGACAACAGGGATCGTTTCCCGGAGAACTCAACAGGCAGCAAACTTCACCAAGCAAAGTTGCAGGCTGTAAATAACTGACTGAGCTGCTCTCGTCTCCACATCTGCTCCTTCCTGGCCATGGGAGATGTGTTGGTTGCTGTAGGATGCACAAGATCCCTTTCTTCTCCATGGTTGCAGCTCTCATGGGGATGGAGATCAGCATGAGACACCTCCCATGGGGACAACATCCACCTGGCCTCATGCACTGCCTTCCATGGGGTGCCATGCGGTTCCTGAGAAAGGTAGGACATGGGAATAGATAGGATAAAGCCAAAGAGCATTCTGGCTTGGATCAGAACTAATGGGGCAGCAGGACTAGGGCAAGGATTGTCCTACTGGACTGGGCACTGGGGAGGCCACACCTCAAATCCTGGGGTCAGTTTTGGGTCCCTCACTCACTCCAAGAAGGACATTGAGGTGCTGGAGTGTGTCCAGAGAAGGGCAAGAAAGATGGGGAAGGGTCTAGAGCACAAGTGTGGTGAGGAGCAGCTGAGGGAACTGGGGTTGTTGAACCTGGAGAAGAGAAGGCTAAGGGGAGACCTTCTCACTCTCTCCAGCTCCCTGAAAGGAGGTTGGAGCCAGGTGAGGGTTGGTCTCTTCTCCCAGGTAACAAGCAATAGAGTGAGAGGGACTAGTCTCAAGCTGCACTAGGGGAGGTTTAGGTTGGATATTAGGAACACTTTCTTCCCCAAAAGGGTAATCAAGGCCTGGCCCAGGCTGCCCAGGGCAGTGGTGGAATCACCAGCCCTGGAGGGGTTAAAAAGCTATGAAGATGTGGTACTGAGGGACATGGTTTAGTGGTGACCTGGCAGTGCTGGTTAACAGTTGGACTTGATGATCTTAAAGGTCTCTTTCAACCAAAATGTTTCTATGATCCTAAACCCTGCATGCTCCCTGCTCTCCTTAACACACAGCTCATCCCTCCCCCAGTAAATGGGGGTGAAGAGGCAGTTATCTGTGGTGGCTTCTCCAAGTGTCTAACTGCCAAGTACCCTGTGAGAGTCAGGAGGAGTAGTACAGTGACAAAATATATTATTATTGTTGTTACTGCAATTATTATTACTATTCCTATTAGAGCCTGGCAGTAATTCCAGAGATGATGGTGACACCATAAAAGAGGAGCAATCGCCCCAGGCCCTCAGTGCCAGAACGACACAATTAATAGCTCTATAGCTTTATTGCCACATTTAATACTATACATTAAGCCCCACAAATCTTGCCATATTGTTAAATGCTGCTCTTTATCCTGCTTCAGTTCCCTTTGTTCTTCAGGATGATGGGTGGGTGATGCTGGGGACTGGGCAAGTTGCCTTCAGCTCCCCATATTGGGTCCCATCTCTGGCAGTGGTGGAAGGGAATAAACTCAGGGCTGAAAAACAGCTGGACCATGAGAGTCCAGCTTTGCTTTGGGAGGTGCGGGAGGATTGTTCCCAAATGCTCTCATCCTAGAGGGATGGATTTGGGGCCAGCTGGGAGCCCTGAGCAGGCAGCAACAGAGCCTTGGGAATCACAGCACCACGGGGACCAGGGAGAGAAATGGCTTAAAGAAACTCAGCTGCAAGAGCCCAGTGCTATATTTGTTAGCTATCTACAGAAAACATATCTGCATCCAATATCAGTGTAATGGGAAGCCAGTGTCAGGGAGTGCGACCCCAAGTCCATCTGGATGCAATTCCAGCTTAACATCTGAAAATCAAATACATATTTTTGAAGCCTATCAGACAGAAAGGGCTCTTTTTTTAAATTTTTTTTTCTTTATTTTTTTCCTTTTTTCCTTGCTTGCCCCTGGATGAGGTGTGCAGGGCTCTGAGGTGTGCAGGGCTCTGATGTGCACAGACGTTAATGGGCTTATTGTTGTAGGGGTGTGACTCTACTGCTCGCAGGAGACCGGTTGCCTTCCCCTGTCTGGGTCAGCCACGTGCTGGCTGAGCTCTTGGTCTGAGGCTCCTCACTCACTCCCCCCCCTCAACCATCACTTCTCCTATGGGTTCACAAGCAGGGCAACGCACCCCTCCGGCTCTTCTTGGGACCCAGCACTGGGAATGGCTTCTTCTCTTTGACTCGAGGTCACGGCTATGTAGCGAGGGTAGAAATTCACCTTCAGAGACTCCCTTGTGCTCGGTATAGCTTGGAAAATTTGGAGGAAGCAAGCCTTTCCAGTGTGTGGGGTTGGCAAGTCCTCCCCAGCGCCTCTTCCCTGGCTTTTATGGGATTTGGTGCATTCCCATCTGAGCCCTTGGCAGCGCGGGTGCGTGTGTGTGAGCAGCCAGGGCGCGCGAGCCTCCGCCAACCCGGGCACAGCACAGGCACCACGTGGCCGCCGGTGGCAGGCGGCCAAGCCAAACGCCATGGTACATGAACTACAAGTAAACACAGCTTGAGTTTCACATGTCAAATATGCTCAACAAACTGCTGGCGGATAGTCTACAGGCCAAGAAACCAGACATGAAAAAAAAAGAACAGGAGATGATGAATCAGTTGCAAGGATGAATAAATTAGGGGCCGTAACACTTTGCCCATCGGCTGCTTGGAGAGGACAAGGAGGAAAAAGCCAGCACACAGAGAGACACACACACGGAGCGCTTGCTGCTGCGTATTTGCCCAGAGCTCTCTTTTCCTCCTAGCAAAACTTCTCCCTCATGGCTCTGCTTCCTCTGCAGGGCTTTGGAGGAGTGGAAAAACAGTAGTTTGCACTCATGCCGTGTCGAGTCGGCAGCCGCGCAGTAGGAACCCGTGCAGAGCACCCTGGGTGGCTGCCCACCCTGGCAGCATCGCTGTGGCCATGGGCAGCAGGAGCGATGTTGCTCTTGCGCCTTCCCCCATCCTTTTTTCTTAGCTGATCTCCTTTTTGCCCTGGTGAAACTCGAGGTGAGGAGTTGGTGTGGTTTCCATGTTGGGCAGTACCTGTCAATGGGTTGGTGGGATGGAAGATAGAGGATGTTCTTCCATCCGCTCTTCTCCCACCTGATGTTCTCCCACTCACTATTCTCCCACTTGTTGTTCTCCCACCCAATGCTTTCCCACCCCACGTTCTCCTATCCACTCTTCTCCCACTTCAGTGATCTCCTACTTGATGGTCCACTCCTGCTGTCCTCCCACCCCCATGGTATCCCACTCAATGCTCTCCCACGCCGGGGTGATGTTTCCAGCCCCAATTTGATTTCATTGGCCAGAGCCTTAGATGGCAGCTGGAAAGCAAAGTTCCCATCTCCCAAACTCAAACAGGAAGATTCATTAACCGTAAAAATATACAGAGCCCCAGCCCTTCAAAAGCCTGCAATTTATTTTACTCAGGGCAGCCAAACTTTATATAATGGGAGATGAATGCAGGGATCAGGGAGCAGGCGAGGAGGAAGGGGCCAAGTGTGAGCACAGGGGACAGCGGTGGGGACGGAGGTGGAAGGGGAGGAGGAAGGAGGCTGCTAATGAAAGGAGCAGCACTGGGGAAGGCTGGGAAGAAGGGGGCTTTCCAGGAGGACGGCAAAGGTGGGGGCACCGCTGAATGATTGATGATGAGGCGAGGCGAGCAATCAACATGCCACTTCATCCAGCCAACAAACCCAGAGCCCTTGGTATTTATACAGGCCCCAACGTGATTATTATTGTAAGGGAGATTTCTCTAATCAAAACTCCAAAATTACACACAGGCCTTTCTGATTAATATTCCATGATAACAGCAATGGGGCACATCTGGCAAAGGAGCGACGAGGTCTGCACTCCCAATGTCCATTTATTTGCCCGATGGGAGAACAAAATACCATCTCCTCAGGTGCTGCTGGTGCCTCCCAAGGTGGTAGGTTCCCATTGTAAAGTGCTTGCAACACTGGCTGCACCACATTGCAGCTCACATGATGCCTGGCAGGCACAATCTCTCTGCCCCAGAGCTTGAAGAAGTAATGTCATGGCTAGGGCTGTGGAATCGTGTGTCCCAGCTTTGGAAAGATCCTGTTGAGCTTATCTCTGCTTATCTCTGCTGGGACATGACTGATCCTAACGTGATGTCAAGGTTTAGGGCTGGGCTGACTGCTAATCCTGTGACAGATGCTCTCCTTTACCCCCTTTTCTCCTACTCCAGGAAGGAAAAAGGGAATTAACAGAGAGAGAGAGAGACTTGTGTATTGTAAATGAAAATGGAAACACTTTAATGAAAATAATAACAATAAAATGAAATATATACAAATATATACAGAACCAACACCAAATCCAAACATCCCTTGATGGTAACTACATCATCATCACCACTGATCCTGTGGCAGGAGGACTCAGCAGCAGATGGGAATCAGGCTCAGGGACTGGATCCTGGAACTGGGTTCAGAACTCTTGGATTGAGATTGAAGGAACAACAGACAGAGTCCTGCAGCAGCAGAGCTGGGCTGCCTATCCTCACCAGGAGAGCTACCGATCCACCACCTCAGATGGCTCAGGTGCCCAACCTTCAGAGAGGGGGGAGACCCAAACCTCTCCTTTTATGTATTTGCTGTTAATTAGGAGCTAAATAGCTTAATCCTGCACCTGCCTTGCTTGGATCTTAGGCTTTATGTGAGAGACCCCAAGGCCCAAGCTTGGTGTGAAAGTTTCAAGCAACTGGCTCTCAGTTTTATGCTGAATATGATGTATACAGAATGGAATACCTTGTTGGTCAGTTTAGGGTCACCTGAACTGTTTGCTCCTCTTTGCAGGTGTAGTGTTATCCTATGCACTCCAATCTGTTATACAACATTTAGCAGAGACTTAGAGGAGTTTTAGCTGAAAAGTGAAATCACTGAGCAGAATGATTTCTGTTCTAACTCAAACCAGGACATGTGATTTATTTTGGAAGCCAGGATGGAAACAGTCTAACCTCATATCATACAAAACAACAAACATGTGCAAGGTGAGAGGGCAAGAAAATGTCACCTAGACTTTCCGAGAATCTTTCAGGTTGGAAAAGACCTCTAAGATCATGAAGTCCAACCATTTCGGTCCAAGGAGCATCATTCTCTGGCTTTGTAGTATGGCCACAGGCTGGTGCCAGCCTTCCCCTGGTGTTACACCAAGTTTAGGGATGATTCCTTTTACCTGTTGGAGATGGGGCCAGCTTCTTCCCCAGCATGGATGGAAAATCTCAAGAAAAGCATCAGATCCACCTCCTCCTCCTTACCAGGGGGATGTTAGACTTGATCTAGGCAGGATGAGCTCCACGAAGAGGAATTGATAATGAGCTCCTATCTCTCTCGGCTAGCAAGAGCTAGGTTAATTTTGGGGAGGGCTGGAAAATGGTGATGCTCTGTATGAGGAAGGGCACTTTGGACTGGGAAGAGCCCAGTGACGTTGGAAACTGAGCATAAAGAACTGGTGGTGCTTATGCCAATCCTCCCCATCCTGCACCCCTTGTACGTGTCAGTTGGAGCAGCTCCAGGCAAGAAACCTCTCCATGCGTGGCACTGGACCATGGGGAAAGTGCCTCAGAGGTGAGATGCTCTTTTCATACCCCTCAGATGGAAGAGAAGCCTTGGTTTTTTCCAAATAAACAGAGGAATGACCTGGCTCCTTTCTTTAAGACCAAGTGCAGGGTCCTGCAGCTGGGTCAGAACAATCCCCACTATCGATCCAGGCTGGGGGATGAGATGATGGAGAGCAGCCCTGCAGAAAAGGCCTTGGGGTGCTGGTGGCTGAGAAGCTGGCCATGAGCAAACAGTGCACACTGGCAGCCCAGAAGCACAATGGCATCCTGGGCTGCAGCAAGAGAAGCGTGGCCAGCAGAGCCAGAGAGGTGATTCTGCCACTGCACTCTGCTCTGCTCACACCTCCTCTGCAATACTGGGTCCAGTTCTGGAGCCCTCAACACAGAAAGGACATGGAGCTGATGGAGCAGGTGCAGAGGAGGCCACGAGAATGCTCAGGGGCTGGAACACCTCTGCTCTGAGGACAGGCTGAGGGAGCTGGGATTGTTCAGCCTGGAGAAGAGAAGGCTTCAGGGGTACCTACTAGTGACCTTCCAGTACCTAAAGGGAACTTCCAAGAAGGCTGACAAGGGCCTGTTTGCAAAGGCCTGCAGGGAAAGGACAAGGGGCAATGGTTTTAAATTGGAGAAGAGTAGATTTAAACTGGATATTAGAAAGAAGTTGCTCCCCACAAGGGTGGTGGAACACTGGCCCAGGTTGCCCAGGGAGGTGGTTGAGTTGCCATCCCTGGAGGCATTGCAGGTGAGGCTTGCCAGGGCTCTGGGCAAGCTGCTCTAGTTGGGGATGTCCCTGGCCACTGCAGGGGGGTTGGACTAGATGAGCTCCAGAGGTCCCTTCCAACCCAAACCATTCTAGGATTCTAGGATTCTCAAGCAGTCAGCAATGCAGCGGCACGAGCAGAGCTGGAAATGCCTGTTAGGGAGAGTATCCTTGTGGGAATCTGGTGTAATGGGAACCTCACCAGATTTCCAACTGGGTTGGAAAGCTTAAATGGGCTTAGGAGAAGCTTAGGATTCCAACTGCTGCATTTGGGTGCTTTAACCAAGCATGCAAAGACTCCCTTGAGACAGGGATCTGCTGCTCACCAGCCAGGAATGGTGGTTCTAGATGGAGGACTAGAAATACACCTTTTTTGCCCAGAAACACACCTCTTCCCACTACCTCATTTCTTGTGGCACTGCTCCAACAGCTACTGCCACTGCTTCCCCTCCTGGAGCCAGGAGTTGCCTGCCCCAGGGAGACTGTCCTGCCCTCTCCTGCATTTCCAGGCAGTGCCTGGACATAACAAAACATGACCCTCCATCAACCTCCTGCTGGTCTTCATGTCCCTGGCAGCTCAGTTGACTGCTCAGTGAGGAAGAGCCACTGTTTTGAAGCATGTCGGGAAAAGGTCCAAGTCTTGCATGGAGCAAGGAGACATGGTGATGTCTACCTCCAGATGAGAGCCTGCAGGACCTCAGGAGGGTGGGCTCCAAGTGGGTTTGTGCTGAAGAGAGCCAGGCTGGAATTAAAACCTTGGAGGACAAAAGAAAGAAAAAAAATCATAGAATTACATAATCATAGAACAATTTTGGTTGGAAGACACCTTTAAGATTACCAAGTCCAACTATTAACCAGCACTGCCAGGTCACCACTAACCCATGTCCCTCAGCACCACAGCTCCACAGCTTTTCAGCCCCTCCAGGGATGTTCACTCCACCACTGCCCTGGGAAAGAAAGATGCAAACATAAATTCCCAGTTACTTCAGGGGCATCGAGGGCAAATGATGGTGCTGTTGGGTGCTCACAGCCTCAAACCATGCAGGCTATGCTCTGCTTTCCACCTCTGCTCATCCCGTACCTAGAAGTTGGAGTTGGGTATCTCAGAGGAGAGCAGTTGGGATGCTGCTAGGCAGGGCATGCTGGGACAGGGGATTGGGCTGGCTGGGACTGTCCTGTCTCTGATTTCCACATTGCTGCCAAGTTTGGTTCCTCTCTGAGCCGACTTACCTGGAGCTGCTCTGCAGCCAGCATGCAGGTAATGCATTGTGGGAGAGTTATGAGGCATGATTTATGGAGCCGGTTGCTGTGCTGGTGTTACAGACCCTGACTGAGGAGTCCAATTTTATGCACAAACTCTATTCTTGGATCACTGTACCTCCAGAAATAGTGGTTAAACCCCCCCCCACTTTCCAGTCACCCACTGTTCCCAGGGCTTGGGAGCGGAACAGGGTCTGGTTTGGTGCCATCTCAGAGGCTTTGGCACCAGCAGGGAGCTTCTGAGTAGCCTTACTGATGGGGCTGGCCCTGCTCTCCAGACAGCAAGCCTGATCCCAGGACTTGGCCTTCCAGAACAATAGAGCCTGCTGGCTGCAGCAGTTTGGGGTGCTGCAGCGGTTTGGGGTGCTGCAGCGGTGAGGAGGTGGCACTGGCCATGGCGAGTGGCTTGTTATAGAACCAGAGAATGATTTTGGTTAGAAGAGACCTTTAAGATCACCAAGTCTAACCCTTCACCCAGCACTGCCAGGTCACCACTAAACCATGTCCCTCAATACCACATCTCCATGGCTTTTCAGCCCCTCCAGGGATGGTGTAACCATGGCTTGACAACCCTTCCTGTCCCCAGATCCCATCACCTGCTGCTCCCCAGCAGCTGTCCCGGAGCAGAAAGCCAATCCCCGTAGGCAGTGCCGGGGGAGGGGAGAAAGGGCCAAGGCCTGCTCCGTTCCCTGACGGACACAGACCATCTGTCCCTCCATCCCTGACATTCCAGCAGAGCCGCTCGCCGCCTGTGTCCCTCTGGCAATTTCCTTCGTTCTGCAGCCCATTAGGAACTGTGCCACGACCTGGGGACACAGCTGCTCCCAGGGCCAGAGCCTGGCCAGGAGGGAGGAGTGCGCTGGGGTGGGATGGAGCCATCCCCCACCTGTTAGCACTCGCCGGCTGAGGTGGGGGCGGGGGAAGGCTGCTTTCATCCCACGGACAGGGTCGTGCTCACTGCTTCGCTCCGGAGAGCCCTGGGGTCAGGGCCGGAGGGGCATGGCCACCTGGCTCCCATTAGGAGGGCTCCTTGCCGCAGAAGAGGGCTGTGTCATTCCTCCACTCGTGCCAATTATCTCGCCAGGTCTCTATTAGCCTGCACAAAACAAACCCTTCCCCCTGCCTGTGCTCCACCAGCCCAGCAGACACAGCCTTGTTCAGCAGCTTTTCCCATGAGCTGGCTGCCATAGCATCATGGAATCCACATTGAAAAAGAACTTTAAGATCATTGAGTCCAACCAGCACTGCCAGGTCACCACTAACCCATGTCCCTCCGCACCACATCTCCACAGCTTTTCAACCCCTCCAGGGATGAGGACTCCAGCACTGCCCTGGGCAGCCTGGGACAGCCCTTGACAACCTTCTGGGGAAGAAATTGTTCCTAATGTCCAACCTAAACCTCGCCTGGTACAACTTGAGGTTGTTTGCTCTTGCCCTATCAAGGCTGCTTTCTGCAGGTTGTGAATGTGGCTGATGGCTGCTTCCACCTTCTCCTTCCTCAGCTCAGGACAATCAGTCTCATTTTTCTTCTTCTTTTCCTTTATTTCTCTCCTTCTTTCTTGTCTGGGGTGAGAAGTGGCTCCCTAGTGGGGCTGGTTGCTCCTCAAGCATCCCAGAAGCTGCAGGGTGCCGGCCAAACCCATGAATATGATGGTCCAGAGCCCTCCAAAATTAAGGCAGAGGGGTGGTCCTGAGTATAACAAGCAACAGTCCCTTGCTCTCCACAGCATCCTGGCTCAAGGGCATCCATGTGCTCTCTGAGATGCCATCTCCAAGGCCTCCATTATGGCATTCAGAGCAGAAAAGCAGCTCCTGGGCTGCAAGGGTTTTCTCTAGCTGCTGTTGGGTTGCTCCATCATCGTCTCTCTGCTTCTGGGGAACAAATGAAGTAGCAAACCACTGAGGTTTGCTGCATGGCTGCCCTCCCCACTGCTCCCCAGGTAGAGGTTGCAGTAATAGGATTTGGTCCACCTCCCTGGAAACCTCTCTGAGGAGGATGTGGGATTTTCAGCACTTTAACTCCTTCATGCACCAGAGAGGATGAAACCCCACTACAGCCACATCAAGCCCCAGGCTTTGCTGAGAGCTTTGGCCAGGGTAGAAAGCAGCTGGTGACTTTTTAGGGATGAAGGGAGAGCCAGAGAAAGGACACAGGGAAAATCATTCCATGGGGGCTTGACATCTGTGGGGAGCAGAGCCTATCCCAGGAGATGGACCCACTGATGCTGCCCCAGGGACCACCAGCTCCTCCTGGGTGAGGGGCACACAGGGTAGAGCTCTGGGCTCTGCCTGCAGCACAGCTCTTGCTCTTTCATGCCAGGCTCACCAAAGGCACCCAACCTTTCCTTCTTGTCCTCATCCCATGGTGGGAGCCATTCTTTAACAGTAGAAAATACCAGATCAGATCCCTTAAGGCAGCAGATTGCATCTGAAGATAAATCACCTCTCACAAAGAGAGGTTTGGGGTAAGCTCTCTATGTGTGAGTTTTTCTGGTGGGACTGGGAAAGTCTTGGGTGCAGAGGGCTGGTGCTGGGGCTGCAGCTCACTCCAAGCAGGGAGCACCCATCACAGTGCAACCACCATGCCTGGGGACCATGGAAGCACAGGGAAGCAGAGACCTCCTGTGCTGATGGATATGGAGGTGAGAAAGCACTGTGAGAGCAGAGATGGGTGCTCAGGGCTCCCCAGCCTGCAGCAGGATTAGTCCTCTCCCATTCACCCCTGTATCCCCTCCCAGAGCATCCCTGCTTTGGGCTTGGGAAAGGGCAACTTCCAAAGGGCTTGTGTTTATCCCAAACAGCCGGGACTTGCCTTCATGCCAAACTCGAGGTTATTTGAGGTTGCTGTCTTCTTCATCAGATCCTTATGCTCCATTAAACAAAGAAATTAATAAATCCTCCAAATCAGGGTAACAAAGAGCCTGTAACATCTTCTGAGGAAAGCCCTCCATGGATGAAACTGTGATACCCAGCGTGGAGCACTCGGGGTGAGGCTGGAACCCCAGCTCGTAGCCAAGACATGCTAGAACTCAGCTCAGTTGCATGGCTCCAGGTAGCAAACCATGCCCCAGGGGTGCCTGAGGTGCACTGGGTCCCTCACCCATGGGGGCTGCAGCTCTCCCCACCTCCCCCACTGTGATGGCTACCCCTGCCCAGGCTCTCCTGCAAGGGGATGGGAGCATCCTGGGGTGGGTGGTGGCTGGGAGCTCTTGGTGGATCCTGAAGCCACCAGGCTCTGGAGTGGCCACCCATCATGGGGGCATGGGACCCCAGAGCTGCTGAGCCCCCAGACTGGAGCAACTGCAAATGGGGAAGATTCACAGCCCAGAGACTGAGACTATAAAGGGAGCTGAGGAAACTCATAAGGAGGTGTAAATTGGAACAATATGGGCTGTGTCTTTGGCTTCGGGGAATTAAGAGCTAATCTTTTCCCTGAGACTGGGATTGTTGGAGCTGTGCATGCAGCACACCAGGGAGTTTGGGATCTCTGAGCAAAGGCAGCGAGTGCCAGTGCAGGAGGAGCAGGACACAGACCTGAGAGGATTGGTTTTATAGTTGGGCTTCTGGTGGTTCTGGAGGTGCAGGGGTAAAGCAAAAGTTTTACCTCCTTCTGCAGGCTTGCTTTTCTAATAAAGGATCCCTGTGTGTGCCCAGCTGAGAGGAACAGGTAACAAACTGGTGACAGGGGGTTGGAAATGGGTGGCAGTGGGTTGTAAACATCTCACAGGGCTTGTGTAGCAGTAATCAAAGCGATTCCTGCCTGGCAATGGAGGGGGGATGGGTGACTGGATATGGATGGAGTGTCTGGGCTGGGAAAAGAGCAGTGGGTGATGCTCTGGTCTCCTGCCTTCAGCTTGAAGTGGGATTTTGGCTCGTGGGAGTGAGATTTGCCTCCCTGCCTGCCTGGAAATGTGAAATGAAAGTAAACATATCTGTGTGCTTACATCAGTGTAGACTCACAAAGCCATGAAGAAACCCCAAACCTCACCGAAAGCTTGGCCTTATAATGATGTAACACAACAACACAAGATGGACTCCATCCATCTGAACCCTCTTCCAGACAATTTGGGCTGATAGCTTCTTTTATTTGCTTTCTCTCAAGGATTTCTATTATCACTCCAGTGCAGGGCTCTGCTTTTGGGATCTAGCCTTCCATGCTGTGCCCTGGCAGGAGGCTGTCTGCTTCCCTTGCCTTGTGCCCCAGCCCTGCAGCCATCCCCCATCCTCTCCCATCAAGTTTCCTGCTATCTAGGTCAAAGATTAGCCAGAGCAATAAAAAAAAAGAAGAAGAGAAAGGAGAAGCCAGCGTCGTGCCTTTCATGCGGACATTATTTGCTGCTCACAATGGAAAACACATCCCTCCCCCTGCACTTCAGTCTCCAGCCTTCCCTACCTCCCTGCACACATCAGATCTGAGCAGGAGGAGGAGGAGGAGAAGTGTTGCATGCCTATGGAGGGGTCAGCATGGGCAGTCTGGAATCAGGATTGTCCCAGCCTCACAGGACATGCTACATCCCTCCCATCACCTTGGCCAGCCCAGTTCATGGGTGCTCTGGGGAAGAGGGGCAAGCCTGGTCTCCCCTGCAAGCCTGCCCTGGAGGCTATGAGCATGGAGGTGGCCTCCCTGGAAATAAAGCCCTTCCCTTGCAAGACACCAAGGCTCCCAACCTCTGTTCTGAGGGGGTGCATAAGATCAGCAACCTTGAGCTGTAAGGTGGTGGGCATCCCCTTAAAAGGTTGCTAGTGCAGTGGGCAGCCCCTTGGAAGAGTGCTGGGGTGATAAGCAGCCCAGAGAGGATGCTAGGGTGATGGGTACTGCCCTGGGAGGATGCTGGGGCAGTGGGTAGTGCCCCCAGAAGGGTGCTAGGGTGGTCAGCAGCCCAGGGAGGGGAGGATGCTAGGGTGGTGGGCAGCCCCAGGAAGGTGCTGGTTGGAGAGGGTCTGCTGTGAAGAAGGGGCTGAAGGGGTGCCAGCTGAAGGCAGTGTGGTTGTGCCTGCCAGCCTCGATTGTTTCAGCCCAACGACCTCACAAGTGGCTTTGCTAAAGCTGCAAGTTGATCTCATGGAAGGAAATTGACTTGTCGTCGGGGCTGGGTTTTATCTGGGCTTTGGGCTCCGCTGCCTGGCTCGCTCTATTAACGTTTGCTCGTCTGATTACAGACACAGCTTGGGGTGAGAGGTCAGGTTTAAATCATGCCTTTTCCCTTTCTCATCAGAAATTGTGTCACTGAGAGGCTGGAGAGGTGGGGGGGCTGGGGGCTGGGGGATGAGACCCCAGGCAGCTGCCCATGGAGCATGATGGGGTGAGCCGGGGGATGCCAGGTGAGCTGGGGTGGGGGGATGCTAAAGGGGAGCCCTGGCATGGGCAGCAGCTTCTCCAGGCAGCGTGTTGTGGGAGCTCACAGATGCTCTGTGGCCAAAGGGAGCCCAGGAGGTGCAGAAGGTCATTGCAGGTCCAAAGATCTTGACCATGAAGTCCCCATCCAAACTGCGGCGATGGAATGAGGAGGATCAGCTTCCACTGCCTTGGACTGGAGTTTTACTGTTAATACTGACTCAGAAGAGCAGGGCTGGTGAAGGGGACCCAGAGGTCCCCAGATGTCTCAGGCCATGGCAACGGGTGCTCAGTTGGCCCCTCCTTGGCAGGGCAGGGGCTTGGGCTCCTCCTGGGGATGGGCAGCATCTGCAGTGCCATGTCAAAGCCGTGTGGTGACATGGCAGTGCTGGCACCGAGGGGCTTTGGAGCACCAAGGGAGTATGATTTTTCACTGATAGGAGTGCTTTTTCTTCTGCTTGCCTTGTGGCGTCTGGATCCATAGGAATCTTGTCCCAGAATGTGTTTTTCTCCCAGCCATAGACAATAAATAAAAAAGGAAAAGCAAAAGTGCTCCACGTGACCTTTCCCCTATAATTACAGGACTCCAGGAGCTGGAGATTGAAGGAAATATTTGAATAGAGCAAGAAGATGCTGAGTGGCAGCATTAAGGTGCCTGAGCTGCTGGGGAGACTGCTGCAGCACCCTTGGGAAGCTGTGAGGGCTGGGGCTGGCCAGCAGCACCCCTGCAGGGTGGAGCTGGGCTGGCTTGTTAGTGTCGGTGGAGCCCAGGCAGCCCCTTCCAGTCCCCCTCACTGCCCCTGGGTTAAGATTCTTTAATGACTTTAATCACCAGCTCATTTGCAGCAGTCACTTTCCCCACTGCTGCCCTCCCCCAGCATGGGGAGAACATCTGCTACCCCACTTTGCCCCTATAAACCTCTCAGGTTTCACATCCCAAAACATACACAGGGCATTAAACCTGGGCTGCTTTATAGGGGAACTGTCAAGCAGCTTCAATCCAGCCTCTGACCTACTTAAACCTTGTCCTAATCAGAGGAGGCATGTGAGTGTGTGCTGAGTTCACATCTCCCACTTCCATGTGTCACCCTGGTGCTGAGAAATGAAAATGGCAATTATTTACAGAACAGAGGAACCACATTGCAGGGGATGAGGAGGTGGAAGAGTAGTGCTGGGCTTCTCCAGGGTGGGCAGGGGGGGACAGTGACCTGTCCTGCATGCTGGTAGCCCCGTGGGGATGGAAAGTAACAAGGATGGGGAAAGGAGTCTTGAAAGTGGCCTCAGGCCCTGCTGACCCATGTTTTGTAGCACCAAAGACAGTTGTGAATCTGGGGTCTGTGGGGTCTGTGCCCAGAGCAGGAGGAGGAGGATGAGGAGGAAGGATGACCACAAAGACAGAGTTCTTGGTTTTGGTTGCTTGCCTTTTCTGCCACAGAATTTCCACGGGATGACCTGAGTGCTGCACCCCACTGATAACCAGGAACAATTAGCCTTGCAGGAAGAAGACATGCAGGGACATGGATAATGGACCTCCCCTGAGCTTTGCTTTGCTGCATGGCTTCAAATTGCACCAGGTGAGGTTCAGATTAGATGTTAGGAAGAATTCCTTCCCCAAGAAGGTTCTCAGGCTGCCCAGAGAGCTGGTGGAATCACCATCCCTGGAAGTGCTCAAAAACCCTGTAGCTGAGGTGCTTGGGGCCATGCTTCAGCGGTGAGCATGGCAGTGCTGGCTGGATGGTGGGACTCAATGATCTCAGGGGTCTTTGCCAGCCATAGTGATCTTACAGTTCTCTGATTCTATGGTGGCAGCTCCTTGGCCAGCATCCTCAGAGTGTCCCTGGCACCCCATGGCATGCTGCTGTGCATGGGGTTGAGCTTGGTGTGGCAGAGGGTACTGGTCCTGTGGGGAGCACTGGTGCTGTGGGGCAGCAACAAGAGGCTGAGTTCCCCTGCCCTCCATCTGCAGCCTGCTGAGCTCTTCACCACCAGGTATTTATGAAGTGCCTGGAGCTCCTCTGATGGTTGGCCATGCTGCCAGCAGAAACACCCCTTCCATTCCCCGAGAGCTCCTGGCTCCTTGCCAGACCAGGAGGAAGAGAAATGAGGCTTTGCCACTGTAATTCAAACCAGCCAGGAGAGGGAAAGGGATTGCGGTGAGGAGGATCATAGAATCCTAGAATCCTAGAATGGTTTGGGTTGGAAGGGACCTCTGGAGCTCATCTAGTCCAACCCCCCTGCAGTGGCCAGGGACATCCCCAACTAGAGCAGCTTGCCCAGAGCCCTGGCAAGCCTCACCTGCAATGCCTCCAGGGATGGGAACTCAACCACCTCCCTGGGCAACCTGGGCCAGTGTTCCACCACCCTCTTGGGGAGGAACTTCTGTCTAATGTCCAGTTTAAATCTACTCTTCTCCAATTTAAAACCATTGCCCCTTGTCCTTTCACTGCAGGCCTTTGCAAACAGGCCCTCTGCAGCCTGCTTGGAAGTTCCCTTTAGGTACTGGAAGGTCACTAGTAGGTGACCCCAAAGCCTTCTCTTCCCCAGGCTGAACAATCCCAGCTCCCTCAGCCTGTCCTCAGAGCAGAGGTGTTCCAGCCCCTGAGCATTTGCGTGGCCTCCTTTGGACCTGCTCCATCAGCTCCTTTCTGTGTTGAGGGTTCCAGAACTGGACACAGTATTCCAGATGAGGTCTCAGCAGAGCAGAGCAAAGTGGATGAGGAGGAGGATGCTGAGACTTCTCCATGCACCCCAAACCCATCCCTCAGCCCTGGCCCCTGCCCAGACTGGGAAAACTGCTCCCTGCAGAGCATCCTGGCAATCTGGAAGGGGAAAGCCACACTGCAGTGAACAAAGGGTGTCAGAGATGCTTCTTCAGCCAGGATGCACCTCAGGGAGCATCCTGAGACCTTTGTCCAAGGGGCTTTGAGGACCTCTGCTCTGCTGGGGCAGGTTGGTGCATGCCAGCAGCCTCAACTCTTCAGCGTGGGTGATGTGCTGGCTCCAGCACGTCTCCATCTCTGAGCTGGGAACCCCCACCCCCCGGTGCCACCCAGGCCCTCGTGGCTTGTCGTGCCACAGATGGGATGAGCAAGGGCTGACACAAGCCCATGGATTCCCACAACATGTGCCTGCAGCCCACAACAAGTCGGGAGACGGAGCAGGGGTAGGTCAGGGAGATCTTGTTGGGTGCAGGGGGAGGGAAGGGGCCCCTCCTGGCCTCGGGGTGCTGATTCAGCCTCCTGGGACCATGTGCTGGTTGTGCCATGAGTCATGGGGTGAGGAGCTGGCAGCAGCCCTGCTGGGGGGGAGCAGGGCTCCCAGGCTGGCTCGGGGGGAAGCAGGGCTCCCAGGCTGGCTGGGGGGGAGCAGGGCTCCCGGGTTGGCTGGGGGAGAGCAGGGCTCCCAGGCTGGCTGGGTGGGAGCAGGGCTCCCAGCCTGGCTGAGGGGGAGCAGGGCTCCCAGCCTGGCTGGGGGCCTGGGACTGCTCAGCACCCACGCTGGGCTCCTGGGCATCCCCTGCTGTGGGATGGGCCATGGGCTGCTGTGCCTTGCTGCAGGGAGCACAGAGAGGGGAAAGGCATCAGCTCCATGGCCAGGGTGTTGGGAATGAAAATGTTCATGAGGTCAAATCCCATTGCTATGTAGCTGCTCTGCATCAGGCAGGGAAGAGCAGCACCCAGGTAGGGAAAAGCAGCATTCAGGTATGGAAAAGTAGCACCTAGACAGGGAAAAGCAGCACCCAGACAGGGAAAAGCAGCACCTATCCCTGGGCTCCTGGGGAGTGCAACAGCCAGCTGAGCCCTGACTCGTGTCCTAGCAATGCAGGTAAAGCCCCTGGCCAGGACATCATTTTATCCTTGGCTGTTTTGCAGCTTTTTCCCCTTCGGTTCCCACTCCCAGAGGGGTTTGGATAAAATAACAAGGCAGAAAAAGAAGTTGGGGAAAAGTGGAGCTTTACTCCCTGGGAAAGTTTTGTCCCATGGTCCTGTCCTGTCCATGGCTCTGCAGGGTGGGGGATCCCCCAAGGCCTCCCCACCAGAGGTTTACCCTGAGCCTGGAGCCCAGCTCAGTCTTCAGAAACCCAGAACCCTGAGTTCTCCTCCCTTGCCTCCCTTTGCTGCTGATTTTTGCTGTTTCTCTCCCATCACCTGGCTGAATTTCTGGGTTTGCCAGCCCCCCCCACACCCAGCAGGGTGGTGTCAGGGATGCTAGTGGGGTGCCTGGGGGTCAGGATGTGGAGCAAAATGCTGCCTGGCCTTGCAGCCTCCTGCATCCTCACCCGATTCCTCCCCTTGCCCTCAGTCTGGCTCGGTTGGACACCAAGGCTGCAGACTTCAAAGGGGTTGCTTTAATGGGGGACTGAGTGGTTTTTGGGGCTAGTGCCTGGGGTATCTGCTGCTTTCCACTGCCCCCCAGGCACTTAGCCCCTAATTAAACTGTACACAGCATTCCTTCCCCATCACACCTCATAAAACTGAGGAACCCACAGAAAATGAGCTGTGTTAGACCAAGGGTAATGATCAGGGCATGGTGCAGCCAGGGCTGAGGCTCCAGCAGAGAGCAGGGAACCTACAAGGGAAGGTGTGACCTGGGGTGGGGGAGTCCTTCCTGTGGCTGTCACCTTGCCTTGGCTTATTTCCAAATAAATCCTAATCCATCCTAACAAGAGAGGAAAAGATAAATGGAGTAGATTTGCAACCATGCCAAGGTGACTGGGGAGGACTAGAGAATCTCCAGGGGTCTCTTCCAACCCCTAACATTGTGTGATTCTGTGAGGTGTGAGCTGCCCGGGGCAGGGTCACCCTGAGCTCTGGGCACTGCTGCTGAGGGCTCGAGGAGCAGGCAGAGCCCATCACAGTGATTTCTGGGCTGGCTGCCCTCACTGCTGGGCTCAAAGCTGGGAATGTACCACAAGGATGTTGGGTCCTTGGGAAAGTGAACCCAAGTGTGTATGGCTTGGATCAGTGTCTGTGTGGCCAGAAAGACTACAGCAGAGATTGTGCTCCTGGCCTGGGCACAGGGCAGGCAACACCTCAAATCCTGGGGTCAGTTTTGGGCTCCTCACTCTAAGAAGGACGTTGAGATGCTGGAGTGTGTCCAGAGAAGGGCAAGGAAGCTGGGGAAGGGTCTAGAGCACAAGTGTGGTGCTGAGGGAACTGGGGTTGGTTAGTCTGGAGAAGAGGAGGCTCAGGGGAGACCTTCTCACTTTCTACAGCTCCCTGCAAGGAGGCGGGAGTGTGGTTGGGCTTGGTCTCTTCTCCCAAGGAACAAGTGATAGGACAAGAGAAAATGGCCTCAAGTTGCGCCAGGGGATCTTTAGGTTGGACATGAGGAACAGTTTTGTCATGGAAAGGCTTGTCAAGGCCTGTGCCAGGCTGCCCAGGGCAGTGGTGGAGTCACCATCTCTAGAGGGGCTTAAAAACCATGTAGATGTGGTGGTGAGAAACATAGTTTAGTGGTGACCTGGCAGTGCTGGTTAATGGTTGGATCTGATGATCTTAAAGGTCTTTCCCAACCAAAGCAATCCTATGATCCTACGCTGAAATGAAATTTTCCATTTCAGAGGCTTGATTTAGATCAGGAAAACCTGGATCCCTCCTGCTCTCTGCAGACGTGCAGGACACGAGGGAGTTTGCCCCAAGGCTCATTTTACCCCCTTTTTTCTAGAGCATCCTTTTCCTTTACATTGCCCTCCCAGCTCCAGGCAGAGGTGAGTTCCAGCACAGCAGGGAAATGCATTCCTTATTTGGCTTTGGGCTCTGGTACAGAGAGATAAGGCAATGAGAGAGATGCTATGGATTAGTGTTCCCATCAAACCTATCAAACCAGGGCAGGTTTCTAGGACCTTGCTCCCAATGAGCTTCAGCTCCCTGCCCAGTGAGGATGCAACTGTCCCCTCCCAGCCCCACTGGGGACACAAGGTCTTGCCAGGCAGAAGAAGCTCCCTCTGAAGATGCTCCCCTAGCCAGGTCCATTGTCCCCTTTTAATGTGTTTTACAGATGTGATGAATATCGAAGGAATTTGTTTTTTAAAGCCTGTTTTGATTGAAATCACACACACATCAGCTCATGCTTGGGGCCTTCCTGTAACTTATTATTATTTTTTTCATTTTGAGGGAAGATTATGTTTCTTAGGCAAACAGGAAAAACAACAGGGAAAAAAGGCTCTGTTTGTTTCTTTAGCTTGGAGCTCAGTCTTGGAGCAGTTCCCTGCAGGGGAGATGATGGTGGAGGCATCAGAGGGGTCCTGCTGATGTGTGAAGGGTTGGCTTGGGTTCACACTGTCATCCCCTAAATACAAGAGACCTTGCAGGGACACAGCACAGCAGAAAGAACTTCTCCAGCCAAACCAGGTGGGGTCATGGGTCTTTGGAGACAGG
This sequence comes from Bucco capensis, assembly GCA_013396975.1. Lineage (NCBI taxonomy): Eukaryota > Metazoa > Chordata > Aves > Piciformes > Bucconidae > Bucco > Bucco capensis. The sequence goes on from VWZO01020935.1 coordinate 385,843, forward strand.
AGGCCAACAAAGCCCCTGTCTGTGTTTAGGTTTTTGATAGCCTTTTACAGACATTTTGGGCCTGATTGTTTTTTAGGGGCCAGAAAGAGCAGTGCACCCTGGTGGGTGGCTGCAGGGAATAGCAGCTGAGCCAAGGGACCTTCCCTGGACATATGTGGTTGGACTCAATGATACCTGAGGTCTTTTCCAACTATAACGATTCTATGACCCAGGCACAGTCTGACAATCCCTTGTGNTTCTATGACCTCCAAACCAGTGTAGCCATCCTCGTGGCCACTAGCATAGCAGCAAGAGAGACAGAGGGAAATGGCTGCTGGTGATGTGGTGTGAGCACATCAGACCATGCCACCCACCCTCCTGGCCCCTGCCCAGCCTTGCCCCACAATGCCTGGACCAACCCTAGCTAGGATGTGCCTTCAAACCAGAAGCTGTACGTAGCCCTGCAACAGTGTCTGCAAGACCATGTGAGCAACTCTGGCAGGCAGGCAAGTGGGATGGAGCCAGCAGGATACCTGGGGAAGGTATTTTCCTCTCTTCCTCTTCCTCTGGAGGAGGAGGAGGGGTTGGATGGAGCTGCTGGAGGCTCTGCAGGAATCAGGGCAAGGCGGGCAGCAGCCCAGCTGTTTGAAAGGGGCTGGGGGTGGGAAGCAGGAGCCCCTCTTGGTGGGAACGAGGAGGCATTTGCAGGTCATTCCAGCATGTTGTCCCAGTCAAATATTTGTCTAGTTCATAAATATATTGTTGGGTTTTTTTTTCAGGGAGGAAATGAGGAGGCTGAGAAGCAAAAGAATGAAAGGCCTTTCTTGTGCAGTCCTGCTCGGTGAGCGCCCGGATCAGGTCCTCTGCCTTCTCCTTGGCCCTCACGCTATCCGAAACCCTGCTGTGGATTTCACAACGGCCTGATTGACAAGATTAGGAATTATCTCCCCCTCTCCCTACATATAAGGTTACTGCAGCTCCAGGCACAGTGTGAAATTCCCCTCGCCGGAGCTCATTAAATGGGTCAATGGACGCGTTCCAGCTTCTCCGCAGTTCACAAAGGGCTGAGTCCTGGCCACCCCACCAAACTCTGTCCCAGGCTGTTGACGAGTAAGTGCTTCCAGATGGCTCACCTCAGCATCTCCAGAAAGATAACAGAGAGCTAATGGCTTGCAGATTCCACGGATGCTCGTCGTCCAACGTGCGCGCGGAGGAACCGGGGGGCTCGGGGCTGCCTTCAATCAGAGCTGATTGGGATGGAGGGGACCCAGGGGGCTCCCTGCTGGCCTTCATCCCCCCACAGACCTTCCCTTCAGGCTGGGGGCACTGGGAAAGGGCAGCACGTTCACATAGGCATGTCAGGAACCTGGAGCAGAGGGAAGGGTGAGTGGGAAGCTGCTGCCCCAGTTGTTCTAGGTGTTGAGGAGTGCCCTTGAGCACCCAGCTCTGAGCTTTCATGGCATCTCCACGGCCCCTTGGAGAAGCAATGACAGGTATGGGCCAGTGGCAAGACCCTTTTCTTGGGCTAGATGCACCCACAAGACTTTCAGATGCCTTCAGGCCAGACAGCCACTGATGTGGTTTTCATAGAATTATAGAATCATAGAATGGCTTGGGCTGGAAAGGACCTTAAAGATCATCTAGTTCTAAGCCCTTTGCCACCCACTAGACCAGGTTGCCCAGGGTCCCATCCAACCTGGTCTGGAACACTTCCATGTTGTGGAGGCATCCACAACTTCTCTCAGCAACCTGTTCCAGTGTCTCACGAACCTCTGAGTAAAGAATTTCTTCCTAACATCTCATCTAAATCTCTTCTCAGTTTAAAATCATTCCCCCTTGTCCTATCACTATCTGCCCATGTAAAAAGTCTCATCTTTTTTATAAGCTTCCTCTAAGTGTTGGAAGGCCACAAGAAGGTCTCCTTGGAGCCCTGGAGTTTTGATAATGTGAAGATGGGGAGCAATGCAATGAAAACATTCCTTCCAGGATATTTGCCCTTTCCCCCTTCTTTCGTGTTTCAATGGCTCTTCAGTGAGGAAGTCACTCCTCAGAATCACATGTACTGTGAAGGATGATTCACAAATTTCTCCCTTGCCATTCATTCCAGTCTGTGAATCTGCCTGTAGACCACATGCCCAGGAGCTCCTCCTGCACCTCCTGCTTGTGTAGGCCAGCCATGGGCATCCCCTGGCCTTCCTCTTCTCCTGCAGCTGGAAGGCTGCTGTCGCCTTGCTGGTGCAGGGAGCATTTCCGAGGCACCCCAACACACCCTTCAGAACACTGCTGATGAATATTTGAGTGCAAAATTCATATTTAATGGGTGCCTGTGCTGGGAAGGTTTTGAGCACCAGCATTAGTCATGCAGAAGAGACACAATGGGGTCAAGAGCACAGGTGAATCGAAGCAGTCCCTGCATCACAGGCAGTGCTCTTAGCGCTTAGTTTTACCTGCTCAGGTTGCTCTGTCACCTCCGGGCAACACTTCCCTGTTCCCACTAGTCCCCCTCTTGCAGGGAGGTGTTTTGGGATGCTCTGGGATATAGTTTTCCCTCTCCATATTTTGGAAAGCATGGTCTTCTTGGCTCTCCCCTCTCATGCATGGTTGCTGAGGATGGAGATGAAGTCTTGGGGTAAAAGAAGAGTTCATTTAGCCCCAGAAATGTCTGCAGAAGCAGGACAGCTGGGGGAGTGGTGTTTGGATGTAGCACTGGAGGAGCTGTGACCTGTGTGGTTTATGGCTCCCTAATTACCCAGCTCAGCATCGTCACCATCCAATTATGTCCCTTCAGTCTGGGGTATTTGTGTTACAAACCATCCATTAAAGTCCTCACTCCTAGCTCCCTGGGCTGCTCTCCTCAGGGCCAGGAGGTGAGGCAGAGTGGTGGTAGTGCTTGATGAGCTCTTGACATTGCTTTGGGGGGAGGCAGGGGCCTTGCTGCCCAGGAACATAGTCTCTGCTCTTGCATGAACCCACAGATAAACTTCAGGGGAGGCTTCATCTCACCAGAACTGATCCAGGCTGGAGCTGGTTCAGTATCACTCTGCCTTCCCTTTGCAAGGGATGGGGGGAGAGCAGAGCTCTGAGGATGCTCTTCCAGCTTTGCATGTCTCTTCAGCTCTGGAATTGACACTTCCAGCACAGCTCTCTCAAAGGGAAGGGTCACAGAATCCCAGAGTGTTAGAGGTTGGGAGGGACCCCTGGAGATCATCTAGCCCAACCTCCCTGCCAGAGCAGGAGAACCTAGAGCAGCTTGCACAGGATGNGGCCTCCCAGGACCACCTTTCCCCTCTACAACCGCTGTGGGACCCCATCTCCCAGATGAGCCCCACACACAGCCAGGTCCAGCGAGAGGGGAGATGGCCCTAGGATGGAAGGGGAGGTCCTTAGCAAGTCCTGCTGTTCCCAAGCATCTCAACTTCTGAGCTCTGCTTTCTTCCCTTCCCTTCCTTCAGAGGGAAGCTGAAAACCCCCATCCCTGTCTGCTTTGTATGCTGAGACTGAAAGAAATGAAATTACCTTTAATTATTCTCATTACTTTCCTTGGGAATGCTGGAGTGAAAGGCAGCATTTAGCTGTGAGCTACAACAGGACTCTGCCCTTCCTCCTGCCCCCCAACCCCACTGCCAGGGGAGCCAGCCCCCCTATGACCCCCACCTCCAGTGCCCTGGACACACACAGAGCTCCCTTCTCCACCCATGTGGGATGGAAGGAGGGGACAGGAGGGGAAGGAACCTGATGGAACCTGAAGGCAGGCATGGGGAGAGAACTAAGAGCAAGGAGGGCCTGGGGTCAGGGGCTGGGGGTTTGTAGGTGTCATGGCTCATAGCCAGGCAGGGATGACTTGCCCATTTGCAGACCTCCTCTAGACTTGAGGAGGGGCAGCAGGGAAGAGTGTGGGGGTCTGAGGGGCACCTCTTGCACCTTCCTGGGCAGTTGCCCAGGCAGGTGAATGTCCATCCATAGGGCACTTCCATGGCTCCACATCCCCTTCCCACCACCTGTTTGTCCCACCCTGTGAGTTTGTCCCATCCTGCGAGGTGCCAAGGGATGGATCCTGCAGCTCCCAGCACCTTGCTGCCTGCAGCAGGATGATGGGCAGGAGGGTGCTCCTCTGCCTTAGCTTCCAGCCCTGGTGATGCTGCAGAAGAGCTGCCAATTATTCTTCTCTGTTTAATGATTTCTGGACCTGCAGCTTAGTTACATGCTGTCTGGCACCTTTCAGCAGGTGCTTGCTGGGATATTTATGGATACAGGTCAGGTAGGCTGGTTCTGGAGAGGCTGTGAGGCTTCAGGCTGCTTTGCTCAGCATGGTTGCCTTCCTTCTGCCCATCCAGGGTGAATCAGGAGTAGGACCATGAGGAGCAGCAGCTGGGTAATCCCACCAGCTCTCTGGAGCAGGCACCACTCTGCTAATGGCTTCTTCCTCTTGCCTCTTCTCTCTCCATCTCCTTGGTGTGGAGAAGGAGGACTTTTCCTCTTCCCAGCAGCAGAGCTGGAGAGTAAATTCCTATCTCCTGAGCTGTGAAGGAAGGCACATCCATCCTTGAACTCAGCTCATGTCCAGCAGAGAAGAAAGAGCAAAGAAAACACCCACCCCTGTGGGACCTCCTAAAATAGACCTTCTCCGGGTGCCCTGGCAGCAGCAGAGAAGTGGAGAAGGGAAGCAGGGGGGTGGCAAGAGCCCAGTCCCAGATGGACACTGGGCCATTCTTCTGGAGAAGGTCTTATTACCCTCTGAGGTCAGCTGTAAGTGACACTGAAACCTCAGGGGCCTTTGGGAATGACTATGGAGACACGTTTGCTGTCAAATGGAATCTATTAAAAGGGATTAGAGGCTTTTTTCCATCAATAGCCCTGTGACACCATGATGGGCTGAAATTGCTGCAAAAACATCATTATTAAAAATGGGCCTATTAGTATTAGAATGGACAGAAGCCCCTCACTAATTTTAGCAGCAGCCACTGGAGCTGGGACCAGAGGGGAGGCAGTAGAGGTGGCCCCAGGAAGGGGCTGAGGTGCGAGCAGAATGGTGCTGGGGTGGCCGTGGTGGGGTGGGTGTCCCCTTGGTTGTCACCAGCCCAGCACTTGGGCATGTATGCTGTAGTGATGTCTTGGCACAGGGAGCGAAGTTGTTGCTTGGAAATCAAGTAACATGGGGTCATCTTTGCTCCAAACTGCATCTGTCAGTGGCAAGAGAAGCTCTGGCCTCAGGGAGGGACATGTGCTCCTTCAGAGATGACAATTCAGTTGAAAGCATCATCAGGGACAAAAAGACACAGCTTGAATCACAGGATCCCAGTGTGGTGAGGGTTGGCAGGGACCTCTGGAGATCATCTGCTCCAACTCCCCTGCTCCAGCAGGCTCACCCCCAGCAGCTTGCCCAGCATCACCTCCAGGTGCCTTTGGAATCTCTCCACAGAAGGAGACTCCCCAAGCTCTCTGGGCAGCCTGGGCCAGGGCTCTGCACCCTCACAGCAATCAAGTTTCTCCTTCTGTTTAGGTGGAACCTGCTGGGTTCCAGTTGGTGCCCATTGCCCCTTGGCTTAGAGATAAGCATTGAGAAGATCCTTTCAGTGTTTGAGGTCCATCACCTCTAAAGGGTTTTAAGTAGAGACTGGAGACTCTCAGAAGGTAACAGGAGCTGATAGGACCATGCCTCCCTGGCAGGGATGCTGAGTGCCCAGAAGAACACATCCCACTCTTGCAACTGCTAGAGTGGAGGCTCAGCACCACCTGGTACAACCCATCTGAGCATCCTGGGATGCCTCAAATCCAAGGAGCGCTACCTGGGCTGGGTTGGAGCGGGGAGGCAGAGGGCATGGGGTGAGCTGGGCAAAGCTGGCACACCACAGCCCTGATCATACTGGGAACTTGCACTCAGAACCCCAGCAGCAAGCAATATCTCAGAGGCTTTTCCTCGCAGAGATAGAATGGACACTGCACTGCTGGCTGCTGGAGCACAATGGACCTTCCCAATGATGTGTGACCCCCAGAGGGAATGGGGACAGACCTCAATGGGCTGTCAGGCTCCCGTGGTCCCTCACAAGGAAACCAGGGATTAGGGAAGTGCTGCTCTGGATGTCTCCAGGGGTGTTCAGCAGAGCTGGCTGAAGTGGTTGACAGCTTGAGTTTCTCTCCTGAGAAGTGCAGTTTTATGGAAATCAAAGTGTTCCCTGGGAATGAGTTGATTTTGACAAAGTTTCTGAGGGAAATGCCTCTGAACAAATCACTTTAACTCTCCTGCTTTATTTTTTCCACAGAAGTAAAAATAACTCCTTGGATCTTCATCTGCTATCAGCTCCATACAATGCAATTAATCTAATATTTATACCAGCACATCACACACCAACTCTGTCAACTGCAACATTTAGCTGTTGACAAAAGGACTCAAGAATTCTCTTTCATAGCACAGGCAGCACAAATCCCCAGCACACAACTACTCAGCCAATGCAGGTTTTTGCCTTTGCAACCACCTGAGTCCAAAACCTGGCTCCAGAGGAGCTGGTGGGCTTCAGCCTCCAAGGGTCCAGCCCCAGGGGGGGGAGTTTGGAAGGCAGGAGGGGCAGAGGAAATGCTGCAGCATCCCAGGAGAGGCTGAGCCCCCAGCACAGCACACACACACTGCCCCCCACCCCAGGCAGCACTCTCAGTGATTTAACCTGAGCTGGTTTTCTCTGGGCCCTTCCCAGCCTGCTACAAAGCAGCAGATGCTGTCTGAGATCCAGCCCTAAATGTTAGCTCTGATAATCAGCTACATACCATTATTATGATTAAGACTCATTTGCGTGCAGGCTTTCCTTCTGTATTCACTCCTCTCACCTTCCTTCCTTCCTTCCTTCCTCCCTCCCTTCCTCCCTCCCTCCCCTTCTCTTTTCTTTCTTTCTTCCTTTCCTCTTTTCCTTCCTTTTCCCCCTTTCCTTCCACAGGACTCTCACCCTGGCTGCAAGCTCAGGCTCAGCTGACTGTCAGAGTTGTCCCTTAGAAGACTGCAGGGACAGACAATGGCTGCCCCAAGGACCTCACTCTTCCCCAGCTTGTCCAGCCTCCCCCCTGGGAGAAAAGGGCTTGTTTCCCAGGCTCAGCACCCCAAACAACCGCACCTCCTGTGGCTGGTGGGGAGGGGGCTGCTGGTGGGGTACCCAGCCCACTTGGGGTGTTGGGGTCCCAAGGGCACCCTACAGCAGCCAGAGCTCTTGGAGATACATCACAGACCTCAGGCAGAAGAAAGGCAGGGCCCTGCTGCTGCTGGGCTGGGCTGTGTGCAGAGCTTGGATAGGGCTTACTGCACCTAGCTGGGCTGATTCTGGTCCTCTGTGCCCAGCTCTGGTGGGGAGCTCTCTTTGCCTTTCCCCCGGCTCGTTCCTTTTGGGCACTAACTTGGCAATTTCCCACCTAATTTGGCCAGCTCACCTTGCACCCACTCTGCTGGAGCTGCTGGAATGTGAGGGGTGGGTGATGGCCCAGGCCCAGCTACCCATCTCTGCATTCCCTCCTGCAGCTGGTGGCTGTGGTGCTTTTCCCCTTGGGCAGTGGGGTTCCACTTGGAAAGTGCAAAGCACTGGAAGGGCAATCAGCAATTCTGGGTTTGTTTGAAGGTCTCTCCATATGCTCTGTCATGGCCTCTCTGTGCTCACTGCTGCTGCTGTGCTACCCAGCCTTGGGCTCCCAAAGCCAGATACACCCTGGGGTCTTCTCTCTGTATCACCCCACAGGGAGGGTGTTCTCATGGCTCTGCTGCTAGAAGTATGCTCTAGGAGACAGCAAAACCTCCACTTGGCAGTTGGGCTGGGTTTGAACTCAGATTTCTGAGGGCACAAAGCTCCTATAAGAGCCATTGTGCTCCCTTGAGCCTCCTTCACCCCAGTGATGGTGGAGAGGACTCAGTTCTGCTTGAGGACCACCTCAGGCACATCCATGGTAGGTGGATATTAGAGTGTGTCCAGAGAAGGACAATGAGGCTAGTGAGGGCTCTGGAGCAAAAGTCTTATGAGCAGCTGAGAGAACTGGGGTTGGTTAGTCTGCAGGAGGCTCAGGGGAGACCTTCTCACTCTCTACTACTCCCTGAAAGGAGGTTGGAGTGAGATGGGAGTAGGTCTATTCTCCATGGTTAACAGTGAGAGGACAAGAGGAAATGGCTTCAAGTTGCAGCAGGGGAGGTTTGCATTTGATGTAAAGAGAAATTTCTTTTCTGGAAGGGTTGTTAAGCCTTGGCCCAGGCTGCCCAGGGAGGTGCTGGAGTCACCATCTGTGCAGGGCTTTAGGAAACATTTAGATGCTCTCCTTAGTGCCATGGTTCAGTGGTATGTTAGTGGTAGGTATGGTTGGACTTGTTGATCTTAGAGGTCTCTTCCAACCTTAATGATTCTGTGATTCTGTGACAAGCAGCTTGGCAACAAGACACCCCCTGTGCAGTCTTTCACCTGCAGTTAACCCTTTTCTTTGCCACCCAAAACACTCCCTGAAGCTCCCAGCATGGGATTCTCATCCCCAGCAGCATCTGCCAGTGACCACCTGGCTGAGCAGGGCCATGGGGTTGGTGGCCTGGCATCAGGAGGAGCAGTATAGCAGCATAGCTGCGGGCAAAGCCTCCTCCTAAAGCAGGCTCTTTAATTAAGCGTAGGAATCAAGCGGTGGACAGTCCGTAACCATGGCGACGCAGAGCCAATCCCAGCGGATCCCCAGCCAGCTGGAATATTTGCTGGATGGCAAAGCTTCAGACCAACGTTTAATGGTGTTCAACTCTACGCAGGGAAACAATTACATGCTCCATTTTCAACGTAGTCAGCTGAACAATAGATTAAATGAAGCAATTTAGACAAAGGCTTCTCTGCTGTTGCCCGGCCCATGGGGCTGCTCCTCCACTGGGCTGGACCACTTCCCTTGGACAGCTGGACCCTGGCAGTGATGGGTGAGGTCCTGGCACTGGCAGTGACCCCAGCGTGTTTCTCCTGGGGTCATCCTCATTCGGCCTGGGCTAGTAGAGAAGTGGCCCACCTTTGCTCATCTCTTCTCTTGGACCATGATTGGTGTTGGGTGGTTGAAAGGACTGAAAAAGCCACCATTGCTGCCTACTGAACTTGGCCACCATCAGTCACGGACCTGGAGTCTGTGACCAGAGAAGTGATCATCCCCCTGTACTCAGCACTGGTGAGGCCACATCTAGAACACTACTGTGTTCAGTTTTGGGTCTCTCAGTACAAGAAGGACACGGAGGTGCTGGAGTGTGTCCAGAGAAGGGCAGCGAGGCTAGTGAGGGCTCTGGAGCACAAGTCTTATGAAGAGCAGCTGAGGGCACTGGGGTTGCTTAGTCTGGAAAGGAGGAGGCTCAGGGGAGACCTTATCTCTCTCTACAACTCCCTGCAAGGAGGCTGTAGCGAGATGGGGGTAGGTCTCTTCTCCAGGATTAACAGTGACAAGATGAGAGGAAATGGCCTCAAGTTGCACCAGGGGAGGTTTAGATTGGATATAAGGAGAAATTTTTTTTCTGAAAGGGTTGTTAAAGTTTGGCCCAGGCTGCCCAGGATGGTGCTGGAGTCACCATCCCTGGAGGGATTTAAGAAACATTTAGATGCTCTCCTTAGGGCCATGATTTAGTGTTATGGTAGTGCTAGGTATGGTTGGACTTGATGAGCTTAGAGGTCTCTTCCAACCTTTGTGATTCTGTGAGTATGAGTTCTCCCTTGCAGTTCCTCCCCCAGCTCACTTCAGTATCTCAGCATCTGCAGGATGTTCTCTCCCCATGCTGGTGGGACCATGTGGCCAGTCCCAGCACAGCCGATGCTCCACTCCCCTCCCTGCCCACTATAGCCCTTCCTCCACTCTGTGACACACGTCTCTCTGATTTCTCAGCTCTCTTGCTCAGAGCTCACCCTTGCTCAGCTCCCTGACCTCCTTTCTCGTTCAGGACTAGCCTGTTCCCCCACCGCTGTGTCATCTCCATTACACAGAAACCACCTCCTGGGAAGGATCCACGCTGGCGAGAGCAATGCCTTTTAAGGCACGCCGGGATGTAATTAATCGCTGCCTTGATTTTATTAGGCTGAAGACAAAAAAAATGCAGGTCTTTTAAATATTTTCTAAGATGACATCAGTGTCTTTAGTTTGGATTTTCTTGTTGTTATTCTTTCAGCTATTCCAAGTATGTGAGGAGTAGTGGAGGCTGGTGACTCTTTCCCTGCCACCACGCCTTGCTTGGGCTCCTTTTTCCTTCTCCTTGACCTTACCACATCCACTGGCATGGACAATCCACAACGACCTTCTACATCGTGTCCTTTTCCTGCAAGTAATTGGTATTCTCCCTTGGTGGTTCAGTTATCAAGGCTGATCTGACACTCTGGGCAGCCTTTCTCCTCCGCAGTGTGCTGCAAGGTTTATTATTCCTCCCCTTTCTTCCTCAGCTGCCTGCTCCATCCCAGCCATTTCACCTCCGGCTTTACAGCCATGGGTAGGGCTAACAGCTTAATGGACAAGCCCATTCTTGCACAATTGCTCCATGGATTTGTGAGGAGGCTTTGCCCTGGCAGTTGGGAAGCGGAGGAACTTATTTTAGTGCCCATCTCAAGACCTTTTGAAGCCACCTGAGGTCGGAAGGACAAGCGTAGGGAATTGATTGCTTTCTAAGTGCCATCAAGTTGGCCTCACAAAATCACCGGTTGCTCTCAAAAATGGAGGCTGCTATTCTTCTGCCAATGACTCAACTGACACTAAGCATTAATGGAAGAGTGTTATTAGGTAGAGTTGCTCAAACTAGGGTTACTCAACTAGATATTTATCCCTATGAGAAGAGCTCTTTCTCCTCACTCACCCTTTTCTGCCACTTTTGTCAAAGCAGACTCAAGGGCTTATTTCAGGTTTCAGCATGTACTGTCTTGAAGAGAAAGATTTGTCTCTAGGGCAGGAGGAAATCATGCAGAAGCTACCTCCTCCTCTTCCTCCTCTGACTCTACCCTTTCTCCACCCAACTACAGACCTCTGGCACCACCACACTCTTGTAGCTTGGAAAGGTTCTAGGAAGGAAAGCCAAAAGCATTATTTTCTGAAGCTCTACCAACTGCCCCCCAGCCTGAGACCTGCCTGGGAATGGTGGCAGTGGAGCGGATGGAGGAGTTACCCTGGGGGTGACCGTGGTGGGACAACCAACCCCCAACATAGCCTGGTTCTGGTGTCAACCGCTAAATGCAGCCACACCAAAGCTCAGTGTGGCCTCTGTTTCCATTCCAGGACAAAAGAGAAAGGAAGAGGGAAGAGCCAGACTGTGCTTGAGACCAAATTGTTTATGGGTGTTTTGCAGGAGGCATCAGCAGTTCTTTAAGGAGGACAAAACCAGAAGGACTGCAGAGATAAATCCTTCTAGGGTCTCCAGCAGTGCCGCTGATTTCTATCTTTGACCAAGGTAGACATTTATGTCAAAATCTCTTGTGTTTTTTAAATATGACATCCATGTCTTTGGCTTTGTTTTGATTGTCCCTAACAACCAGTTTTGTTGTTATTATTCTTTAAAACTCTTACCCCCAGAAAATGGAGAATATTTACTCAGGGCATAAAAATACCCCTGCATGCTGATGTCTTTGCCAGAGAAGTGGTGGTCCCATTTGTTCTGCGGGTGATGAATGCTCCTGCTGCCACCTTCCTCCCACCACAAACCCAATGATTGTTTAGTTTCCAGCTCCATTTTTGAAAGCCTAAATGTTCTGAATACAGTTAATGTTGTATTAATTTTTCAAACCAACAAGGCAAACTGGCTCATGACATAAATATTTTACCAACCCTTTATAAATAGCTGCTAAGAACAACCAAATCAAATCAAACCAAAAGCAGTTGGTCAGAAAGCTTCAGAGGCTTTGTGTTTGGAGCGAGCCATGCTGGTGGCAGCAGGGTCTGGCAGGATGGGGTGACCTGGCATTGGAGATGGAGACTTGGACCTGCTGGAAGGTTTTCAGATCTGGAGGAGTTTTGTGACTGTTTTCCCCCCAGTTTCTCTGTTTCCTGGAGATGAATATAGGGAAAACTGTGTTGCAGCTGCTCCTGACTGCGGGGAAATATCTTCTTGACTTGCTCCCACCCATCTCCTGCCTGGTCATGGGCTGGATCCTGTTGGCGCTACGAGGATGGGCACAGGAGGTGGTGAGGGCACCACACACTTCTACAGGAGTCGATCCTCCAAGCCTGACCTCAGGACCAGACAAGTTCTCCTGCTGATGCTGGATTGCTTTTCAGTCGGATCAGCGGCAGCCCCCTCCATGCTGAACTCACCCCAGGAGCTTCCAGAGGCTGCAGAAGAACTGGGAACCTCACACCAAATCTGATGAAATTCCTGATCCCAGTGTGGTCTTGGGACCAGCGTTTCCAGCAGGACAGACTGCAGGTGATGTGTTGGCCCATCCCTGGGCTGGAGGCAGGAGGAGAGGCAGAGAGAGAAAGAGGCTCTGTAAAATTCACTTTCAAACAAGCAAAAAGAGCCTTAAACAAACATGTAGGCCTTTGTAAGGGAAGATAATCCCTCCTTTGAGATGTTAACATCAAGGAGTTCTAACAAGGCTTTAGCTGTTTTCTCTTCAGAGCAGGAACAGCAATTCAGTAAGTACATCTTGGGAAGGTTTCCAAAGGGTTGGGAAGTGACAGTAATAGAACTGGACAGGTACCTCTGAGAGCAAGGGTGGGATCTGATGGGCAGGAGCTTGTGCAGACCTGGCCATGGATTCATCCTGGTCATAGCTGATGGACTTCTTTGGCTGCAGGAGAAGAGCAAAGGAGAGATACTGCAAGGGGGAAAGTAAAAATAACAACCATAATAATAACAGAAAAGTGGATGAGTAGTGGTCCCACCACCCTGCTGCTCTCCACACCTGCCCTGACTGCCAGGGTCTGGCTACCTGCAAGCCCACCTGCCTTCTATCCACATCCCATCATCTGTAGGCATTTTGTTGGACATCTTGCTCTCCAGGCTCCCCAGGGCAATGTCTTTCCCATCACTGGCTTCACACAGACAAGAGTCTTCTGCAGCCCCAAATAGAAGAAAATGCAGCAGCCATCCTGGCAGCCCAGGTTACCTCTCCAAGGGCAAGCAAGGAAACATGCCCAAAACCCTGTGTGCCAGAAGCCTGTGCCTGGCACGAGGGAGCTCCAGGGGCTTGCCCAGGCTAGGAGTGGGGCTAGCTGTGGCCAAGTAGGCTAGCAACAGGACTCCTCTAGACCTGGGACTGAGCATCAAGCACAGGAGCTGCCCTGTGGCTCTTGGGAGATCCTATGGTGGAAGCAGCACCATGAGGAAGATGTCAGCCGATGACAGGAAGCGCTGGGAAGCTCCACGAGTGTGGTCGAGGAGGGAGAGTATCCAGGCATCCTGGGATGTAAACACCAAACACAGGCAGGGTTGCCAGAGGAGATTGGATGAAATGAAAAACAGAGGCTCAGTGCCAGGTTCTTTGTGGCACTGGGATTCTACGTCTAGCAGAGTGTCTTGGGAGGGATGAGGCATACTTGGAGGGCTTTGGGGAGACTGAGAAGCATGCTTTGGGTCCCTCAGTTCCTCCCAAGCATCTGCTGACTCGCTGGGGAGGTCTCCACTAGCCCTTCTGACCCGAGTGGTGAATGCAAGGGGAGAAGATCCCCATGGAGCTTCCTGCCAACATGCTGACAGAGCTCCCAAACGTGGCAGCAGCTTCATCCCAAGCAGCTGGGGCAGGAGGGAGCTTTCTGCTCCCTGACAATAGCCAAGCATTGGCCAACCCACATCCCCTGGGAGATTCTTCCATTCCACATCCCCAAAACATGCCAGGACAGTGGGACACCAATCCAAGCCTGCAGTTTTCCCTCTTCCCTCCCCTCCCATCCCCACAGCCTGTCTTGTCTGCATCCGACGCTCCAGTGAGTATTAATAGAGTTGCAACCTCTGACGTCTCCAAGGGATCTCCTGTTGGGAAAGAAGCTGCTCCAGGGCTGGCACATCCCTTCCGCAACAGGCTCCAGCACTCCCTGGGCTGCTCCCAGCACAAGACCTGGAATTTATGTGGAGCTCCTGAGTTCAGCCCCGAGTTATAGATCCCTGTACACCCCATCCTTGGAGCTGAGCATTTCACGGGGCTTTGGCGCCGGTGGTTTTTAACAACTTGAAATGCACTTAGCACTAATTTGGGGCAGTTTAATGCAAAACACATCAAGGGTGGATGGGAGAGGCCTGAGGTGTTTTTACAGCCTCTGGGAATTCCCCAAAGGATGTGGGGCTCATTTTGACTTCTGATATCACTCAGCACAGAATTCCCTCTGCCTGGCTGGGTGCCAGGGAGCTGTGGGCTGCAGCTGGCAGCAGTGATGTATGAGGGTGTCACTCTCCAAGAGGTGACTGTGGCCATATAGAAACCCCAGATCCAGGCAAGGCCTCAAAGCCTCCTTAATGCTTTCCTTAATCTGGCAGGATCAGATTTGCCCGGTGCGCTCGGAGCCGCTCTGGCTCACATCCTCTGCTTTGTGTGGTTGCCCCTTCTGAGGTGTTGTAGGGGAAGTGGAGACATCTTTGGGGCAAAGAAAAGTAGCCTGAAGCACTGGGGGGGAGGGGGGAGCTGGAAAGGGGGGAACTGGCTGAGAAAAGCCAGTAGGATGTGATGGGCTGGGGAGCAGCTGAGCCAGCATCACGCTCTGCCCATCCCTCTTCCATCTCCACAAGTCCAGTCTGCTGTACCTCATGGCCTGAAGGATGGAAATGGCTGTTGCCACCAGCTGTCCTCTAGACAGTGGCATGTCTCCCATGGCATGAGGGATTGCTTCACTACCCAAGCCAAGATGAGCCATACCTAGGCTAATGTTAAAACAAACTGATTGGGTCCCGGGCATAGTTTTCCTGGGACAATGGGGAGAACAAGAGCTACCAAACTACTGGACTGAAGGACATCCAAAAGGATGAATTCAGGAGGATGGACCCACTGCTGACTGTTCTCAGGAGAAGTTTCAAAGGAATGTTTAGAAGGGTGGAAACATCTGGATCCTCAGGAGGCCCATGCTATAGGCACCAGCTTGCTAGGAAAGAGATATGGGCTAGATTGGCATGGCATGGTTTATGCAGCCAACAACATCTCTCCATCTTTGTGAGCCTCGGCTGAAGGCTTCAGTCAGGTCCCTGGGTATGTGTGTGCTGCTCCTGACATTGCAACCAGCTTTTCCCAACTTTCCTTTTGCTCCAGGTCAAACCTGCTACTTTATCATAACAGACCAAGGGGCACATTAGACCCACACCTCTGTCTTAGCTGTGGTGATCTGTTGTCCCCACACCACCTGGTTAATCTAGTTATCCTATAACTAAACAGCTTATCTATTCCTGGAGCACAGCCAGGGACTTCTGCTTCCTTAGCACACATCTCCAGACAAGAGGCAGGCCACAGACTGTGCAGTGACCCCAACAGCACAACTTGTCCGAGTGATCTTGGCACTGATTTTCATCAGGACACGTCTCAGTCACTCTTCCAAGTGGGGCAACTTCCCTCTTCCCTGCCAAATTCCACCCAAGCAGCCAACCTCACCATGCCCAGTGGTCTGCTGCCCACCAGGACTTCTGTCAAGTTTCCATCCTTGCTCCTCAGTTTCCAGAGAAGTCCTGGCAGGTCCTGGCTTCTTTCCCACAGGTGAAATTGGCTCCCTCTCCCAGAGCAAGGTAGCTCTGGCAAGGCCTTGTACTTGGTAGCTCAGACAAACTCTGGTGCTTCCCTCTCTGGTTAGATACCACTGTAAAATCCACTTCTATTTGAAGAAGATTTTAAGCCTATTGTACTGGGGCTACGTTCTCCCTGGGGAGTTACCTCACTGCCCTGGGAATCCTTCCTTTCATTTTTCACTTTTTTTCTTCCTTCATCTCTTTTTAATTACTTGAAAATCACCCCAAAATGAAATTACAGCAAATAAATTCATGTTCCCAGGAGAGCCTCGAGAGGATGCCTGGTTGCAGGGAATTCAGAGCGAATGCAGACCATGTCTCTGAGATGCTCCAGGGGCTTTGGCAGCAGTGGCCAAGAGTCTCAGTGCTCCCTCTCTGCATTTCCTTCACCTCTTGAGTGTCTCATTCATGCTCCCCAGGCTGGGGTGAGAAGGAGGAGACCAAGCTGAGGATACCTTCCCTTGGTCAGCTGTAGCACAGACACAAGGAGGTCAGTCTGAGGGAGACTTTCTGCCTCCTGAGAGTTAAGAAGAATGACAAGAGACCTCCTTCTTGGGACACACTCTAGGAGCCATGGCAAATGTGCTTTGCTCCATGTGCAAGTACAAGCATCCATGACCAGCCATGACCTGGGTCATCCCCAGCAACATGGCCAGCAGGGCAGGGAGAGGATTCTGCTCCTCTGCTCTGCTCTGGGCAGACCTCAGCTGCAGTGCTCAGCACAGCAGAGACGTGGAGCTGGGGGAGCAGGGACACAGGAAGACACAGAAATGATCTGAGGGTGGAAGCTCTCTGCTGTGAGGACAGGCTGAGAGAGTTGGGCTTGTTCAGCCTAGAGAAGAGAAGGCTCTAGGGAGAATTTCTTGCAGCCTTTCAGCACTTAAAGGGCCTAGAAGAAAGATGGGGAGAGACATTTTGGCAGGACCTGTTGTACAGGACAAGGGGTGATGGTTTTAAAATAAAAGAAGGAGATTCAGACTACATAGAAAGATGAGAGAGTGGTGAGAGCCTGTCCCAGGTTGCCCAGAGAGGTGGTAGATGTCCCATGACTTGAACCACTCCACGTGAGGTTGTTTGGGGCTCTGAGCAACCTGCTCTAGTTGCAGATGTCGCTTGGCTAGATGACCTTGAAAAGTCCCTTCCCACCCAAACCATTCCATGAGTCTCTGATATAGACCACACTCCTGCAAGTCCATGTGTGCACTGTGGCTCTTCCCATGACTGCCTTGGCACCTCCCAGGCAAACTCTTCTCTTCCCAAGTAGATGGCAGAAGTCTTTTGTTGGAGGAGAGGCAGTTAACACCAAGCCTGGTCCTTCCTGCTCTGCTGCTGGCTGTGACTCACAGCTACAGCAAGAGGCAGCAGGAGGGGGCTGTGGGGCCAAGCCCTGGGAGCCCAGGGGCTGGCCAGGGCTGCTGCACCCAGCAGAGTGTGGGCAGGCACACACATGCTCGCCCGGTGCCGAGCCAGCCTGAGGCTGTGTCCACAGACAAGAATGAAGCAGAATGAAAGTTCGTGGTGATCCACCCACACATGCACAGATTAGCAATGGCACCAGAAGCCCTGCAGCATCCCTGCTCTTCACAGAATGGTTAGGGTTGGAAGAGACCTTAAATATCACCCAGTCCAACTCGTCTGCCATGGGCAGGGACAACTTCCACTAGAGCAGCTTGCTCAAAGCCCCATCCAAGCTGGCCTTCCATGATTCTAGGGATGTTGTCGAGGGTTAGGGCTGGGCTGACCACTAATCCACCTCTCTATTATACTCTTCCACTTCCCATCTCAGTAAGGGAAAGGGAATAAGAGAGAGAAAGAGAGAAAGGTGTAGATTGGAAATGAAAAAATAAAACTACTTTAATGAAAATAATAACAAGAAAATGAAATATATACAAATATATACAGAACCAACACCAAATCCAAACATGCCTTGATGGTAACTACATCACCATCACCATTGATCCTGTGGCAGGAGGACTCAGCAGCAGATGGGAATCGGACTCAGGGGCTGGATCCTGGAACTGGATTCAGGTACTCTTGCATTGAGATGGAAGGAAGAACAGACAGAGTCCTGCAGCAGCAGAGCTGGGCTGCTGATCCTCACCAGGACAGCTACCAGTCCACCTCCTCAGATGGCTTAAGTGCTCAACTCTCAAGGAGGATAGAGACCCAAACCTCTGCGTTTATATATTTGCTGTTAATTAGGAGCTAAATAGCTTAATCCTGCACCTGCCTTGCTTGGGTCTTAGGCTTTATGTGAGAGACCCCAAGGCCCAAGCTTGCTGTGGGAGCTGGCTGTAGTGACAAAGTGATTCTCAGTTTTATGTGGAATCACCTGAACCCTGCTCCTCTCTGCAGGTGCAGCCTTTTGTTTTGCACCCTGATCTGCGCACAACATTTAGCAGTGATTAGAGGAGCTATAGCTGAAAAGTGAAATCACTGAGCAGAATGATTTCTTTTCTAACTCAAACCTGGACAGATGGGACATCCACAGCCTCCCTGGGCAACCTGTGCTATCCTTCATCCATCCCATCACCCTACCTGCATTGTTATGAGGTGTCTGCTTTGGTGCTGCTAGTGTTGCCAGTGTTGCCTGTCTCGAGTCATTGAGCTGCAGCTGTCTGGGGACTCCTCTGCTCTCTCTAAACCTAATACACCCATCAACTACTGTCCCCTGGGAGCAGAAGGGACAGGATTCCTGACCTCCCATGCTGCTCCAGTGTTGAGGCTCATCCCTGCACCATCCAGCCTGGCTGAGCTCCCTGCCACAGGCAGTGCTGTCCTGGCAGTGAGTGAAGGGACATACTTTGAAGTAAGGCTTGGCAAATCCAAGGACAACTCTGCCAGGGAAGACTTGACTCACAGGGCTGGTGGAACATGGAGCCAGGACCTCCAGGCAGCCAGTCCCTGTTGCTTTGCTCTGGGAGGTGGGTGGCTCCTGCCTCCATCCCCTTAGATGTGTCACCCTCAAGGGTAGGCAGGTCCCCAACCTGCCTCAACCCACTTGTGGCCATGTGCATTGTAGTATCACAGTATGGATTAGGGGTTGGAAGGGCCCTAGAAAGATCATCTAGTGCAACCCCCCTGCCAGAGCAGGAGCACCTAGACCAGCTCACACAGCAATGTGTCCAGGCAGCTCTGCAATGGCTCCAGACAAGGAGACTCCACAGCCTNCGTGGGCTGTGTCTCCTATGGGGCAGGGTGGTCCTCACCCTCTTAGGGAGCCAGGGCCAGGCAGACACACACATTGACAATCTCTGTGACAAGTACCTAGAGTCTCCCTGGGGACTGCCATGGATGGCAGCCAGCTCTTTTTTACTCTGCCTGAGCTGAATGTTAAATCAGATGCTTCTCTGGGTGGAGATGCTGCTGGCTTGACCCCTAGTATTGCAGATCCAAGGTCTGTGGGCTTTGGTGGGGACAGTAAACCTCCAGTAAAGCCAGTGTGCTGGGCTTGGCTTGGTGGCCAGCAGTGAGGGCTCTTGGAGACAACCTGCTGCTCTATCCTGCTGCCAGCCCGACAGCGCTCTGCTCTTCCCATGCCACCTGCATATGAATGAAGGGAAAGTAGGACATCAATTACTCTGGTCAGGAATGGAAATGGTTTTTCAGATGGGCTGGGAGGGCCCTGGGGTGCCAGCTGGGCACACCTCTAGCAGCAGCTCAGCGCAGGAGAGCAAGAACACTAATTGGAAGGGCCCAGCCTTGCAGCCCTGCTCTTGAGCTGCTGCCTGGGAAATGAGAGGGTGGCTAATTGCTGTGAGAGGAGGAGAAAAAGTCAGCAAACTGCTTCTTGCCACAGCAGGTCATTGTCCATCCTCCCCCCCAGGACTCAGTGCCAAGGTAGGGAATGCCCCTACATTGCTCTGAAGGTATCGCTGCTGTGGCCCAGTGGCATGTCCCCACTGACAGCTGGGGTCAAAGCTAGCCTGTGAGGGACAGGGTAGTCCCAGGACAGCTACATCCAGAGCTGTTCTCTGCACCATCACCTCTCCATCCCCTGGAGAACCAGCACTGGGAAGTGGTCCCTCCCCAGCCCACCCACCACTGCTTTCTGCTGGGCAGAGTTCAGGCTTTCCTGGAATGGATGCCCCATCATTTTCTTTCCCTTTGAAGACTCTTCAGCCTCTTTGCCTGGACCATTGCTACAACTGGTTTGGGGATGTTAAGAGTCTTTTCAAATGCCATGCCCCAGTGGAGGGATGCAGCAGTGAAAGGTGGGGGCTTGGCTCACTCCTACTGCTGGGAGGACATGGAGGGAATTCAGGTGATCCTGATGGATGAGTTGAGTGGAGGGGAAAACATAGCAAGAGATGGATGTTCTTCATCTCCATGCCAGCCTCCATGAAGCTGCTTGGGAAGGATGCTTCCAAGTTGGTGGTGGACCTGGTGTGGTGCCCTGTGCCCCACAGGTGTGTGGTTTTGCCCATCCCAAAGTTCCATGCCAGCTCCCCAGGCCATCCCAGTGCTTGTGGCACCAGACCCTGCGAGGTCTGGCACTGGCACAGGGAGCTGTGGCATCTCACCACTGGTGATTAATTATCCCCCGAGCCTGCTGACTCCTTCACCTCCAGACATAATTCAAAGTCTCTTAAAAACTCTGTGTTTTCCTCCTCTCAGTCCCATTTAATTAGTTACACATGGCCCCAGGACAGTATAGTTTTGTGGTGAGCTTGGAAAATTAAAAGCAGTGATAAGACTTCCTCATTACCTGCTGCTTTGTTCTGAGCTGCTGCTGGGGTTTGTCCCCTTGGTGTGGGCGAGGGAGGATGGCCAAGGAAGAGGACCCCCACATCCTCTGCCTGCTTGGCATTGCCAGGGCAATGACAGGTAAAGCTTCCCAAGGAGTATTTGCATAATCTCTTCCTTCCCCCCTCTGCACCTCACATTTGAAAAGAGAAGGAGAAAAACCCCAAACCAATCCAATCTAGAAGAATTACCTGATTCTATCCTGCTCCTGGGAATGGTGCCAGTACTATCTCATATTGCTTTACACAGCAGCAGGATTCAACCCTGCTCCCAGGGAAAAGGAGAGGTCCCATCTCCCCTGTGTGAGTACTTATGAAGCTGGGGAAGGGTCTAGAGCACAAGTGTGGTGAGGAGCAGCTGAGGGAACTGGGGTTGGTTAGTGTGGAGAAGAGGAGGCTCAGGGGAGACCTTCTCACTCTCTCCCACTACCTAAAAAGTGGTTGGAGCCAGGTGGGGGTTGGTATCTTCTCCCAAGCAGCGAGTGATAGGACAAGAGATAACAGCCTCAACTTGCATCCGGGGAGGTTTAGGGTGGACATGAGGAACACAGGCTGCCCAGGGTAGTGGTGGAGACACCATTTGTGGAAGGATTGAAAAGACCTGTAGATGTAGTGCTGAGGGACATGGTTTAGTGATGACCTGGCAGTGTTAGGCTAACAGTTAGACTCAGTGATCTTAGAGGTGTTTTCCAACCCAAACAAGCTTTATTCTATATTTCAGATGCTCCTGGCTGTACTTGCTGCCTTGAGGCATCCCCAAACCCTTGGCTACCTGAGCATCCACCCTGGAAAGCCACAAAGAGTTGAGCCCCTTCCCCTTGAGTTCTGGGTAAGGCTGCTTGCAGGGTCTGGGTGGAGAAACAGACCTTGCCCAAGACCACCCAGTCCTGTTCTGTGTGCTGCCAAGCTCCAGCAGAGCAGGGCTGGGTTCTCACTCTCTGGCAGTCCACCAGCCCATCCTGCATCCTTCACCAGCTTCCAGCAGGAGAGAGGAAAAAGAAGGGGGAGGGAGAGGAAGACTCCCATGAAATAGGGATTTATGGTCACTGGCGACAAGTGAAAAGGACTTGCAGAGACCTCCAGGTTTTATGAGCAATGGTTTGGAGCTGACTGGCTGCTTAAATAGGTCTCTGCTAATCCCCAGCCCAGTTTATCCAGCTCAAATTGGAGGAGCAAAAAGGTTTAGCAGGAAGACAGAGGAAAAATAGGAGCATAAAACATTTGATATTGTGTCTGAGGAATATGTAATTTTCAGCAGCATTATGTTAAATAAACTCTGGAGGCAGCCAGAAAAGTGAGGATGGAGCAGAGGAGCTTCCATTGGAGCAGCCAAGGTGTGTTTGACTTCAGTGGCCATGCTGATGCTGGCTGAGGGCTTTTCCCCTGGGATGGAGGGGAAGGGCACGGCTGAGACCAGTGCTTCTGCTCCTCTCCAGAGATGCACTGGCATCAGGGTCACCACATCTGGCCATGCCAGGGCAAGGACAAGGGACTGCCAGTGCCACCACCTCTGTGTAAGGTAGCACAGGAGGAGATTTCCCAGGGAGACACAAGCTCTTTTTCATTCTTACCTTCCTGTGTCACTCTGTCCTTCTCTCCCAGAGCTTGCAAGACCCAGACCACTCCTCACTGGGCTCTGTGTCTGCCTTGGTTTCTTCTGCACTGTCACACTGGGCAGTGGGACACAGCACCCTGGGGGCTCAGCCCCATGCAGAACCTAGGCAAGTGCAAGCAGGTCTCTGTGCCAGGCTATGTACTCCCACAGCTCCCATCTCACCTGCGTGTGAGACAAGATACAAACCCTCCCTAAAAATCCTCAGTGCAGCCAAGGGACCAGCTTGGCCATGGCAGCAGAGAGTTTGCTGCAGGGGCTCTCAGAAGCTGGGTTTCCTGGAGAAAGGGAGCTTCTTTCTTCATCCTCTTCTCCATTAGCATTGCTGAAGCAAAGCTAGGGTGTGATTTGGTCCCTGGTTAAAAGAAGAGCAGCTCTGGCAGTAGAGTGAGTAGCCTTGGGCCAGACTGTGCCTTCCAAGAGGTGTAGGGGCTCGGGAGTGATCCTGCTTGGTGGGGGAAAGCTTCTCCTCCCAGGGCTGCTCTGCTCTGTCCTCACTAGGTGCCAACACCTCCATAACCCCTCTACCACGACCCTTTTCCTAGCAATGCAGTGTGAAGCACAATGATGTCCTCCTCTCCCCATCTCCAGCAGAGAGCTGCCAGCTGCTTCCCTCCACACTGCTGCCTCTGACCTTCCTCTTCTCCTCCACCACCCACCAGCCCTGAGGCCACTGAAGATGAGAGAGAGGAGAGAGATGCAGGACAAGCAGGGATAACACTGCTGCAGCATGGTTGCAGAGTGGGAACAGGGTTGCAAGGCCTCCATCCCCACCACTCAGCCCAGATGCAGAGCAGCCAGCGGGCAGCACGAGGGGGGCAGACGTGTCCCTCCCCCCGCAGCAGACAGACTTGTGTTGTGCTGGGGTGGCTTCCTGTCTCCAGAAAAGCTTGCTTTCATTCACCCAGGGCTCTCGGGCAGCACCCGGGGGCTACCAGGAAATTTATTAGACTTGTAAAACTTCAGGGTTCAAGCCTAATTGTCTCCTTCTCCCCCTGTTCCCCCAAGGGAAGCTCTTTGATGGAAGCCCTGATCCTAAGCTGAGCCAGCCAGGCTGTGCTCAAAGTCACACCAGCAATTGGCAGGAGGGCCAGAGGAGAATTACAGCTCCTGTTTGTGGGGAGAGGGAGTGGGAACTCATGTCCTGGCTGAGGTGCCCTCATTGCTTGAGGACATCAGCCCATCTCACCTTGTCCTGGACTGGGACATCGCTACCAGAGATCCCAAGGACTGAAATGTGCTGCTCATTCTCCAGCACAAGCTTCACCCTGAGGTGAATACAAAGTCCACCTGATGTGGGCTGAGAGCCTGGGAGTCTGCAGAGGATCACAGAACCTGCTGTGATGGGAGTGAAGGTGGTTTAGTCTCACCTGGATGGGGTTTTGCTCAGCCACACAGAGCAGCAGCACCTGCTGGGTAGGAAATGAAACATGACCAAATACTGGGAGGCTGGATGGGAGCAGAAGTTGCCTCAAAAATGAAGGGGCTGGAGGCTTTTTTCTTTCTTTTTGCAGGGAGCAGTGGAGGTTAGGAGCTGTGAGTAGGTTTAGGACCTTTCCCTCACAGAAGGGGAACATAGCTCTGCCTGTGACCCTCCTGGCACTAGCAAACATGCTTCCCTCAGCAGCCTCTTTCTTCCCCCTTTTATTCTCTGTGTAAAGATGAACTTTCTTTCTCCCTTCAATATGCAGACTTTGCACAAGCAGAGCTGCTGGGCTGAGCACATTCCATCCTCTTCACTCATATCCATCCTGGCTTGTGAGCACCCAGCCCCAGAAAGGCCGAGGAGACATGCTATGGAGATGCTACAGGACAAGGGCCATTCCCACAGCTCAACACATGGGTCTCACATGCTCTGGGTCCTTGCTCTGCTGGCCCATGCCCCACAGCAGCCACTGAGCTGCAGGAGAGGTCAAAGATGTTAATCGTGGAGGCCTGGAGAAGGAGGCTGCTGCTCCTTTTGGCTCTGGGCTCATCGGACTGAGGAAGGGTCCCACGTGGTGTGTGCATCCAAAGCTAAACTTGAAGCCTTTCCCAGCTTCTGGCTTCCTGATACTTGCAAGCTGCTCACAGGCAAATTGCAAATAAGAAAAGGAGTTGAAATGCGCTCATCAGAAATAGCTTATTTCTGGATTTGCAAGTTGTCTGGGAGCTGCTCACAATTTTGTCATCTGCAGTTGGGAGAAGCAGGGGAGAGAAAAAAAAAGAGAGAAAAATAAAAGAGAAAGAGAAAAAAGCAAAATCCAAAGACAGCAAAAAGCAGAAGTGGTGAAGGGACTAGAGCACAAGTGTTGTGAGGAGCAGCTGAGGGAACTGGGGTTGGTTAGTGTGGAGAAGAGGAGGCTCAGGGGAGACCTTCTCACTCTCTGCAACTCCCTGGAAGGAGCTTGGAGCCAGGTGGGGGTTTGTTTCTTCTCCCAACGAATAAGTGACAGGACAAGAGGAAACAGCCTCAAGTTGCACCAGGGGAGACTTAGGTTGGAGATTAGGAACAATTTCTTCCCCTAAAGTGTTGTCAAGCCCTGGCCCAGGCTGCCCAAGGGCAATGGTGGAATCACCATCCCTGGAGGGATTGAAAAGCTGTGGAGATGTGGTGCTGAGGGGCATGGGTTAGTGGTGACCTGGCAGTGTTAGGTTAACAGTTGGACTTGATGATCTTAAAGGTCTCCTCCAACACAAACCATCCTGTGATTCTTCTATTCTATGAGCTGCTCTAAGCAGTCCTGTGCATGTCTGAGCTGTGGTCCCCAACCACCATGACATGGAGGGAGGTGACAACAGCCCCTTTCTGGACAGCTCTGCTGTGCCCATCCACTGTGGTGCACTCAGCTGTGCCTCTCATTACTAGCAATAAATGGATCCGGTGCAGGGAGTGGATCAGGGGAGATTTATGGGGAGGGATTAAAAGAACTAAATATACAGAGTTTGGTGGAGAGCCCTTTAAAGGAAAGGGCATGTGTGTATAGGGAGGGAGTGAAAAGTACAATAACAGCCTATAAATATTTGAAGGTGTAGGCACCGAGAAGCAGATTGATTTATTCGTGGCGAGTAAATGGGATGCAGCTAAGGGGGAGAGAGAGAGAGAGATGATAGGGAGAAGCTGTAGAGGTTTCCCTGCAGAAGGAGCAAGAAGCTCATTGCCTGAGGTACAGAGAGGGCAGGAGGAACTCTTGCTGCCCAGCTTTGGCCCAAGTGTGCTTTGGTTTGCTGCAATTAAGGCTGCAGACGTTGCCTGCAGAGATGGTCTGTGC
This sequence comes from Bucco capensis, assembly GCA_013396975.1. Taxonomy (NCBI): domain Eukaryota; kingdom Metazoa; phylum Chordata; class Aves; order Piciformes; family Bucconidae; genus Bucco; species Bucco capensis. Next base: position 411,073 of record VWZO01020935.1, read on the forward strand.
CTAGGTCCTGTGGAGCCCATCAAGCTCCACGCTGTGAGACTTCCACCATGAAGCTCAGACGATGCCGACGCTTCTCCTCCTTCCTCCTCCTCCTCCTCCTTCCCTCTGCCCCTCACCGTGCCAAGCTGTTCATGTGTAAGGCAAACATCTTGGGCAGGACACGAGCTCCAAGTCCTGCCCAGTTTCTCAGCACCCTGCTCGTCCCGCCACGGGTGTCACGTTCTCCCGCCTGAGTGTGCCACGTCGGGTGGCAGAGCCTGGCTGGCAGCGAGCGCGACAGATGGGAGAGGGGAAGGCTGGTGCTGCCTGTGCCAGGGTGAAAATGGCTCAGCTGCAAAGGAATATTTCCAGAAACCTCGTCTTCCTTGCTTTATAATTATGAGCAGATTTTCGTGTGGATAAAAGGGAGGCTGGTTTCAAAAAAGAAATGACCCTGTGTGGGAAGAACTGATTCTTCGTGGAAGAAAAAAAACATGGTGCCTTGAGCAAGTTTAACTCTTCTGCTTCCTCCAGGCAGGAACAGATTCGCTGCATCCCAATTCCCATCAGCCAGCTCCGAGCCTGAGGCTTGGCACTAGCAACCTCCCAGGGCAGGAACCAGAGTCTATTTTAAAACAGTGAGTTCCTCTTCTCAGGCTGCATCTGTGGGGGCTGTGATCCAGGGTGAAGCTCCTCCTGGAGCATCCATGGCAAGCAGGATTCCATGCATGGAGATCTCTGGTATCATGACTGTGATGTCCTGGTGGGAGGTGTGAGATGGTGTCATTGCCTGTCTGGCATTGGCTGTGGCTGTGAGAGGCTAAACCTGCCCCATGGCTAACAGGGATGGACATGGAGGCTATCCAATGGGGAATTTCTGCTGGGGACACCACTATGGATTGATTTGGTATATTTGAACCCAAACTGTAATTCTCTGGAGGGCTGCTGGTCCTGCTCTCTGCTGCCCAGTGAGCATAGGATCAATCGTAAAGTCATGGGATGGTTTGGGTTAGAAGGAATATTTTGAGGTCATCTAGTCTGAACTCATGGACTGTGCAGGGACATTTCCAACTAGAGTATGTTGCTCACAGGCCCAAAAAACCTGACCTGGAATGGTTCTAGGAATGGGAAATCTGCCACCTCTCTGGACAACTTGGGCCAGGGTCTCACCACCCTCAGCATAAACAATTTCTTCCTTCTATCTAGTCTAAATCTCTCTTTTAGTTTCAAACCATCACCCCTTGTTCCGTTCCAACAGGTCCTGCTAAAAAGTCTATCTCCACCTTTCTTTCAGGCTCCTTTAAGCACTGAAAGGCTGCAAGTAGGTCTCCCTGGAACCTTCTTTTCTCCAGCACCATGCCCTATCGCAGGTGCAGGTGCCTCTGCCTGGCCTTTCTCCTCAGGAAGAGATGCTTTCACAGCCCTCAGCAGGGAGGCAGCCAAGGACCAGGCAGGTGATGTCTGTTGCCACATTGCAGCAGTGTGTGAGTTTGGAGGACTGGGACACAAGGATTTCCTTCCTTGCACAGAAAGGATCCTTGGTATGTCAGAAATGGCAAGGAAAATCTGTGCGACAGACGCGGAAGGCAAAGGGCTCCTTGGAAGTTTTCTGCCGTGTGAGAGAAGCTCTTGAAGTTGATTCCTCTAACAGCCATCTTTATTAAAGAGCTTCTCAGAGAACTTTGAACAGCTTTGGATGTGGAAACAAATCTGCCTCTCCAGCAGCAGTTTGCTGTGTTTCTTTTGATAGCGATAATGATCTTACACGGCTGCAGAGCCCTTTCATCTCCCCGCATCTCAAGCAGCTCGGCAGAGGCAGAGCTCAGCCCTCCCACCCAACGGCAGGCAGCGGCTGCTGGGCTGGCTGCGGCAGGTGTCCGCCAGCCCACCACAAAGAAGGGAGGGCAGAGAGTGGCCTTTGGGATGGATGTGGTGGTGTTGTTTATTGCAAATGCAGGCAGCAGTTTAAAGAAGCGGAATTTGGCAGGCTGGAGGTTGGCTGGGACAACAAAGTTGTCTTCTCTGTCTTTCCGTTTGGAGCCATTCCTCTCCTCAGCAGATACTTCACCCTTCTCGGTGCCAGGGAAAGGATCACTTCCCGACAGCTGAACCTCCTGTCTGCTGTGGAGGAGGACAGCTCCAGCCGTTCTGCTCCACTAGATTTTAGAATTGTAGGATCATAGAATTGTTTAGGTGGGAAAAGTCCTCTGAGATCATCAAGCCCAATTGTTGACCCAACACCCTCATGGACACTAAACCATCTCTACATGTTTTTTGAACCCTCTAGGGATGGTGACTGCACCACTGCCCTGGGCAGCCTGGGACAGAACTTGACAACACTTTTGAAGAAGAAATTTTTCCTAATATCCAATAATAAAACACCTCCCCTGGCACAACCTGATGCCATTTTCTCTTGTCCTATCACTTGTTCATTGGGAGAAGAGACCAAGTCCCACCTTGCTCCAACCTGCTTTCAGGCAGTTGGAGAGAGCAAGAAGATCTCCCCCGAGCCTTCTTTTCTCCAGACTAAACCAACCCCAGTTCCCTCAGCTGCTACACACAACATTTGTCCTCTAGACCCTTCACCAGCTTCATTGGTCTTCTTTGGTCATGCTCCAGCACCTCGATGTCCTTTTTGGAGCGAGGAGCCCAAAACTGACTGCAGGATTTTCAAGGTGTTGCCTCACCAGTGCCCAGTCCAGGGGCAGGATCATTGATCCAGTCCTGCTGGACACACTACTGGGGTGCAAGCCAGGATACTGATCACCTTTTTGGCCACCTGGAGACACTGCTGGCTCATCTTCAGCCACTGTTGACTGGGACCCCCAGGTCCTTTACTGCCAGGCAGCTTTCCAGCCATTCTGCCTCAATGTATTCTATGAGAAGGATGACTATGCCCAGAGGAGAGACCCCTTACAGAACAGCCAATGGCTCATGCCCACAGTGCTCAGCTGAGCAGAAAGCCTTGGATGAAGGTGCTGTGTCCATCACAGCCCCCTCACTTCCAGCTGCCCACAGCTTCTGCTCCTGTTTGTTCTCACTATTTCTCTCTGATGCTCCAAACAATGTGGTGGGTTGGGACTTGGTCCCTCACTGGCAACCTCTGTCCTGGCAGGATATTCCTAGCAACTGTTGTGTTCAAGGGTAGAGGCATCACCTTGAAAGCAGAGCTCTGTGCCCCTGGAGCCTCGTCTGTTCCCAGTCCATCAGGCCAAATGTAGCATTACCATGAGAAGCAGTGCTCCCTGAACAGAGCACATCTCCTCCCTCTCCATCTAGGGCACCAACAGTTCCTCCCCATAGCAACAAGACCAGGAGTCAACCTCCAGTGGAGAGGAAAAGGCAGGAGCTGGGAGCATCCTAAATGCCCCTGGTTCCACTTTTTGAGCCAATATACTGACTAATAATCAGAGGCCAAGAAGAAAGCTACAGCTCCTACCCCTCAGATGTCACTTTAGCCCTCTGCCTCCTGCAGATCTGCCTGCCTCCTGCTCTGCCCCATCAATGAGGCTGACCTCCTCCTTCTCCTTCTCCTTCTCCTTCTCCTTCTCCTTCTCCTTCTCCTTCTCCTTCTCCTTCTCCTTCTTCTTCTCCTCCTTCTCCTTCTCCCATGGAAGCATCTTTCAGCAGGAAATAGGCTTCCTCCCATCTGATCACTCACCCCTCCAGGGCTGTGTCTGGGTGGCACAGTGACTGTGACTCCTGGGGAGGTGCCACTTCAGTCAGGTTCTGCCCCTTTCTTTCAGCCCTTTGGTTCGCAAATTCTTTCAATCCTTTGGGGTTTCTGTGGAAGCAAATTCCTTTTCTTTCCTCTGTTTTCTCTTCCTCTCAAGCTGACCCCTCCTGAGAGCTCTTTTATCCTCCTGTATCTCCATTTCCACCTTTTTTTTTGTGTGTGTGTCTGTGGTTGTGTTAACCATTCCTTTGCTGTCTGCTCTTTGTACAAAATTCTGCTGGCTCAGAATGTTTTATTTTAAGAGCAAAGCCTCAGGTGCTGTTTGGCTTCCTCAGCATAACACAAGCTCTTCAACAGTGCCACATCTCTGCTGGGAGAGAGCCATTGCCAGGTGCCCACAAGAAGCTGACATAGGACATCCCAACCCAGAGGTTTTTTTGACACTTCAGGATCACAGAATCACAGAGTCATTAAGGTTGGAAGAGACCTCTAAGATCATCAAGTCCAACTATACCTAGCACTACCATACCACTAACCCATGTCCATAAGTATCACATCATTAATGATTTGGATGAAGGGGTAGAGTGTTTCCTCAGCAAGTTTGCAGATGATCCCAAGCTTGGAGCAGTGGCTGGCACACCAGGAGCTGTGCTGCCATCCAGAGTGACCTGGACAGGCTAGAGACATGGGCAGGGAGAAACTTGATGACATTTAACAAGGGTAAATGTAAAGTACTGCATGTGGGAAAGAACAACCCCATGGATCAGTACAGACTGGGAACTGATCTGTTGGAGAAGAGCCCTGGGGAAAAAGCTCTAGGAGTGCTGGTGGCTAGGAGGATGCCCATGAGGCAGCAATGTGCCCTTGTGGCCAAGAGGCCAATGGCATCCTAGGATGCATGAAGAGGAGCGTGGCCAGCAGAGCCAGAGAGGTTCTTCTCCCCNCAGCTTGGTGAAGAACAGATGAATGGGATCTGAGTTTAGAAACAGAGTGAGATACCTGCTGGGCATGGTGGCAACAGGGCAAAGCAGTGCAAGACTAGAGGTGCCATGGGTTGTCTTCAACACTGGTTCTTGTTGCTGCTCAAGGTGTGTCCTGCTCTCTCATTCCAGCTTTGGCAGCGTGGAGCTGAGCACCATCAGGGCTGCCAGTGACGCTACTGCAGGGCTTGGGTGCTCCTGCCTGCAGCTCATCATGGGGTGTCCCTCTTCCTCTCCCTCTGCTCTCCCCTCCCCAGAGCAGCAGTGCTGGCTCTGCACCATTTCCCATATTTATGGCAGTAAAGCTGTAATCTCCCTTGATCCTCAGAAACCTCCAGGAGAGATTGATGGAAGCCCAGGTCAGCCATTAGTGACCACCCCATAAATCAACCTTATTAGCCAAGCTGCCTTGCTAAGGCGTGCTGATATATGGACACGCCAAGCCTGCAGAGCATTAAGAGCTCCTGACTCCCTACCTGGGACAGCCCAGACTCCCTGCTGCCTGAGCACCTTATCAGGACCAGGGTGGGCTGGAGTCTCTTTCTGGCCCTTCTTTTTGTTTTCTGCAAGTTTTTTCTCCCTGCCCTGAACCACTTGGTAGTTTTTAATCAATCCCAGACATTGGTGTGGGCTGGTTGCTGAGATGATGAGCAGAAGTGAAGGGGAACCCACCCAGGGTGGTGGCTCTCAGAGAGAGAGGAAGCACCTTGAGCCTGAGCAGACATCCCTCTGAGGAGCCTGAGGCGTTGGAGTAACCACTTGGGAAAGCATTTCCCAGTGCTGGAGCTGAGGGTTATCTCTGGCTCCTGTGCACACCCTGAGCACTCCATTGATACCCAAGAAAGAGTGGTTGCATTTGCTTTCTGCTCATTTGCATAGAGACAACTGATCATATAAACATAGAATCATGGAATGGTTTGGGTTGGAAGGGACCTTTCAAGGACATCTGGTACAAGCCCCTTGCACTGAGCAGGGACATCTCCAGCTAGAGAGCAGGTTGCTCACAGCTCCAAACAACCTGATCTGGAATGGTTCCAGGGATGGAACATCTAACACCTCTCTGGGCAACCTGGGCAGGGTCTCTCCACCCTCAGTGTAAAAAGTTTCTTCCTTGGATCTAGTCTAAATCTCGCTCTTTTAGTTTAAAAACCATCAGCTCTTGTCCTGTCACTGCAGACTTCACTCCTGGGTTGCCATGAGGGTACTGAAGCTGCTACAGTTTTGTTTTGAGCACCGAGGGGAAAGCTGAAGTCTTTTAAGATCTGTTTTTCTTTGAGAATTAAGTATTAAAACAAAAGCAAAAGCAACCAGGAGAAAAGCTAACAAAAAGAGACAAACAGAAGGAGATCAGATGTTTTTACTCATGTCAGCTCCTTTCTCCTCCTGTTCCTTCACTCACGCACCCCGAGTGCTGGCCTTCAGTGAGCATCCCTCAGGGTGAGAATCAGCTGTAGGAAGATGGGGTGCAATCAGCATCACAGAATCATGATGGTTTGAAAAGACCTCTGAGATTGTTGAGTCCAACCATGCACCCAACACTACCATGCTCACCTCTGAACCATGTCCCTCAGCACCACATCGATTTACACAGGAGGAGTCTGCTTACAGCAAAAGGCTTTGGAGAGGAGCCTGCAGCTGAGGAGTGAATCTTTCTTGCCTCTCTTTAGCCACAGCACAAGACCTCCTGTGCCAGCATTAGGTTAAATGTCCAATTAGTCTCTCGCCCTTGGCCGTTAATCGCGGCTGTTTGCTGCCGAGGGAGAGCCAGTGGGATCCATTAACTCCTCTTCCTCCTCCAGCTGGCTTGGGCTGGCTCCAGCTTTGCTTTTGGGGTCTGCCACAGTGGAGAAATCTGGCCATTTTTTTTTCCTCCTGGGAAGAGGTGTGCTGTTTTCCCTGCCTTGAGGCTGATCCATAACCATGGGTTTTGCCTGGAGGAGAGGCACAAAGGGAACGGCAGGGACTGGATCTACCACCGCGGCAGCTCACAGGCAGAGCTGCAAAGCTTTGTGTTGAAACACAATTAATAACCCAGTAAAAAGCTACCTCCTCACTGGTGCTGTGATGCAAAGCAAGGCTCAAGAGGCTTTACAAGTGTTGGGGCTGAGATCACGGCTCGTCCTGCCCAGTGCAGCGCTCTTTGGGTGATGAAGCTTTCATAACTACCCATGACAAGCCTTCTGGGAGATGCATCATCCTTCTCAGTGCTCACACGTGGCTGGGTGAGGGCAGGGGAGCTCCCTCCCTACTCTGGGTGGGGAAAAACCCCTCATATTCCTCCTTCCATTCCCGAGGTGCAGCCCAGCAGGTGAAATAACCCAGTGAAAGCCAGGATGGGTGTTGCAAGGGCAGCAGTGACAGGCTGTTTTGGCAACTGGGGCTGGTGAAATTTGGTGCTGAGCAAAGGGAAGAGTCAGGGCAATGTGGAAAGTGCTGAGTGTGATGCTGGCATCCCTGTGAGACCCGTGCCGGGGTGGCACAGCTCCTGATGCCTCCTGGGCAGCTTGCTGAGCAGGTCTCTGCAGGTGGGATGGTGCATTGCATGGTGCAAAAAAACCCTTGAGCAAAGCAGTGCTGGCTGGAAACACCATGATGTGCTGCATTCTTCCTCCTCTGCTGTGGGGTACTGCTTCTAGGGATGGCAGCAAGTTGGGGCTGGACCATGCCACCAGCTGCTTGCCCTACCTGCTCTGCCAGCAGCCTGCAGTGATGAGGAGGGTGCTGGGAGATAAGCTGCTGTGCTGTCGAGGATGAGGTGTGGTTTCAGATGAGTTCATAGAATCATGGAATGGTTTGGGTTGGAAAGGACCTTTCAAGGACATCTAGTCCAACTCCCCTGCAGCGAGCAGAGACATCTCCAACTAGAGCATGTTGCTCATAGCCCAAACAGCTTGACATAGCACGGTTCCAGGGATGGGGCATCTACCACCTCTCTGGGCAACCTGGGACATGGTCTCACTACCCTCAGCATAAACAATTTCTCATCCTTCTGTCTAGCCCAAATCTCTTCTCTTTTAGTTTAGTTTCAAACCATCACCCCTTGCCCTAACAGGTCCTGCTAAAAAGTCTGTTCCTATCTTTCTTCTAGGCCCCTTAAGTACTGAAAGGCTGCAAGGAGGTGTCCCTGGAGCCTTCTCTTCTTCAATCTGAACAACCCCAACTCTCTCAGCCTGGCCTCACAGCACAGAAGTTTTAGGCCTTGTATTATTTCTTTTTCCTCCTTTGTGCTGAGGACTCCAGAGATGGCCCCAGCCCTGCAGGTGAGGTCTCCCCAGATGAGCATTTATATCTCACACTTCTCCCTGCTGATCACTGCACTTCTGCAGTAAAAAAGGGGTAAAAAGAGTGCTTTTTGTCTGAGATGGCTAATGTACCCTGTCACCTCCAGCAGCCAGGTGAATGTCACTGTCCCCATTTTACAGGCAGAGAGGAGACACTTGGCCCATGGCATGTCAAGGTCAAAGCCAGAGTTACATCCTGGAGAGCTAGCTTGTCCTCTCCTCCCTGCAGCCAGCAGCATCTCTTTCTCTCCAGGAAGAATCACAGAATCCCAGACTGCTAGGGCAGTGCTAGGAAGAACCCATCCAGGGCTGTGGAAGCCTCTCCAGCTCTGCAGAAGGTTAACAGGCACAGGGAGGACTCTGCATGTGCAGACAGGTGGGAGGAGAGCCAGCAGCTGAGTCCCCAAGGGTTGCAGAGCCTGGGGCAGCACCAGCACAAGCACCCAAGTGCATCCATCACCAGAAGCTCTGTCTTCTCACCCTGCATTAAGGTCCCAGGCAGCTGAAGCATCATCCCTGGGATGCAGCTTGACTCCATATCTCACGTTCCCGAGGGAGCGGCGGGTGGATTGATGGATTTGGGGGATTTTTTGCAGCCTTGCACAGCAATTCATCAGGAGCAATTAGGTGGGAATAATGTGCAGCTCTGAGCGACAGGCAGGCTGCTTCCCTTCAGACTGCTCTGACTCCTTTCTCGTGCCACGGCACAGCCTGGCTGGAGGAGGTGGATCCTGAGAAGCGCTCAGAGATGCTTCTGGGGCTTTGAGTCTCCTGGGGCAAGGCAGCAGAACTGAAGGGTTGGTTTTTTTTGGACCATTTAGAAAGCTTTGCTCTCCCAGTACTGCAGGCATGGCCTGGGGCGTGTTGCCTACCCAAATTAGGTCACTGTCAGGTTGGTTGTCTGAGGTTTCATTTCCTTTCCTTGCTCACAGTCGCTCACAGCAGCCCCGTGTGGATACCCAGGCCAGGATGCAAAGCATCTGGGTAGGGTTTGTCAGGCTGAGCTGTTAACACTGACTTCCCGTGAAGAGCCAGACATGTGAGGCTCATCCAGGGTACTTTTCCAATCAAGGCTCATGGGATCTCAACTCCAAGCTCAGCTCTGCCTTTCCTACAGCTTCTCTTCCTCTCCAGGCAGTATCCACCTGGTGTGAGAGCAGTGCTAGGAAGAAGCCATCCAGGCCTGTGGAAGCCTTTCAAGATCTGCAGAAGGTTAACCAAGCAAGGCTTTGCATTTCTCAGACCAATCTGTTTGATTTCCCTGCCTCTCAGCCTTCAGGTGAAGTAGTGGGTGGTTGGCTGAGCAGATGACTTGCTGCTCCACACAACTCAGTGCATAGAGCAGCAGTTCAGGGCTTGGCAGGGCCACCAGTATCAGTTTTGTCTAGCAGTTTCTGGCTAACTTTGCTTGGGCCAATCTCAGCTCTCTCCATCTCTGCTATCCCATCTGTGAGTGATCATAGAATCACAGAATGATTTGGGTGGGAAAGGACCTTTCAAGGACATCTAATCTAACTCCCCCTGCACTGAGCAGGAACACCTGCAACTAGAGCAGGTTGCTTAGAGCCCTAAACAACCTGACCTGGAATGTTGCCAGGGATGGCACATCTCCCACCTCTCTGGGCAACTTCTCAGATATCCAGGTGGTTTCCAAAAGAGCTGTTTTCTCCCTTTGGGAGGAAGTGTAGGGAGCAGGGAAGGTCCCAAGCAGTGATGGATGGGTTTTTCTCCCCAGTCTACTGGTACCTGGCCCTTCTGCTCCATCTCAGCCCTGGTTTCCCACCTCACCCCTGTTCCCAGCTATGGGAACAGCTGGAAGGAACCAAATTTTCACTTGCCTTTGAAAAGCCACTGGGTGCCTTAGCCAGCAAAAACATTTACTGACAAAATAGTAATGGATCTGTTTCCCTTTCATCAGGGTGAGGAAGGCAGCACTGATGTTGACATTTCTTAGCTGAGATTCAGACATTGCTGTCTTGAAGAGGAGAGCCTGATGTGTTTGCAAATGGGACAGGCATCTGACACCCATCAGTCCATTGGAAGCAGCCCAGGGCTTGTGGGGAAGGCCCTTGGCTTCCTTGGCTCTGGCGGGCTTTGAATGGTTATTTCTCTGCAACCAGGGCTGCTCTTTAGTGGTTTCCCCTTAATAAAAGAGACTTCTTCTGCTGCAGGGATGTTATTGCTGAGGAATTACTGCTAGGCCTGGCCTTTGCATCTTCCAGAACTTGTCTGTCCTCAAAGGCTGTTTACATGAGCTCCTGAGTTCAGCGTCCCCAGCAGCTGAGTCTGTCCTGAGCCACAATTCACCCCTGAGGCTTGGGAAGCTGCTTCCGTGTGTGCAGGCTGTTCCCTTGTCAGAGCCAACTCCCACCAAAACCTGCTTATGGTCCCTGTTTGTCTCCTTCTGGTCCTCACTGGCTTCTGGGAACCCTCCCACAGCCAGGCTAGGGTGGCACAAGGGTTTGTGTGGTCTGGGGAGTGATGAGGAGAGGGTGCATCTCCCCAAACCTGCCAGAGCTGCTGCTTCAGCAGAAAAGCAGAACATCTCATCCCACCAGTGTTCCCTGACTTCTGGGGGACCTCAGGCTCCCTGGTACCCCATGAGTACCAGGCTCATGGGTACAGGCTTCATCCCTATCCTTAGAATCACAGAATCACAGACTGGTTTGGGTAGGAACTTTCAAGGTGATCTAGTCCAACCCCCTCACACTGAGCAGGGACATCTGCAGCTAGAGCAGGTTGCTCAGAGCCCCAAACAACCTGAGCTGGAATGGCTCCAGGGATGGGACATCTCCCACCTCTCGGGCAACCTGGGCCAGGCTCTCACCACCCTCAGGGTAAAACATTCCTTCCTTGGATCTAGCCTAAATCTCCTTCTTTTAGCTTAGTTTCAAACCATCACCCCTTGTCCTGTACAACAGGTCCTGCTCCAGTCTCTCCTTGTCTTTCTTCTAGGCCCTTTCAGTACTGAAAGCTACAAGAAGGCCTCCTTGGAGCCTTCTCTTCTCCAGGCTGAACAACCTGTCCATGCACCAATGCACACACACTCTGACCTGCTTCTAGGTGAAGTTCTATGTGGTATGCCCATGGTTACTCCTGCTCAGCAAGATTCTTAACTCTGCTCCTCCAGCCTTCAGCCACCTTGTTCCTCTTTCTGCTGGGCTTGGGGTCAGCTGAGCCTGAGGGCAGGAGGTCCAGCAGACTCTTGATGCACAGTGGGAAAGGGCTTGGGGAGTGTCCCGTGGTTTGGATGACGTCTGTCTGTCTGTCTGCCTCGCCCCAGGCCTCCAGGCTGTGGCATTTGTAGCTACACCTCTCCAAGTGCATTGATTCAGGCACAGTTGTCATCTCCAGCAGCCAGTGGGCACTGTCAGTGGAAGTGGCTTGCAGTGCTCATTAATCCTTGGCCAGATTTGGCTCCTTCCTTCAGCTGGTTTTTCCAGGAGCCTCATCCAAGCTTAATGTCGTTGCTGGTTTTGCAGTGGTTTGGCAACAGCTTACAACCTCCTTGCTCCCCTCTCCTTCCCCCTGCCCACTCTTTGCCCTTTCCTTGGTTGGAGATGACCAGTGTCCTTTATTTTCCCCCTTCTCTGGTTTTCTTTCAGAAAGGAACTGGACTTCTCTCCCATTTCTGGCCCTGCTGTGAGGGGTGAGCACATGGCTCAGAGGAAGCTCTGAGGAAGAGGAGGAGGAGATCCAAAAATGCAGCCCAGACACATTCATGTGTGGGCTCTTCCCTTGCCAGAGCTGGCTTTCGGATGGTCTGACCCCCACCACAACCTGCTTGTGGTCCCTCTTTGTTTCTTCCTGGTCCTCAGTGGCTTCCAGGGATGCTCTCACAACCAGGCTGGGGTGGCACACACACACTGCTGTGTCCCCTGGCACACGTTGAGCTGCAGTCCCGTTACTCACCCCATGGCACACAGCTCTGCCCCTGCTCAGGCTCTGCTCAGCCCTTAGGCAAGTGCTTCAGTGGTGTTGGCTCCACAGCTCCTTGTGCCAGGTCTTGTTGAGCTGTAGAGGAACCCTGTGCTGCTGCAGAACACTGTTCAGATTCCTGAGGTGCAGCAAACTTCCTTCTGCCCTCTCAGCTGAGGGAATATATTGGTTGGAGCTTAGTTTGGATTAAGCCATGGGCTGGAAAGTTGATGTAACTTAATTCTGGACCAATCAAGGGTGTTTTCATTTAGCAGAGAATGGTCCTTTCAGAGGAGGTGTCCTCCTCTGGCACTGCCATGTTTGTTGACCAGAGATGACAACTGAGGAAGATGACTAGGAAATAGAGTGTTGGAAAGCAGAATGCAACAGTTGGGAGATGGACAATGAAGGCAAGGGTTTCCAAAGAGTCAAAAGTCCTTCAGGTAGCCTGGGCAAGTGTTCAAGCAAAGCACAGGGAGGGATCATCTCCGAAACATCAACAGAATATTTATTGTTTGGTTTAGGTGGTGGCATTTTTGCTTTGGCCCCTTCCCTCTCTGCAGGGGAACTAGTCTCAGGAGGAAAAGCCCAAACTCTTTGTTCTGGCAATGCCCAGCTCCGCTGAGCCTGGTCTTAGCCCAGATTTGCAAATATTTTCCATCTCCCTGCCACTGCTGTTTCCAGTCAATGAGGTTTTCACTCCAGTCACGCTGAGTCCTCCAACTGCTTAAAGGAAGAACCTTCCCCTCTTCCCTGGTGCTGTTCTCCAGCTCATCCACCCTCCCTGGAAAAGTTGAAGTCAAGAGTGAATGTTTTTTTTTAATGCAAGCTTTTGCCTAGCATTAAACAATGAATTCTGGGAAGTCCCATGGCATGTGTTCTGCAGAAAATCAGAGCAAATGACCACAATGATTCCCTCTGGCTTCATGCTCTGTGAAGCTATTGTTTGCAGAGTGATGCAGGGTGTTTAGCTTGGCCCAGTGTGTCATCCTCTCTCTGGTCTTTGAATAGACTCTGCTGGAGAACAGAACTGGAAGAAGCCTGTTCTGGATTTGCTTTTGGCATTAGTTTTTTCTCTGTTTGTTTGTTTGTTTATTTCTTTGGGATTATTTTAAGGATCTCAAGGTCCTGATCAGCTAGAGAGGCAGGGCCAACATGTGTGGGTGCATGGCTGCTCCCTTCACCAACAGCTTTAGGGGCAGAGAAATGGGGGAATCACAGAATCCCAGCATGGTGGAGATTGGAAGGCACCTCTGGAAATCATCTAGTCCAACCCTGCTGTCAGAGTGGGGTCACCCCCAGCAGCTTGCCCAGCATCACCTCCAGGTGCCTTTGCAATCTCTGCACACAAGGAGACTCCCCAAGCTCTCTGGGCAGCCTGGGCCAGGGCTCTGCACCCTCACACCAAACAACTTTCTCCTCCTGTTCACATGGAACCTGCTGGGTTCCAGTGTGTGCCCATTGTCCCTTGGCCTGGCCCTGGGCACCACTGAGCAGAGTGTGGCCCCAGCCTCTTGCCCCCTGCACCCTTGAGCTCTTGCTCAACACTGAAGGGATCTGTTGACATCCTCCTTTCTCTAGCTATCTGCAGGGCGAAGGTATTTTCTCTTGCTTGTCCCTTCTGATTTGAGGGACCAATGGTCCTCAGCATGGCTGCAGGTGCATTTCCATTGCAGAGAGCATCACTGATGAAACGTTGTTCACACATCCCTTGGTCAGTACAGCTGCCTCTGGTCCTGCTGTGTTGCCACAACCTGGCTGCTGCAGACCATGTCCCAGCACTGCTCCCCAGAGCCAAAGGCTGGAAACCCACCTGGAGTCAGGGATGAGTGGTGCTTGTGAGTCTTGTGTGTCCTGTGCTGACCCCTCCCACCCCTACTTCTTTGAGACCCTTCCTCTGGGCTCACCCCTGGCTCCTGCCCACCTCATTCCCATACACTTCCATCTTGCCTTTGCTCAGGAAGATGATTTTTGGGAATCAGCCCCAAGCTCTGTCTAACCAGCCCCAAGCTCTGTCTCACCAGCCCTCCCTGGTGGGGTGGAGCCCAGGCTGTGTGCTAGGGGTCTGCAGTGCTCCCTCCATCCTGTCCTGCTCCCTCTCCCAGGCAGGACCTGCTCCTCCTCGTTGGTTCCCAACAGCTATTCCCCTGCTGCTCCCCAAGCTGGGAGTGCTGGGAAGCCTGGCAGTGCCCCAGGCAATCTGTTCCAGAGATGTGCTATCCTTAGAAAGGCTTTTTGTAAACACCAAGCTGGAGCTCTTCTCTTTTTTTTACTGCAATTTAAGACTATTGTCATTTGCCCCACCACACAGCTTGTTTGCTCTAACCTCTGAAGTGCTGTGAGAAAGCCAGGGCACAACAATATCTGCTCCCTCATCCATGGGAAGCCACCACACGAGGAGCTCCTTCCCCATGGGAGCTCACCTCCTAAGGAGCTCCTTCCCCATCCTGCTACCATCCCAAAGAAATGGATGGGATGCCTCAGGAATCCTTAAGGGAGAGGAAACCTTGTGTCACACAGCCAAAAAAGAAGGTTTGGATGCATCAGCAAGGCTCCAAGCTCCCAAAGAGATCCGAGAGGTTTCCAGACCTCTGTATCTCAGCTGATGGTGGTCACTTACATCCCAACTGGCATTATCCAAACTTGAGCTAAAGCACATGCTCCCAAGGGCAGGAGCAGAGCTGGCAGTGCCCAGGGAGTCCCTCTGTAAATGGCAAAGAGGAAGGAAGGAGCAGATGGGGAAAAGGAGGAGCGAGAAGCCAAGGGAGAATGACAAGTGAGCAAGTGGCTGTGCAAGAAGGAGCTGGGAGGAGTGAAGGCAGAGAGGGAGCTGTAATTAGGGCAGGTTTAGCATGCATGAATATTGCTGGCTGTGCAGCAGGAGGCTTGCCCAGCAGCTGCAGAAATGATTTATTACATGCTCACTACATTTGCCCTGTAGGAAGGTAAATAAAATGTACACACTGTCCCATTTACTCAGACAATCAAGGGGATATGACCCAATTTCTACTTGACTAAAATGTTTTCCTCCCCTGGATTGGACCCCTGGGAGGTGTGGAGCTCCCTGGTCCCCACTACCACCCTCATCCCCCCCTGGAGCAGCAGCACTGCCTGGGAGCTGTGTTTATCTACTCTGCCCTTGTTGTCAGAAGGATCTTTGAATGCACAGTTAGCTTTTACACCCACACCTGGCACCTCTGGCTGGTGACCTGTGACAAGGAGGGGACATCACTGGAGGAGCCAGGGGAAATCCTCCCCCTCCAGCTGCCTGTCAGGTTAGGTGATGCTGTTCCTTTGACAGGGAGATGACAGCAAGACAGGAGCTGAGAGCATCAGCTGCTTCCCACATCTGCCAGGGCTGGGCACAGCTGGCTGCACTGCATCGTGCCAGGGATGGGGATGGGCATGGGGACTAAGGACTGGGGATAGGGATGGGGATGGAGCTTGGGTATGAGGATGGAGATTGGGGATGGGGATGAAGACTGGGGATGGGGATGGAGATGGGGGATGGGGATGAAGACTGGGGATGGGGATGGAGATTGGGGATGGGGATTGGGGCATAGGGATGGAGAATAATGATGGGGATGGAGACTGAGGATAGAGAATCAGTGTGGATATAGGGGCTGAGGCTCAGCTTCAGAAGAGAAATTTCAGCTAGAAAATCAGTCTCTGGCTGCAGGGAGGAACTTGCCTCTCAGAGGGGAGCGGGGGCCCATGTTTGCTCAGTCACTCAGCAGGTTGAGGGGAGATAAGGGGCCTCCTGCACCCTGGGATCTGCCTTGCCCAGCACAATCCAGGCTGTGATTACTTTTGCTGATACCCCAGATATAGCATTTGCTGAATGTGCATGTTTTGGCAGCACTGTTTCTGACTCTTTCTGGGATTTTTTCGTTTTTTTCCACCTCTGCTTGTTAAGTATCCTCTAGCTCCCCCCCCAGCAGGCAGCCCAGGGCAGGCAGGAGGCTGTGAGCACTCTCTGTATCTCTCTGTGGCCATGAGGATTTGTTGCAGATGCAGGGCACCAAGAGGCACATGGGACAGCTTGGCCTGCAAACACCAAGGCCATGGGCAATGAAATGGGCATGAAGTGGACACTGAGCTGAAAGCCCTCTTTTGGGGATTCAAGCTGAAGGACTTTGCTGTTCAAAAGAAAGAGGCAGCGGGTCGTGGGTTTTTCTGAATCCAGATTTCACATGGCTTTAAGCAAATAGTCACAGGAAGCATGTTCTGCTCTGTGTTTGGCTCAATCTGCTGGGTTTATCCTGCTGCATGCAGTCTGGAAAACACAGCCTTGTTGTGTTTGGAGGAGCCTGTCTAGAGGAATGAGGAGGGGAACAACCCCTCCTTTCTGCCAGCCCTTCCCAGCAGGAGCCGTGGCCCAGCCCCAGGCGTGCTGCGATGCTCTCACCAAGCTCTTCCCCAGAGGGTCCCTTTTCTCCCTCCCTGCACATGGTGACATGCTCACCCCAAGCAAGCAGGCAGGATGGATGCCCACCCTGATGCTCTCCTCCAGCAGATGGGAGATGCTGAGGACAGGACACTGTTACTTAGCAACAGCTGAAGGATGTGCTTTAACCCCACCCTGTACCCAGCACCACCCTCCCCTGCCAGTTCTCTGCAGGAATGGGCACAGTTCCCATCAGAACTAGGCTCCAGTTGCTTGGGTTGGTGCTGTTTTGGTTTTTTTCCCCCCTATTTTTTCATTCTTCTGGTCCATGCTTTTGGGCTGCTTCAGACCCATTTGCTGGGACAAATCCTGGCTCTGCTATCCCACGATGAGCAGAGATGCACATGCTGAAGCTGCTGCCCCTTCTCCAGCCATTCACCAGTCTCAGGGCTCCTTCCCTTGCTCTGCTCCCTCCCAGAGCCTGCAGACAGAAACCTAATTGCATGACATAAATTATAGCAACCCTCCAAATAAAAGCCCAGGCAAAAAAAAAGGCTGTGGCCGGATGGACACTTGAGGGCTATTAGAAGATGCATAAATTCTACTCCTTGGGTTTTTCATTTTTACACGTCTAATTACAGTGAAAGGAGCCTTTCAAGGGCTGCTCAACTGCCAGCACTCTCAGCAGCCCCTGGCAACTGGAGTGGGAAGAGGTGGCAGGGTCCGATGGCCCCGTTTACCTTGGATGGAGCCTGGGGCTAAATAAATGCCAAGGGCTTGGGAAGGAGATGGGGGAGAAACCACTGCATTCCCTTGGGTCTTCCCCGGGAACCTGCCTTGGTTCCCTGGGCACCCATCACTCCTCCTGTGCCATTGTGGCCTCTCTTGATTTATTTGACACTTCTCAAGCATCTCACAAGCTTTAATTAAACGTGCCTCCAAGGGGTATCCTTTAGCCTCATCTGAAAAATGGACTGGCTGAAGACAAAGAAAATGAGCAGCACTTGGTGAGGACTGGGAATAACACCCAGGAGGGGGGAGGTGGTGCTTTAATGGTCTGGTTTCCCCCCACCTCTGTGCTCTGCCTGGCAGGGGCTGTGCCACCAGCAACATTGCTGGCCCCAGATGTGCCAGGGAGGCTCAGAGGGAGCAGGAAGGATCTAGAAGCAACCATGGATTCTCCAGGCTGGGGAATTGCAGGCTGGGATGGGGAGAAAAGCCCTTAAAGCAAGAGAAATGCAGCACGGTCAGAGGGCAGGACTGCTCCTAGCTCAGGCCCTGGCAGGAGCACCCAGTGCATGACGAGCTGCTGTGATAATTAGAGACAATTTATACTTGCAGGTCAGGGGGTCACCCTGCCTTGTCATCGATGGGGAGGTGGGTGATAAACTGCCTGGAAACCAGAGCTGTCAGGATAACAAGGGAAATGCCCCATTAGAGAAGGTGCTTCTGGAGCAAGGGTTGCCATTCTCAAAGCCCCCCAAGGCCATGGTTTGGGGATCCCCATGGTTTGCTGCTGGCTGTCCCCCCAGGCCTAGGGCTGGCCATATGTCACCCACGGGTGATGCACTCCTGCCCTGAGCCCTCCCCATACTCAGGGCTGGGCCCTGCTGTGCCTGAGGATGTGGGCTGGGCTCTTCTGCTTCGGATGGAGAAAAGATGTATTGGAGATCCATGCACCACCTGAGCTGGGAGTCATTCCATCCTTTCTGGGGAGCAGGCTGGAGAAGGCAGCCATGGGGATCATGCCTCAGGGAGTGCTTGGGGCCATGGATTTTTCTGCAGGTGAACCTGAAAGGAAATCCATGAACATGTGTTTGTTACACTTGTCACCCCCTTTTCCAGCACTGAGGAACAGTTTTTAGTTCCTGGTCTGGGATGCACTGGATGAGGTGCTTCACACAACACTCCTGGTTGCAGGCTGAGTTACCAAATGCAATGGTTGGAGGTCAAGGTGCTGGAGGGTACAAGGCATCACATCACTGGCAGCTTACCCTGCTGCTGTGTTTGCTCTGCTCCAGCTGTGACCAGACAAGGTTTGAAGCCCAGCAGGTCTCCAGCCCAACCCTAGTGAATGTTGGGAGGTGGATGTCCTGGCTCTCCTTTCTGGAAAGGGTTTTGCCCCTTGGCTTGCAGAGCTCTGCCGGCAAAGGCAGATTCTGCTCCTCCTGACAAGAGCAGCAAAAGCTTCAATATATTTGCTCCATCCTTTCCG
>VWZO01020935.1:429554-446136 GCA_013396975.1 Bucco capensis
ACTGCTCTAGCAGGTAGAGCTATTGCCAGATTTATTCCTGGAGCCACAAGAAAGCAATGGCAGGAGGCAGCTCAATGTGGAGAGCAGCTCCAGCTCCTGAGCTGAATCCCAGAGTCACAGACTGTTAGGAGCTGGAAGGGACCTCTGGACAACATCTAGCCCAACCTCCCTGCCAGAGCAGGAGAACCTAGAGCAGCTTGCACAGGATGTGTCCAGGTGGATCTGGAATCTCTCCAGACATGGAGACTCCAGCACCTCCCTGGGCAGCTGGAACTTGCTGGCTGCTAGTTTGTGCCCATTGCCTCTAGTGCTGTCCCTGGGCACCCCAGAACAAAGCCTGGCCCCATCCTCCTGCCCCCCACCCTGGAAGGATTGCTAAGCATTGCTCAGCTCCCCTCTCAGGCTGCTCTGCTCCAGGCTAAGCAGCCCCAGCTCTCTCAGCCTCTCTGCAGCACACAGGTGCTCAAGTCCCCTAATCTTTTTTTGTAGCCCTTCTCTGTACCCTTTCTGATCTCTGACCTTCTTAATCAGGGGAGCCCAGAACTGGTTGCAGGTCAGGAGGAGCTGGGCTGCTCTCCTGCTGTAGAAGGACCCTGCCTGGCAGCCCCTGGGTGCTCTCAGGGTGGATAGGATTGCACTGATCCGATCCCACTCCAGATATGCTGCTGGATCTGCAGCCTGCCTCTGCTTCCTGTGATTAAAGGTGTCAAGTTATGCCACGGTAGGAATTCAGCAGTAGCAGCTAAGTCCTTCTGAGGTACATTACATTGTCCAGACCTTGGAATGTCATGAAATGACTTACATGAGGGAGTGAGAGGATGCTCTGAACTTCTTGGGCTGAGGAGTGCCCTTTCCTCGTCAACAAATTAAAATTGACCTGGCTGAGGAGGCTCATTAGGATGAGGGTTAAAATTGCTTGATGTGTGGCTCAGCACTTGCCCTTGTCCTCTCTGGATATCCCCCTTAAAGAGCAGATGCTCAACCACAAGCCTTGAGCTGTCTCAGCAGCTCCACTCTCTGCAATGACAGTGACTGGAGTGCTGTTAGCTGCACGAGTGCTGCATCCCAAGGCTGGAAACATGGATGGGCACTGCATGCCTATGGCTAAGCACTGCCACAGCCTGCCTGGCGTCAGTCTGTGTTGCTTTAGGTGATGTCAGGGGTCTGCACATCTCTAGTGAGAGGTCTGGAGCAGCTGAGGGAACTGGGATTGGTTAGTCTGGAGAAGAGCAGGCTCAGAGGAGACCTTCTCACTCTCTACAACTCCGTAAAAGGAGGTTGGAGTGAGCTGGGGGTTCGTGTCTTCTCCCAAGGAATAGTCTCAAGTTGCAGGGGAGGTTCAGGTTGGCCATTAGAAAAAAATTCTTCCCCAAAAAGAGTTGTCAAACTGTGGCCCAGGCTTCCCAGGGCAGTGGTGGAGTCACCATCCCTGGAGGGGTTGAAAAGAGGTGCAGATGTGGTGCTGAGAGACATGGTTTAGTGGTGACCTGGCAGTGCTGGTTAACAGTTGCACTGGGTGATCTCAAAGGCCTTTTCCAACCCCAAAGATTCTATGTTCCCACCTTTCAGAAACCACCCCTTGTCCTGGTGGAGTCCCAAAGAGAAGGATCTGACCTAAGCACTGCTGACCAGCAGCTGCAGGGCAGGGTGGCAGGGAACAGGCTTTTCCAACAACAAAGAATGCAATGTAAAGAAATCTCTGCTTGCAAAAGCGAAACACCAACTGCATCAGATAAACTGTTGGCTGGAGCTGGGAGCAGAGGTGCCTGGGGCACTCCAGCTCTGTGCCCACCCAAAGCTCAGCAGATCCTCCTCATCCAGCATTTGGCTGATCTCCTCCACAGGGTCATGTTTATAAGGATGCTCCTGTCATGTCACCAAAAAAAAGAGAAAGCATCAAGGAGGAGGAAGGGGAGCTGAGAGGGTGATGGGCAAGTGGCTCTGCCTGATGGAGAGCCACCTCCAAGCTGGGGCATGGCTGCTCCTGGCTGAGAGAAGCCCCTCTCAGCAGCCAGGCACTGGGTGGTCTTCCTCTTAATTACAGGGTTAATGTGATGTTACCATCAGGAGAAGTTTCTTAACCTGATAATGAGTAGGAAGCAGCTGTAGCTTGGAAAATGTAATAATTGCAGAGTGGAGCAATGTAATTATAAGGTGTGTATCAACTGCCTCCATGTTTACTTAGAGAAGACTAAATCCCCTCCAAAGCAGCATCCCTAGCAGCAGCCAGCTCTGTTTCTTTCAGGGAGGTGTAATTGTGTGGACAAGGGGGGAAGCAGAGACAAGTCCTGCTCTGCTCCCCTCTGCTTCTGAGGTGCCAGGCCTTGAGCCAAGGCTAGGATGGACTCAGCCTGGCAGTACCCAGCATGTGCCATGCTTGGTTAGCATTGCTCCAGCTCCTTGGTGGGGCATTTCCACGGAGCACTCTGGTGTCATGCCAAGCCTGTCTGGTTCTGGAAGATCATCCTGCACTTGGGACATTGCCAGTCTCAGTGGGATGTGGATGGAGAGGTGTGTCCTCTAGGAGCAAAGAGTGACAGTGAGGTTCAAAGGGAGAGAGAAAGTTTCAGGCTGAGGAAGACAGAACCTGCCACTCAACTCTGCCCTTCTTTTATATGAACTTTTTCTTCTCTTTAACAGCCGGACTTGATGATCTTAAAGGTCTGTTTCAAGCAAAACAACTCAATGATTCTATTCTATGGTTCTGAAGATGCTGCAGTCCCAGGAGCATGTCTCTGTTGGTGACACCAACCCAGAGGTGCAAAGCACATGGACCTTAGCTGTCACCTCCTTTCTCCCTTCTAGGGAAAGAGCTTTTTTCATGCTGAGTGGCAACTGTATGCAGTGACCAGACAGCTGTGAGGGTGCAGCTCTGGCTAATAAAAGCCCTCAGCTTGTGCAAAGTGGGCTCTTCCTCAGCCTGCCTTCTCCTGGACAATCTGGATTTGAGGATCCTCCTTTTCAGTCGAGCTCAGGCCCTCAGGCTGGGAAAACAGCCCTGGAGAGTCAAGCTGTGAGCATCCATAGTTGGCATTGCCAAATCAAAACCAGAGGATTAGCAACACCATTGAGCTTCTCAGTTCTGCTTTGCTGCTGTGACCACTACACATGGTCCAACAACTCCAGGAATTCTCTAGCCAACCAAACCCCTTTCCTGGAGACAATCCACCTCCTCCATGAAGATTTTCTGCAGAAAGACCTGGGATTTCTGGTGGACAACAAATTCACCAGGAGCCACCAACGTGCCCTCATGACCAAGAGGACCAATGTTCTCCTGGGGTGCATGAGGAAGAGTGTGACCAGCAGGTCAAGGGAAGTTCTCTTCCCCTCTACTCTGCCCTAGTGAGGATGTATCTGCAGTATTGCATCCAGTTCTGAGCTCCCATGTCCAAGAGAGACAAGAAACTACTGGAGAGAGTCCAACAGACTCTCCTTTGCTTTGGGAAGGTCTCCTTGCTTCCTAAGTGATTGCTTACAAAAGTGTTCTGGCATTTGGCCTCTGCTTCCCTACTGGCATGATGCCTCTGCCAGCAGCAAGCAGCCTCCAGCCCCCTCCAGCTCCAGGAACCACTTGCTGGATATCAACACACCTCTCAAGAGGGGTGTGTGTGTGTGTGTGTTCCTGTGTCTGTGTTTTTATGTGTATATGTGGAATCAACAATAATAATAACAATTTAAAAAGCCATTTAGGGAGCTGTAGTCTAACCTGCATCATTGCTGGGAAATGCAGCAAGTGTTAAAACCTTAATGGACAGTGCAGGGGATGGAATTGAGTTGTTTGCAGACTTCAGCATGCAGGAGGAGAGGGAAATCAAGGAGAGAGAGAGAGAGAAGAGGAATTTAGAGGGATTTGGAGAGGCTGCCTCCAGAACACAGCCCTGGCACATGCTCCAGCTCCTGCTGTAATTTTATGCTGTAGTTACCTGTTCCCACCTCAAATCAAACAAGGATTCCGATGGGAACGTTGAATTAAATCAGCTGCTGGGCTCCCTGAGTCGGGCTCCTGCCTCCTGCTGCTTTCCTTGCCCTGGAGATCTTAGCAGCACAACTGAAAGCCTGGCAGCAGGTGTGGAGCTGGAGTGGGCTCCCCTGGCAGGAGAGAGCTGGAGGATGCTCAGCAGGGATGGTGCAGGGAGGAGTGGGTGGCAGGGCACAGCACGCTGCTGCCTGCCACTACTGGGCTTTGCCAGCACCTCAGCAACCCTGCTGCACTCACACATGATCCTTTCCTTGTTCCCAAGGTCCAGCGCGGGAGCAGAGAGGATTTCTGCCCCTAGAGGAGACAGGGAGGGACCAAAGGGATTGGATGCTCCCACATTTTTGGGGAGGATGGTGCTGAGGGATTAGCCTGTGGGGAGGGAAGGATAGTAGAAACTCAGCTGCTGGAAAGCCTTTTGAATGGCTGTGATCCCAAATCCATCAAATCCAGCCTATTGAGAGCTCTGCACAGACTTTCTCAGCCCTGAGGAGGTCCTGCCCTGCTCAGGGTCTGTGCTTCCAGACCCAGCCCAGGAGCTGGGGGTTGCTGTAGGGCCTGGGATGTAGCCATGCTTGCTGTGGCTGCTTGTGACATTGCTGTGGGGCTCCAGGAAGATGCAGTCCCATCCATGTGGTTGTTCCACGTCTGGTGAGAGCCAGGAGGGAGGAGAGATGGCAGCAGGCTTGATTTTTTCTGAGAATGACCCATTTAGAGAGCACTGGCTCAAACAATCCCAGCCTTTGGGAAAAATCTGGGGTCCAGCATGCAGCCACAAACATTCCCAATCATTTCAGCTTTGAGAGCAGCTTCCATCCATCACTGTCTGCCTTGCCTTTCCACTGCCTCTCCTTCTCCTGCCCCAGAGTGAACAGAACAACACCTGTTGTTCAACACTGCCCAGGGCTCATCCTCTCTCTGCTGCTGGCTTGGGAAGGGTTAAACATGCCTCCTCTGGAGGCTATGCTTCACTTGATAATATCATCAGCTTGTGACAGTGTTAATGTGGGGATCAGGTGCAGGAGCCTGTCTGCATTACTCTGGAGAGAGATGAGTTGTGTCCGGAAGAGCCAGAACTGGATACGTGGCATAATTGCACCAGGGCTTGAGGATGCCTTCCTGACCCCTTCCCTCTTAACAAACCATTAGCTGCACCTCCAGCAACCAGCATCCTCTTCCCTCTTGTTGCATGAACCTCTCCTTCTCCTCCCTGGCTATATCCAGCCATGTCCACCTGCCCCTGGGCTGTTCCCTCTGGCTGGCTGGGCTGCTGCTCCCTGCATCCCAGGAATGCAACCTCTCCTGACTGTTCCTCCCCTGCAGTGGTGGCAAGAGAGAGGCAGGAGAGCCTGTTTCTGCAGAGTCCTGCTTTTAAATAAACCAGCAGCAGCAAACAGGGGTGGGTTTGGAGGAGAGCTCTTCCAGATGTTTGGAGAGGAACTTTTCCATGAGTGCTTCAGCACACAAAGCAGAGCAACACCAGCAGTTAGTCCCTGTATCTTCCTCCTTCTGCACGTTGGCAGTAGCCATAGCTCCCATCTGTGCTGGGCAGCATCCTCCAGTGGGGCTCTGCTAAACTTCTCCAGCAGAAGCTTATCTCCTCCAGTTAGTCTCTGTGTATTCTGTTGCTGCCAGGAGCAGGTTTGCTGCTGGCCATAGGGAGACACTTCCCTTGACTCCAAGTGGAGTTACTGAAGGAAAAAAATAGGATTTTCCATGCAGGGCTCTGAGATTGCAACACCCAAAGCAGCAGAACCCATGCAGTAAGTGGCTGTGATGGCCCCATGACACCTCTCCAGTCACTGGCTGTGTCACCTGCATCCCTTGTGAGCTGGTGGGAATGAGGATGCTGTGGCTTTCCCTCCTCTCCTTTGTACATGGTTAGGATTTCACTCCTCCTTATCTGGGCATCCCAGTGCCCCAGCCCTGTTCCTTATCTTCTCACTGTCACCTCTTGCTGGCTTGACTCTGTCATCTCTCCCTGGGTTTGGGTGATGATTTCCCAGTCTGGGGGTCCTGAGAAGCTGGCATTGATGCCTGGTGGCCCCCATGGCCTCCTCTCTCAAAGCAGCTGGTGATGCTGTGACAAAGGATTGGAGAATAAGAGTGGAGGGGCAGGAGCTGAGCTTCCAGGCCCGGGAAGTGCTTCCCATGCAAGCCAGGCTGAAGTTCCTGCAGGCTCAGGGCTCTTTTCAGCCCCTCCCAGTTAATACAGAGCTCTTCACCTCCCCCCACCTGAGGGGTTTTTTTGCTCAGAGCACAGGACAGGTGAGAGGACAAGAGGAAAGGGATTCAAGTTGCACCAGGGGAGGTTTAGATTGGATATAAGGAGGAATTTCTTCCCTGCAAGGGTTGTTAAGCCTTGGCCCAGGCTGCCCAGGGAGGTGGTGGAGTCACCATCCCTGCAGGGGTTGAAGAAACATCTAGCTGCTCTCCTTAGGGCCATGGGTTAGTGGCATGGGAGTGCTAGGGATGGTTGGACTGGATGAGCTTAGAGGTCTCTTCCAACCTTAACGATTCTGTGATTCTGGTACTTTGAACAGGAGAGCCGTATGACTGTGGGTCTCCCTTCCCTTGCCATGCTCCTTCTCCCAGGACATGTTTTCTGCACAAGCATGTCATATTTTCACCTTCCTTTCCCCACCTCTTTACCCTCACCTTTCCCCTTCATGGTTTAGTTACAAATCAACTCAGAGAGCTCTGAATCACAGAATCATTAAAGTTGGAAGAGACCTCTAAGCTCATCCAGTCCAACCATCCCTAGCACTCCCATGCCACTAACCCATGGCCCTAAGGAGAGCAGCTATATCTTAAACACTTCCAGGGATGGTGACTCCAGCACCTGCCTGGGCAGCCTGGGCCAAGACTTAACAGCCCTGAGTCAGGGTTGGAGTGGGAGTCAGCTCCTTCCTGCAGCAGGAAGGGAGAGCTTTGTCCATGATCTCAGCATCCCAAAGAGCCTCTAGAAGCAACTGAGACCCTGCATCCCTCCCTGCCCAGCAGCCCTCGCCCACTTCCCTGCCCAATCCCATCCCTCCCAGTTCCCACACTCCCCAACACCTCAGCATCCTTCCCAGCTCCTGCTTTCCCTTTGCCCCTCCAAGTCTAGCTTCTCCAGGCCCTGCTCCCAGACAGCTGTGATGGATGGGTGACAAGCTCCCTTTGTGTCCTGCTCTTGCCCAACAATAGATACTCCTGTCTGTTGATACAAGTTTGAATTTGTCCCCAGGAATACAGTGTGGAAGGAACAGTAGACTATAGATTGCAGGCTGACAGCTGAAAGATTAAGAGAATCCATTAACTAAACCAACTGCCTGGAAATCTTATGCAGAACATACACCTGAAAGCTATTATTGCTGTCCTGTCATACTCCATTATCTCTTTATTTAGGACCTTTTTGTTTGGTGGAGGGTTTGGTGTTGTGTGGGTTTTTTTCCTCTTTAATAGTGTAAACTTATTCTGGGGTAACAGAGGAGCCCTTGATTAAGTATCTAAGTATTTTCTGCTGAAGAATTTATGAACTCTGAGCCAGCACTGTCCTTGCCAGATCCCATGGAGTGTGAGGGGAGGGGGCACTTGCCTGTCTGGGAGTTTGTGCTGTGAATGGCTTTGGATCAGGTTTCCTTGCAATGAACTGTTTGCCTTGCTCTCATGGGCGACTCCATCTCACTTCAATATCTGGCTGCACTTAACCTTTTTTCACCTGAATTCTCTCCATCCCTCCCTGCCCCTACCTCTCCCACCAGCTCCCTACTTGACAATAGCAGCCCACCCTCAACTTTACAAGAGCCAGCAGAGGCTCAGCTCTCCTGGAGCCATGCTGGATCCTGGCTGTGATACTGTTGAAGTTGGGGTTTTTTGCTTGTTTTTTTTGCCTTCTTTTTTTTTCCCTTTTCTTTTTTCCCTTCCTATTCTGCTCTATTCAGGTCTCCACACAATGCTCTGTCACCATAGCATCTGGGCCAGCTCCTTGTTCTCCACCCAGCCCCACGCCTGCTCCTCTCGCCTTGTCCTCCCCTCCTGTCCCCATGCCTGTTGGGGCAGTTCCAGGGCAGGGGAGGGCTTTAGGCACCTTGCTGTGTGCTACTGTTCCAGAAGGCCAAAGCGGAGATGTGTTGCTCTTCTGAAAGCAAAGCCTTGGGCTTAGGAGAGGATTGCTCTCTTGGAACGCAGGCCTGACCCCCGCTAGCTCCACTGGCACATTGCCATCCAAGACAGGACAGAGGACTTGCAAAAATCACTGCTCTGCTTTTGGGAGCTCTTTGCCTGGCAGAACCCTCCGTGTTTGCCATTTTCCTCATCCCTGCTTTCCCACTTCCCTCATCCCTCAGCTGACACTTGCCAGAGGCACTTTGGTTTGAGCTGATTGTGCAGTTACTCAAGCAAGATTTGCACCTCCGTGCTCAGGTTGGGCTGCACACCTCAGGGGGGTTGGATTCCAGCATGTGATTTCTTCCACTGACATGGAATCATAGAAGCACAGAATGGTTTGGGTGAGAAGGAGCCTTTCAGGGTCATCTAGTCCAACCCCTGCACCGAGCAGGGACATCTGCAACTAGAGCAGGTTGCTCACAGCCCCAAAAAACCTGACCTGGAATGGTTCCAGGGACAGGACATCTCCCACCTCTCTGGGCAACCTGGGACAGGGTCTCACCACCCTCATAGCAAACAATTTCTTCCTTCTATCTAGTCTAAATCTCCCTCTTTTAGTTCAAAACCATCACTCCTTGTCCTGTCACAACAGATCCTGTTCAAAAGTCTCTCCTCATTTTTCTTCTAGGCTCCTTTCAGCACTAAAGGGCTGCAAGAAGGTCTCCCTGAAGCCTTCTTGAGGCTGGAGAACCCCAACTGTCTCAGCCTGTCCTCACAGCCTCATAAATCTAACTCTGTAACTACAGATGATGTTCTTCTTGGTTTGAAATCCCGGAGTGGGTCAGAGAGTGAAAAGAAAAGAAAAAAAGTAAATAGTGTGGTATTTATTAGTGACAATGCAATCTGCAGGAGTGTGAAACAACTCCACAGCCCAGGGAGTTTTCTGCAGCACTCAGCAGTCCCTGGGGCAGGAAGGTGACCATCCCCTCTGCCAGAGCTCCCTTTCTCTGAGGGTGTGATGTGTGAGTGATTAATGCTGTCCTGAGCAGAAGAATAAAGTTTCAGTGGCTGCTATTGTCAGGGGAACAGGAGCAGTTCTCCTCCTAGCTGTGCAGATAGTAACCATGGCATCTGCTGTTCTGCAAACACAGCCAGGGTGGAAGGGCCAGCCATGGTTCGCTGGGCTGTGGGACAGAGGGACAATCCCTTTGGAGCCCATCTCCCTACCCAAGGATCTTCCTGTGTTACTAGGACGTGAGGAATTTGGAAAGTGGTTGGTGAAAGTTAGCACAGCTGCTCTGCTGCATGCTCACCCAAATTGGGTTGGAAGGGACCTCTGGAGTTGATCCAGTGCATCCCCCCTGCTCCAGCAGGCTCACCCACAGCAGCTTGCCCAGCATCACCTCCAGGTGGGTTTGGAATCTCTCCACAGAAGGAGGCTCCACAAGCTCTCTGGGCTCCCTGAGCCAGGGCTCTGGCATCTTTACAGAAAAGAAGTTTTTTCCTCATCTTCACATGGGTTCAGGAAGCTGGAAGAAGGTCTTTAGGGGTGATGAGGTAGACTGGAAAGATGCTGCAGCTGTGTAAATCCTGGGTGCTCACAGAGAAGAAACACCACCATTTCCCCCCCCCACACACATTTTGGGAGGCTATCTGTTGCAAGAAGGATCCTTTGCTCTGTATGAAGGACTGAAACGTTCCTGGAGCACCTCTGCTATGTGCTGTGGAGATCTTTAAGTGACACAAACAGAGCCTGGATGAACATTTATGGTTGCACCATTAGTGGCTTCTCCTTGAAAGTTGCCTCTGGGGCTTTTGTTGAAGAATGGATGTACATGAAGATGTAACAGATGCTGTTAGAAGTTTGTTGGTGAGCTCTGGGGTCAGCTCGAGGTGGACATCCATGGATGCAGCATCAGTGTGGTCAAGGCTTCTGCTGAGGTTCTCTATGGGTTTTTTCCAAGGGATGGATATTTCTGAAGGCACAGATGCTGTCTGAAGTTCCTTGATGAGCTCCAGGAGCAGCTCAGCCTCATGGCTAAGTTCTCTAGCATGGAGATACCGCAGTGAAGATGTGGTGGTCCTCCATCCACACCAGGCAGCAGCTGCCCTGAGCTGTGTCCCTCTCTGGGGGGCATATGCCACCAGAGAGGAGAAAGGAAGGGCTGGAGATGGAGAGAGATGATGAGCACTGTGCTTTTGGAGGTCTCCCCATGCCCATGTAAATTGGCTGGTGATTGTGCTGGAGAAGGCTCCACGCGGTTGGAGCTCATTTGGGCTGTGCTGGGGGGGAGATGGCAGAGGTCGGGAGAGCTGATGTTGCCAGGCAACGCTCCCTGGATATTAGGAAGATAAATCCTACACTAATGGGAAGAAGGGATACTTTCTGTGCCTGTTGTTTATTTCTTCTTTCCTGGGAGGCTCCACTCCCAGCTGTGGCATCGGGGAGCAAAATGACCTTTGAATGCCCAAGTGGGTTTATCCTGGCTGATGAAAAGGGGGTGAATGGGGCTTTTGGCACTCTGTGGCATTGCAGGTACAGCCCTGGGCAGGAGGGGAGGCACAGACAGGTACATGGGTTTTTTGAAGGAAAAAGGATTCTGGGAAAGGCCAATTCCTTATCTCTGGACACATCCCACTCATGTACTACTTGCTTTTTGCAAACATTTGTGTGTTTGCTCTTCACCTGTCTCAAAGAAAGCATTTTTCAGTACCTCCACCAAGGAAGTGGTGTTTGGCTTTGCATGGCTTGAGGTTCCCCAGCAGCCAACCCTCAGCTCCAGGTGACTGATCCCATCGGCTGCGAGAGCACAGCTGGAGCATGGAGCCCCTGCAGGGAGCTGTTTGCAATCAAGCCAGGGGGAAAAAAAAAAGAGAGAAAAGAAAAACCTCCCTCCCAGAGATGTTTAAATACTTCCAAACAACAAGAATAACTGGAGGAAATTGCCATGATTAAAGCCAACAGAATCGTGGGGCTTAATTTGTCACATATATCATTTGCTCTGACTGGCTCTGCCGACTCTGCTATTTGCCATTAGTGCACTTCAGGGCTGCAGTTGGGATGAGAAGGAGAAGTGATGAAGCATGGTGAGACTCCAGCTTGACCAGGAGCGTGCCATCTGCTCTAGCTAATGACTTTGGACATGTCATGGCCCAGAGCTAACAGCCCTGTTAGCCACTCACTGCCCCAGGATTGTGTCCTGCCATCACAGAATGTTAGGGGTTGGAAGGGACCTCTGGAGATCATCTAGCCCAACCTCCCTGCCAGAGCAGGAGAACCTAGAGCAGCTTGCACAGGATGTGTCCAGGTGCCTTTGGAATCTCTCCAGACATGGAGACTCCAGCACCTCCCTGGGCAGCCTGGGCCAGGGCTCCACCACCCTCCAAGCAAAGAAGTTCCTCCTCCTGTTCAGCTGGAACTTGCTGGCTGCTAGTTTGTACCCATTGCCTCTAGTGCTGTCTCTGGGCACCCCAGAACAAAGCCTGGCCCCATCCTCCTGCCCCCACCCTGGAAGGATTGCTAAGCATTGCTCAGCTCCCCTCTCAGGCTGCTCTGCTCCAGGCTAAGCAGCCCCAGCTCTCTCAGCCTCTCTGCATCACACAGGTGCTCAAGTGCCCTCAGCATGTTAGTGTCCCTTCCCTGTGCTCTCTCCAGAAGTTCCCTATCTCTCTTAAGCAGAGGAGCCCAGAACTGAACCCAATCCTGCAGCTGTGTCCTCCCCAGGGCAGAGCAGAGGGGCAGGAGAAGCTCCCTGGCCCTGCTGGCCACACTATTCCTGCTGCACCCCAGGATGCCATTAGCCTGCTTGGCCCCAAGGGCATATTGATGGCTCATGGTCACCCTGCTGTCCATCCAGACAGCCAGGGCTTTTTCCACTGAGCTGTTTTTAAGCAGGAGAAGATGATTAGGGAGCCCCAATGGCTGGTGACTTCTCTTATGCCAGCACCACTCCTCAGTCCATCAGGCAGTGGAACTGGTGCAGCGGTGATGGGCTGCAGCCATCAGTTGCTGGTGATGCCACTCAGCCTACAGCCCAGGCACCTCATCCTTTCCCTCTGCAATTAGCTAACAGCAGCACAGTAAATATTTCATACCTCAGAGCAAAGGTTGTTTAATTTTTTATTCTTTTAAAGCTGCTCATGAATGTTTTACAGAGCTGATCTCCTCCAGTGGAGAGTGGAATGGGAAAGAGCAAGGAAAGTTTCCTGTAGTTTTGATTTTGGGGATTCTGCTCCAGTCAGCCTGTGCCCATGGTAGCTGTTAGTTGGCCCTCCTAAGGAGGACAACTGGAGTAGGATGTTGAGCAAAGCATGTGTTTACTGAGTATGTTGCCACGTGAAACAAATGCCTCTACAATCCTATTTATCACAGCAGTAATTACCTTGTCCTTTATCTCGTGGACTCAGCTTCACCAGATCAAAAGAGGACAACCTCGCCCCACTTGTACATTATGGCACCTCCTGCTTTTGGGGACTCACTTCCAGTTCCACCAGCTGCAAAAAAGCCATTGCAAGAAGCTTTTGGGGAAAACCACACACTAGTTCTGCTTGCTCTGTGATGGCCTTTATGAAATGTCACTTGTGTCCACTGCTCCCGACCAAGCCCAGGAGGGACCTTTCAGAGCATCTGCTCTACCACTGACCTGGAGAGACAACTGGATCTCTCTATGTCATGGAGAAGTTAGATGGCTCTTCTAAAGCTGGGTGGGCTAAGATTCTTTCCTGGTGTCATGACATCAAATGACATCAAATTTAATTTCATACGAAATGAATGTCCACTGGGTAAGAGACAGACAGAGCCACAAAGAAAGTGATCTCTTTTATGCTTTTCAGGTGCAGAACCTCCAAAAAAAGTCCTTTGGGGACTGACTAATGCTATATCCTTCTTTTTCAGCTCTTGCATTAGTGATCTTCCAGCAAATGTTTCTGAGATGACCACCTCCTTTCTTCTCTAGTTCACTTCCTACAGGAGAAGAAAGCAAAAGTGTCTTTGCTTGTGAGATTTGCCACCCTGCTTCTATCTCTGCCAACCTTGGCATTCCCTTTTGACTCAGATACTTGCTTGCCCCCCCCCTGCAGAGCAAACTGAGGGCAAAGTCAGTTGTCTGAACCCAAATTAAGTCTTCAGGAAAGAACTTGGGACTTTCATCCTAGCCAGTAACTCACCCAGGCAGGATATCCTCACAGAGCAGTGTCACTTGGATGTCTCCTCCTGCTCTCCCTCTGCTGCCCAGTCCCTTTGGCAGTGTAACAGAAAGAGATTTCCCAAAGCCTTGATCATCTGTAAGCTAGATCATCTCCTTCTACTTGTGTTGTGGCATCTGTTATCTGCTGCACAGCCAGGCTTGAATGTACAGCCTCATGGCAGTTGGGTTTTTTTGGAAGGTTTTCCTGGAAAAAAACTCCTTTCCAGTTTTTCTTTCCCCCAGCTCTGCAAGGAGAGAGGAAGCTGAGGGTGTCCTCCAAAGCCCTGGCCTTTCTCTGGTTCTCCCTCTCCTTGCTGAGCTGCCCCAGACAGCCTGACTGAGGGGGCACTGCTCATCGGGGAATCCTTTTCCTCCACAAAAAGGAAGGAATACACATGACAGAGAAAAAAGAAGGAATACATGTAATGAAGGGGGGGGGGGAAAGGACAAAAAGGAAGGAAAACACATAATAAACACAAAAAGGAAGGAATACACATGATAAAGGGCACAGAAAAGAAGGGATGCATGTGATAAATAGCAATTACTAGGACAGGTCAACTGGGGAAGTGCTTGGGATCTGCTTATCAAAGGCTGTCTCCTTTCTTGTTCACCTCCCCTTGTTTCAGACTTGTCCAAGGGGCTTCTCCTATATTCCAGCTCACAGGATGACGATCCTTACATCTGCTCCAAGTGCACAGGGCAGCGTGTGAGATGTGGGAGGCTTTGGCCAAGTCCTGTGGTGGTTTTCCCATTGAATTCCAGCAGCCTGGACACCCATGGGTAACTGAGTGACGACCGTAGTTGGATGCTATAGAAACCATCAGTTCAGACCTGCTTGGAGCAAGTCATGGTCTTAGCAAAGTGCTGTCAGCAAAATCCTCATGGAAACACTATCAAGTAAATGCTACAGCAGTGATGCACTTTCCCTGCCTTCCCCTGGGCCCTTGGAAACAGCATTTGGTTGTCCTGTGACAGAAGGACTTTGGAAGGAGTTTTGTGGTGGCCTCTCACTGAGTGCTTGAACCTGACATAGGGTGAAGGTGACAGCCAGAGGAACTGAGGGATCACCTTCCCCTCCTGCCCCCCACCAGCCCCAGCCTCTCAGGATCTTCCTCTGACATGCAGCATCCCCTTGAGCTGCCTCCAGCTCTGAGAAGAGATTTTTGAGATGCTCACCATCTGTCACCACACC
The DNA here is from genome assembly GCA_013396975.1 of Bucco capensis. Lineage (NCBI taxonomy): Eukaryota > Metazoa > Chordata > Aves > Piciformes > Bucconidae > Bucco > Bucco capensis. The sequence continues at coordinate 444,001 of VWZO01020935.1, forward strand.
ATACCCAAGCACCCAGGCACAGTCTGCNCATACATACATATACCCAAGCACCACATGCTCCACAGGGACAGCCCTGTTTGTGTGCCTCCATTTAATGGGCAGGCAACTTTACACTCTGTTGTGTTCCCAGAACTGACATTCATGGTCCCTTCAAAGAAGCTCTGGTGTAAGTTGCACTTAGTCTTAGATTTCTCCTCTTTCCCCAGGGGCAACTGTTGAATTACAGAATAACCCAATTGTTTTTTTTTTGGAAGAGACCTTTAAGACCATGGAGCCCAGCTGTTAACCAGAACTGCCAGGTCACCTCTAAACCACATCCTTCAGCACCACATCTCCACGGCTTTTCAACCCCTCCAGGGATGGTGACTCCACCACTGCCCTTGGGCAGCCTGGGGCAGGCCTTCACAACAGCTTCAGGGAATAAGTTGTTCCTGATGTCCAACCTGAACCTCCTCTGGTGCAACTTGAGACTGTTTCCTTTGTCCTATCACTTGTTTCTTGGGAGAACAGACCAACTCCCAACTGGCTCCAACTTCCTTTTACAGAGTTGTAGAGAGTGAGAAGGTCTCCCCTGAGCCTCCTCTTCTCTAGACTAACCAAACCCAGTTCCCTCAGCTGCTCCTCACAACACTTGTGCTCTAGACCCTTCTTCACCTTTGTTGCCCTTCTCTGGACACACTCCAGCACCTCAGTGTCCTTCTTGGAGTAAGGAGCCCAAAACTGACCCCAGGATTTGAGGTGTGGCCTCCCCAGTCTCCCCAGTGATCAGTACAGGGGGACAATCACTGTTCTAGTCCTGCTGGACACACTAGTGCTGCTACAAGCCCTCATGAGCCCCAGAGCCCTCATGCACTGAAGCTGCTGCTGCCTTTGGCAGGGAGGCTCTGCTGTACTTCTGGAGCTCATTTGGGATTTTGGGATGCTGGATTTCAGGGACAGTCAGGACAGCTAGGTCCACACCCTGGATGACACCAGGGAATCACGGGATGGGTGAGGAGCACTAGCCTGTCCCAGCAGCCCTGATGGACACAGGGAGCTTGGTCAGGTGTGGGTGGCACAGACATCAGAGTTTTGGGGATACAGCCACCAGAAATCCATAAATAATGGGATTGCCTTGTTCCACCTGTTTTCTGCCTGCAACCTGCACTGTGTGTGGTTTTCATGAATACATTAATTAGGGGCTCTGAGTCCCTGAGGACTATTAACAACTCATCACTATGCATTTGTCCATGCTCCCAATCTGATTAGGATTGGGTAATTTTCATCAGAGAGCTGAGGAACACGGTGACCCTCTCCTTCCTCACTGCCTGAGTGATGCAGGCACATGTGCTTCAGTTCACATCCAGCTCTCCAGAAACATTTCCTGGAAACTCTAAAGAATCAGGGCTCTGAATCTGGGCTCCCCAGGCCATCCCCCTGGGAGGGCAAGGGTGTGTCATCCCAAAATCCTAAGGAGAAGGTTTGGAAGTGCTCAGCTTGTGCTGGTCTTGAGCAGCAAGTGATGAAAAAAAGGAGACAAAGACAATAAACAGGAGGATAAAATCCTCTCTCCCAGGCAGTGAGTCAGATGGAGACATGATCTAGTGGGAGCTGGTATCTCCAACAAAGAGCTCCAGTGACAAGAAGAGGTTTCCCCCTATGAGTCTTCTAGAGGTGCTTGTTGCAAATCACCCTTTCTCTACAATGGCATTGCAGAGTCCATCTGATGAGGCACCAGCACACTGATCCAGACCAGATTTTTTGCTTCACCTCCCTTTGCCTGAAAATATGCTACTACCAAAGTGTCAGACAGGGAGGAGACTCCCCTTTGTCTCTTCATTCACTGAGAAGAATCCATCATCCAACACTTTTCACCTGCCTACTCATCGCAGGTAAATCCCAGACCAGATTTCTTTACACCCGAACCCTTCGCTCTTCCTCTCTCCTCCCTCCCTGGGACAAATAAAGCCCAATCATAGGCAAACCTCTTGATTTCTCCAGTTCCTTCCACTCCAAGATGTCTTCTGGCAAGGAGCCTCCCGCAGAAGGGATGAGCCCCATCTGTGCCAAAATGCAACTCAACCCCTGGTGTTCAGCTCCGTGTCAGATTTTTATCATAACTTCGCTTTGAATACATATAGGCATTAAAAAAAAAAA
>VWZO01020935.1:446146-461469 GCA_013396975.1 Bucco capensis
GGGGGGGGGGAAGGACATACAATTTCAAACCAAGAGCTTTGAAATGTGAGCTGGGCTGGGGCTCAGCATGGGCAGCCTGCTGCCCAGCAAAGCTCGCCGAGCTCGCGGAGATCCCGGCCCCGCTGCCCTGCCGAGAAGAGCCTTTTGTCTTCCCAGTGGTCAGCAGGACCACGTCCTGGAGAGAGAAGGCAGCTTGTTTGCAAGAAAAATGGGGATTTTGAAAAATAATCTGCCTTTTTTATTTATTTATTTATGTTTAATAAATGCTGCAGTTCTTGGAGGGATTTCATTTCTTTTTCCCCCTCCCCTCTCTGCTAACAAATGCTCCAGTGTCTTCACCAGGATAAAACGGAGGGGGAGTAAGAGGCTCAGCTCCCTCCTCCCCAAAACCAAACCAGCAACATACTTAATTTAATAGGGAATTAATGCCATTAGGGGATTAAAGAGGGCAGCAGCATCCCAGCTCTCAGCATTCCTTCCAGAGAAGGGTGGACCAGGATGGGTGTCTCCATCACATGCTGACGGTGACGTGGGAAGCAGCCAGGCTGGACAACGTGACACCCAGGGAGGTGGTGGAGTCTGGTGTCCTCTCACAACCCTGCCTCCTCCTGAAAGGAGGTCTGCAAGCCCAGGGACAAGGTCAAACCAGTGTGGACTGGTCAAGCCAGTAGGACTGGTTGGTTCCCTACCAGGGTGGCCATAGGATGGAGGCTGGGCAGAGACTCAGGAGAAATTACTTTTGGGTGCATTGCTTCTACCAAGCCTCAGTTTCCTCATCTGTAAGATGGACACAAAGACACTGAATGATAAAATCACAGAATGGTTTGGGTGGGAAGGGACTTTTCAAGGTCATCTAGTCCAGTGACATCTCCAACTAGAGCAGGTTGCTCAGAGCCCCAAACAACCTGAGCTGGAATGGTTCCAGGGATGGGACATTACCACCTCTCTGGGCAATCTGGGCCAGTGTCCCATCACCCTCAGGGTAAACAATTTCTTCCTCAGATCTAAACTAAATCTCTCCTCTTTTAGTTAGAGCCATCACCCCTTGTCCTATCACAATAGGTCCTGCTAAAAAGTCTCTCCCCAATTTTCTTCTAGGCTCCTTTAAGTACTGAAAGGCTGCAAGAAAGTCTCCCTGGTGCCTTTTCTTCTCCAGGCTGAACAATCCCAGTTCCCTTAACCACTCCTCAAAAGACTTGTGCTCTAGACCCTTCACCAGCTTCAGTGTTCTTCTTTGGATCTCCAGCACCTGTCTCCTTTGCTGGGTCCTCCTCTTAGCCCTTGAAATGACAAATTCTCCCAATCCCTGCCCCTGGCACCCCCCATCAGAGAGGGGTGGACCAGAGGAACAGGAGAAACCAGAGGCTGGGCATAGAGAAGGGCCAAGCATTTCAGGTGAGGCAGTTTGAGGAAGATGTCACCAGGAGAAGTGGGATTTCCTGGAGAAAGCCACAAAAGGGGAATTCTATCAGAGCCTCTATGTGCAGGTGCTGCTCAAGGGCTGCCCCAGGGAGTGGTGGGGCACAGCAGAAGACAAGAGGACTTGGAAGGGAGAAAGAGGCTGCAGGGACAGGACAAGCAGGAGGTGATGGGACTTTGAAGCTCAGGGAGAGGGAAGGAGGCCAAGAGAAGCATCACTGGGGCTGGTCAAACACTGCATTTTTGGCAGCCCTGCTCCAAAATGTTCAAGGAGCCAAAAGAAAAAAGAACTAAAGAGAAACCACTTCAATAAACACTCAAAATTACAAGAGCCTTTTATTTTAATATGATTTGCACAGTATTTTTGTTGGGGATTGACAAGATTCCCTCCCTCTCTGGCGAGGCACCTGGCAGGAGAGGAGGGATGAATAGAGGAAGGACTCAGTGAACAATGAGGGAAGGCTGGCAGCTCTCCACCAGCTCCAGTGGGCTGAGGATTTGGCCCATCACTGACAGTCTGTGGGGAGATGAAGGAGCAGAGCAGAGCGTGGGGGGTAGCTGGGCTTCCTAGCTGGGGAAGATGTCCTCTGCTGTGTGCGTCATGAGACCTCCACAATCCTGATCCCATTTCACGGCCTCTCAGCAGGAATGCTGAGGCATGGAACATCCTCTGGGACCAGGGACATCACTCTTGGTTTTGATCTACATGTGGCAGAGAGAGGTGATGGAAACTGTTTAGGTCCAAGAGACCTAGTAACACGTCACCTAACTTCATGGGCCATAGTGGTACCTGATACCCCTCGGGCCACCCAGAGCTGAGATGCCAGGCTTGATGATGCTTTCCCATGAAGCCACCAGCCCACCAAAGCCCTTGCTCTCAAAGGGGGGATGAAGGTGGTGAAACACTGGCACAGGTTGCCCAGAGAGCTGGTTCATGCCCCATCTCTGAAACCATTGCAGGTCAGGTTGAACAGGACTGTGAGCAACCTAATCTAGCTGAAGATGTCCCTGGTCAGTACATGGGGGTTGGACTAGATGACCTTGAAAGGTCTCTTCCAACACAAACCATGCCATAATTCTATGAAAGCTACCCAGCAGCCAAATTCCTGTTGCCATCAGTGAGCATCCAGACGTGCAGGTCCTGACTGCTAGAGACCTTTAATACCTGGCTGCACCCCTCTGGGCTGGGTTGCTTCCCCTCTGCAGCCTGCCCATGGGAGGGATGCAGGAATCCCCACGATGGGTGCTGAGGGCTTGCTGCAGCCAGCAGCAACCTGACACCTCCAGTGCTGGATCCATGTGCCCTCCCACCCATATCCCGCTTCCTGGAGTCCTCGGCCATCCTGCTCTCCATTACATACACTAACTTTTGGACTCTTAATCCCTCTCACTGCATAAATCACCTCTTCTAGCCTGATAACTCCTCTTCCCCTCAAGCTATCATCCCAGTCTTTCATTCTGAGCAGGATTGGAGGCTCTCCCTGCTGGCTGCAATCAAGCTGCATTCTTTCAGCAATTATTTTGTGTCGCTGCTCTCCCCTCCGAAAAAAAACTTCTGGGGCTAGCATCCTTTTTTTTTTTTTGCTCACAGGCTTCCTGTTGCTGCTTATCTCCAGCCAAGAGGTCCTCTCACTCCCCCTCTGGTGTCTGACACCAGCCCTGGATATGGAACTTGGTCAAAAATGCTTTCTGGACACGTGTGTCAGGATGGAGAGCTTGCATCTGTGCTCAGCAGAGCAGTGTCATGTTCCCCATCGGTGGGGGGACATCAGGGGAGCTAATGGAGCAGATCAGGTTCTCTCTGCTGACAAAGATAACAGGAGGAAGCTGTATGTGTGTGAGGGAGAAGGGGGCGGGGGGGGGGGCAGAAAGGAGAAAGAGGCACCAAGGAGCCCTTTTTGCCCTGGGCTGTAGGGCCAAGGACAAACTTGCTGTGATTCCTTTGAACTGTGTGGAGCAACTGCAGTGCACAATTCAGCCCCATGCCAGGGGACATGATGCTTGCAGCACTGAAGGGGATCACCATTCCTCTGCTAGTGGAGAAGCAGAGAGTAGAAAATCATGAAATCACAGAATCATTTTGGTTTTGCACCTTTAAAATCATCAAGTCCAACTGTTAGCCAGCACTGCCAGGTCACCACTAAACCATTTCCCTTAACACTGCATCTCCATGGCTTTTCAACCCCTCCAGGGATGATGACTCCACCACTGCCCTGGGCAGCCTAGGCCAAGGCTTGAGAATCCTTCTGAGGGAGAAGTCTTTCCTAATGTCCAACCTAAACCATCCCTGACACAACCTGAGGCTGTTTCCTCTTAGAATCATAGACTGTTAGGGGTTGGAAGGGCCCTAGAAAGATCATCTAGTGCAACCCCCCTGCCAGAGCAGGAGCACCTAGACCAGCTCACACAGCAATGTGTCCAGGCAGCTCTGCAATGTCTCCAGACAAGGAGACTCCACAGGCTCCTGGGCAGCCTGGGCCAGTGCTCCATCACCCTTACTGTAAAGAAGATTTTCCTCATGTTAATAATAAAAATTATGTTAATAATAAAAATCGCTCTTATTACTGGCTCTTGTTTCTTGTGAGAACAGACCAACTCCCAGCTCACTCCAATCTCCTCTCAGGAAGCTGGAGAGAGCAAGAAGGTCAGGTTGGTTGATGGAGACCTGCAACGTGCTGGCTGCAATCACTCCTGGAGGGCAGACCACAGCAGGAGTGATTGGATGTCATGATATAGAGAATGAGGTGATTTACTCAGAGGTCAGGGTAGAGGTCATCCTCCATGGTGCATGATTTATCTCTTTATTTATTGCATGTTTCTGAGCTCTGGGCCAGGCTTCCATGGGGCCTCAGCAGGAGCTGATGGGGCCAGGGGGCCAATGGGATGGAGTAGAGCCTGTGTCCACCCAACCCATCCATCCCCCTCTGAGATGCACCTCTCCCCATGGCACTCATCCAGAGATCCTGAACATGATGCTGGCAGGAAGAAAATGATAAGCACAAAGGGCAGACCCCTTCATTTTCCTTTGGTTTTCTTGTGGGGTTGGATCCATCCCCACTGTCAGAAGGACTTTTGATAGCAGTCATCTTCATAAGCCACCCACAGTGTTGGTTCTCCTGCCACATGGTGAAGTTGATTATACCTCCAGGAACTGGGATAGAGAGGATGGAGCTGGCTAGGGGGATGGATGCTCAGAGAGGGCTGCAGGGACACCAGCAGCCCTCTAGAATCCTAGTCTGGCTGGGAAGCAGCCACTGCCCCCAGCAGCAGGTCTAAGGCACCTTGACCTTGGAGCTGGAACAAGAGGTTGGGACATGAAGTGGAGAAGGTGTCCTGATGACTAGAGGCAGGAATTACTCTCCGAGCTCATACTAAGGAATCCTTTCCTAAGGAAGGTTTTTTTAGGGAAGAGACACCTACCAAGGTCCCTGAGGAGCTGCGAGGAGCCAGGCTTAGCAGAAGCACCCCTTAAATCCATCCTGGGGGGAAGGTGGTGATTAGCAGCCTCAGTGTTAGCAGAAAGCAGCCTCTCCCAAACTCCAGGGCACTGGAGTTAAACGCAGGAGGATGAAAATCTCTTTGGGAAGAAGCACCTGGCAGTGAGTGGAGCAAAGCCACCTCTCCAGCAGCTTTCCTGTGCATGGTGGTTATTTGTTTAAGAGGTGTCCTGAGTGCTCCCCAACCCCCCAGGGTGAGACCCACTTAAGCAAACACTTCACCTGAAGCATTAAGTGGTTAGCACCGCGGGGTTGGGATCTCTGGGGCCAGCATCCCTGCAGCTCTGCAGCCTCCGTCTCCCCTTCCCACTCGCACCAGGCAAGGCATCCATTAAATCCAGCCACATTCCTGAGGCTGCACAGATAAGAAGTAGAGGAGATGCTTCCTTCAGCCATTTCTCTGCTGCTGTGGGTGAATAAAACCACCTCGGAGGGGTGTCTGACAGAAGAATTACACCTGAAAGGAGGAGGAACGTTTCCCATGAGCTCCCATTCTCCTGCCTTTACAGACTCTGGGTACCACCAGGGCTGGGTGCTCTGGGCTTTCTGCTGCTCCCTGCCATCATGGCACATGGTGACCTCCCTGCTCCCTGCCTCTCTGAAGGGGTAGAGATGGGACCAAGGCAGTATTAGGAGCCACAGAGTCATTCTGTCCTGGCATGCTGTGCCTGTGAGGTTCTCAGAACTCTCTGCTGGCTCCAAGGTCTGCAGAAAGCTGCTGCACCAGGGCAATCAGAGGAGGTGAGCGTTTGACACTAATCTGGTCATGTCTCCTCAAGTTAAGGGGAGTTTTTCAGCTCACCTGGTGGGGGTTTGGCCTTTGAACCCAAGCTCTTCTCCAGAGCACCAGCCCTGAGATGCTGATGGAGCCATACCTCCATCCCCATGAAGCTATCCCACTGCTCTCCCTGTCACCCACTGCCTGCAGCAGCCTAGCTGGGCAGCACTCATCTGGGCATGGGAGTTGCTGCTGTCCTCCTGGATACCAGAAGGGATTTTGGCCACTGCAGCCTTTACCTGGTGGCTTTCATCTGCCTGCTGCAGGACATAGTTGGGATGCTCCAAAGCAGGATAAGCTGATAGGGGGTCCCCATTGGCTCTGCTGCCAGCACCTGTCCAAGGCACTTTTCCTGCTCCCAGGGATGATACTGAGGATTTTTAAATAATTCAGGGAAGTGTTTTTGCCAGGACCTGCAGCCCCAGGACCTGACAGAGGGCAGTTTGGGGTGATGTGGTACCCCTTTACACCCATCAAGGGATGGCATGGATGCCCACCATGGGCTTGGGTGGCAGCAGCTCATCATAGAATCACAGAATCACAGAATGGGCAGGTTGGATGGACCCTAAAGATCATCTAGTTCCAACCTCCGCACACTGAGCAGGGATGCCAATCACTAGACCAGGTCACCCAGGGCCACATCCAGCCTGGCCTTGAACACTGCCAGGGATGGAGCATCCACAACCTCTCTGGGCAACCTGTGCCAGTGCCTAACCACTCTCTGGGGAAAGAACTTCCTCATAATCTCCAATCTAAATTTCCCCTCCTTCATCTTATAACCATTCCCCCTTGTCCTAGCACAGTCTGACCACTTAAAAACTCTCTGCCCTTCTTCTCCTTTCAGCACTGGTGCAGGCACCATGCTCCCGTCACAAGTCCTCGTGGCTGGGCCAGGACATAGTGAGCCAGCAATGGAAGCCTTCAGCAGCCATCACCCAGGCAAACCACACTGACACACTCTGTGCTGTTCTGTGTTGTGGTCATGGTGCAGAAAATCCCACCAGGAAGCAGGTAAGAAATGAGCTTTCCTTACTGGATTTTTAGATAAACAACTGCACGAAGCCAGGGACAAGAGTGAAGGGAAGTTGGAACCAAATCCTCCTCTCCTCTCCATCCTCCTCTGCTTTTTTTCACCAGTGACATTTACTCTGCTTAATAAAAGGAGAATTTATGTTTGACTCCCATAATGGTGCCTTTTAATCTCTGAGACCTCACTCCTTCAGGACTGAGTGTGTGCGTGTGCACCCACAACAAGTGAGTCTGAGTCCCAGGCAGGGGGAGGAGGGGGCAGGAGGGGGATGGGGGCTCTGGAGCCCAGCAGTGCAAAGGGCTTTAGAAGCTGTGTTAAGCCCTTGCAGCCTGCACTGTTAATTCCAAGGGTCTGGGATGGCTCAGGGAACTCTGCCTTGGAGCATCACAGCTGGTTTCAGAGAGCTGCTACTGCTGAGGGTTGGCTAGGGCTGTCCTGCAGCCTCTCTCCAGACTGGTTATCGCTTCTGGAAGGAGGAAGTCACAGCAGCCCCTGGAAATCAAACATGGAATTATCCACTAGTGACATCTCTGAGCTGATCAGCTCCAGATGGGATGTCAGGCTCCAATTAGTGCCTGGCGCCCAGGGGAGGGCAAGGGGCTAGGGGGGAGGCTGTGCTGAGGATGGTCTTGGGGCTGGTGGGGAGTCTGGGCCAGGCTGGTGGATGAATCATAGAATCATAGAATCCTAGAATGGTTTGCGTTGGAAGGGACCTCTGGAGCTCATCTAGTCCAACCCCCCTGCAGTGGCCAGGGACATCCCCAACTAGAGCAGCTTGCCCAGAGCCCTGGCAAGCCTCACCTGCAATGCCTCCAGGGATGGGAACTCAATCACCTCCCTGGGCAACCTGGGCCAATGTTCCACCACCCTCGTGGTGAAGAACTTCTTTCTAATGTCCAGTTTAAATCTACTCCTCTCCAATTTAAAACCATTGCCCCTTGTCCTTTCACTCTAGGCCTTTGCAAACAGGCCCTCTGCAGCCTTCTTGCAAGTTCCCTTTAGGCACTGGAAGGTCACTAGTAGTTCCCCTGAAGCCTTCTCTTCTCCAGGCTGAACAATCCCGGCTCCCTCAGCCTGTCCTCAGAGCAGAGGTGTTCCAGCCCCTGAGCATTCTTGTGGCCTCCTCTGGACCTGCTCCATCAGCTCCATGGCCTTTCTGTGTTGAGGGCTCCAGAACTGGACACAGTATTCCAGATGAAGGAGTGCTGCAGGAGGTGGGAAGATGGGTGATGGTGGGGTGGTAGGGCAGAGGGAACAATGGGGTGGTGGAGCAGTGGGGCAGTGGTATGCTGAGATAGGGGGATGATGGGACACTGGAGTGGTGGGACAATATGATGGTGGGATAGTGGGGTAGTGGGATGGCAGCAGGCTGAGATGGTGTTACAGGGTGTAGCAGGGCAGTAGCATGGTGGTCAGGGAGCCCATCTGCAGACCCCAAGGTGCCTGCACAGGCTGGGAGAGATGAAAGCAGAGAGGAGAGGAAGGGCAGAGGCAGGTGGCAGAGCACAGTGCCAGCCCTCCCATGGGGCTCTCCACAGCTTTCTCTGAACAAACTAAAGAAAACCCAATTCACTGGTGATGCCAGTCCCAGAGCTGCAAATCCACCCCTATTTTAATGACTAAGAAATGGGACAAGGAAGGGATTATCAGCCTGTGATCACACCACGAGACAAGAGGAGCCTGAAGCTGCTGCCACCAGCCCATCCTCTGCTTGGAGGTCCCTGCAGGGGCATCTTTCAGTCCAGGGTTCAATCTCCTCCCAGCTCACCCTGGACAAGGCTATGACCTGTGGGTGAGCAGGGTGATGGAGTGAGGGGAGGTTCCTAGTTCCAGAGGCACCAGGACATGTCACAGTGGGAACCACATGGCTCTGGGGCTCCCCCACTGATTAATGACTCCTTCCACAGAGCTAAATCTCCCTGTGGAAAAGAGAGTTTCATTTACCCAATTAGAGCTAAAGACATGATCTCATTTATTCTGGAGGTGGCAACATGCAAGAACTGATTTTTGGGTTGTTTTTGGGGGGGGGTGGTGTTATTTCCCAGGACACTTTTTCTCCCAGGGCTGCTTTTGGAGCAGCTCTTGTCAGCCAGGACGGATGGTGTCGGGGCAAGCGAGCAGCTCTGGTTTCCTTGGGTAGGTCCCAGGCAGGGTGTTTGCTTTGGCTCTGCAGAGCCTCAAGCTCAAGGGGATGAGGGCTGAGGAACGACAGGAGGCCAGTGACAAATGCTAAACATTATTTAGAAGCCTGGGCAGAAAGCAGAAGAGGTCAGAGCCTAATGCTGGTGATGAGGGAAGCAGCGAGGGGGAGGGGTAAGCTGCTCATGGTTCTTCTCACATGTGCTCAGGGGATGAAAACATGGGAAGAAAAATCACACCCAAGTTCCTCAGCTCCCTCTGGAGCCTCTAATGAGGTTAATTAATGAGCTGGAACGTCACGCCGGAGACAGGACCCAACAGCGCTGGCGGCTGCGGGGTGACGAGTCGTGGTCACCTTCCAGGGACAGGATGGGGAGACACATGTGCCATCTGTGCCCAAGGCCTCAGCAAGGTGCCAAGGGGATTGCTCTGGCTCCTGCATTCTGCCTCTGTCCAATCTGCTCTGCCTGGCTCTCAGGGGGTTGAAGGTGGGCAGGACAGCTTTGCTCCAGAACAACTCTGTACCAGGACAACTCTGTACCAGGACAACTCTGTACCAGGACAGCTCCATACCAGGAGGACTCTACACTGGCCAATTCTCTGCCAGACAACTCTGCACTGGAGGTTATCAGCCAAATTAAAAAGAAACTCTTTTCTATCACTGATGAGTTTTTATTTTCTTTGTTTTCTGCTTGTTTCATCTCTTGAAATGGCTTTGCTTTCTTCTGAGATGTGCCCTGAAATTTTACTTGCAAAATGCCACCTGCAAGGCAGAGTCAGACGCTTTGCTCTTCCTTGTGCCAGGAGAAAGCTTCCAGGTTTTCTGAGAGGCAAGTTGTTTCAGCAAGGGCAAATTAAGCTGTTGGGACTTTTTTTTTTCTTCCCCCCCCCCCCCTCATCTACCCTCTTTTGTTGTTGTTGTTTTTCTGGACATAGTCCTCTCTCCAAACCTCCAGTTTCTGGCTGATTTTCCATTCAGTGAATTTCAAAGGCGTTGTCTCTGCCCTTGCCTTCAGCAGGTGCCAGATCTGCTGAGCTGGCAGCACCAGCAGCGCTCGGCTGAGCACAGCTTCCTGCCAGCAGCCTGCCTGCCTCTGCTGGGATGCTCCCTGCTGTCCCCACAGCCATCCTCCCTCACAGAAGGGTGCATCCTGAAGGATTCTTTGGGATGGACATCCTCCTTGGGACAAGAGTGAGCTCATCCCTGTGCAGAGTTACTGACCCCAGGCTCCCCTCGTGCTGTGGGGTGTCACATCAGTGTCACCACTGCCAGGTCTCAGCTGAGCAAGGTTCACCTTTGAAAGGATTGCTAATAAATAACCAGCTCCTGCCTCTGCTCAGGCTCCTGGGACAGTTCAACTTTGTGGTGCTGGGTGGACTAAGCCCCCCTCTTGCCAACATGAGCTCCCCTCCCTGCAGCCTTCACCAGCTTTTCAGGCAACAGAACAAAGCAGCTCCTTCAAGAACTCCTCCCAGATCTAATGAACCAGTTGGCACCCAAATGCTATGGTTTAGGCCCACCCAGGTTTCCATCCCTTTCAGCTTTAGCTGCCTTTGCACCCACCAGGTACCAACCAAGCTGCCTCTGGTTTTGGGTTCACCTCCCTCCTAGACCAGGAGGGCTCTGTTCTTCCTCCAGCACTGGCAGGCAGGATGAAAACTGTTTTCCTTGCCACCTTGAATTCTGAGCACACAGACAAAGCAGTTCTGATGAGCCCAGATGAGGTATTCAGAGGGCTCTGAGGATCCTGGTGAAAACACTGTGCTGAAAATCTCCATCCTCTCCACCTCCTGATGGAAAGATGAGAGGAGTAGAAAGGGGTTAGGTTCTTTCAGCTCCCCCTGAATAGAAGACCATCAGAGAAGATCAGTGTTTCTAAAGCCTTTTTGTTACTAGCAAAGTCCTGGCCCTTGTCCTTTCAATGTTCTTTCCTCCCTAGCAGTGATGAAAGGGGAATAAACCTGCAAAAGACAGTTGGTAGTGTGTGTGATTTCCCAGAAATGCTGCCAGTGTGCCTTGTCCCCAGCTTCTGCTCCTCACCCAGCCTCAGTCACCCTGGTCCTCCTCCTCCTTTCTGCACTCTGAACTTCACTGTCTCCCTGCATCTCCTGTCTGATGGGGGAAACCCAGAACTGACAGCAATGTGAGGTGCTGATGTGGTGGCAATATGACTGGGGGATGGATGGGCTTGGCAAAAGGTCATCTCAGATGCTCAGGTTGTTTTGAGCACCCTCCTGTGCCGGGCTACCTGGAGGGAGGCCAGGGCAGGGTACCAGTGGGTACCACCAGGACAGGGTTGAGCACCTCAGGGAACCCCAGGGAACTGGGGCTGTTTAGTCTGGAGATGAGGAGGCTCAGGGGAGACCTTCTTCCCTCTCTACAACTCCCTGAAAGGAGGTGGTAGTAAGGTGGGGGTAGGTCTCTTCTCCCAGGTACTGAGTGATAGGACAAGAGGAAATGGCTTCAAGTTGCACCAGGGGAGGTTCAGATTGTGTATTAGGAATAATTTCTTCACCCAGAGGGTTATCAGGCATTGGCCCAGGCTGCCCAGGGAGCAGGATGGTGGAGTTACCATCCCTGGAAGTGTTCAAAAAAACATGTAGATGAGGTGCCTGGGGCCATGGTTTAGTGGTGAGCATGGCAGTGTTGGGTGGATGGTTGGACTCTGCAGAGGTCTTTTCCAACCATACTAATTCTATGTTCCTATGATTCCAACCCCTTGTAGCCACAGCAAATGCTTCCACAGACACATTTTCTGGGTAATAATCCTCCCTCATCCCTGCTGATTTTTTTCCCTTGATCAAAGCCCAGACGTGAGGGAAGTCCATCTGTGAGAGATGGAGCCGTGCAAAGGTCTGGGGGCTGGCAGCTAAATTTCTCTGACAAGTCCAACAGGGAAAAATGGTGAAATGAAAGCCTGGAACATGTGTGCATTTCCCAGCTGGCTGGTGATGTGTATGGGTACCATCTGGGCAGTCTGTGCCCAGCCTCCCACCCAACATGCTGATTTTACACTTGGATCTCTCAGATTCCCTGACAGCTCTGCAGAACAACTCTGACAACCTGCCACTGGATGCTGGGAGGTGATATTGGTACCTGCTCCTGCTGCAGGGCTCGCCAAGGGCAGGGATGTCCCTGGCAGTAGGGATGCAAGCACAGCCGGTGCCCACTGCTTGCTGCAGCCAGAACTTGCCAAGAGGGGTGGAAATGGGTGAGCAACGTGGCCAGCCCCAGGCATCAATCCCAGGCTTGAAACAGCTTGAGGAATGTGAGGTTAGTTTCTGGCTGTCAAGTATTTCTAATTTTGGGGTGGGTTTTTTTGATGAATTTTGCAGCTCTTGCTGGGATTGAAATAGCACAGAAGTTGCTGCTTCCCCTCTGACTGCCAGCCTGGTTCTCTGGGCTGCCAGTCAGTCCTGGGACCTGTGGGGGTTGTGGGCAATGCTGCTCCCAGTCCCACCCTGGTGTTGGGTGCTGGGAGGGCTGAGGAATAGACAAATGTATAGAATCACAGAGTCATCGAATCAGTTTGGTTGGAAGAGATCTTTAAGATGATCAAGTCCAGCTGTTAACCAGCACTGCCAGGTCACCATGAAACCATGTCCCTCAGCAACACATCTCCACCTCTTTTCAACCCCTCCAGGGATGGTGACTCCCCCATTGCGCTGGGAAGCCTCTTGCAGGGCTTGACAACTCTTTTGTGGTCCTCTGTAGGGAACCACAGAAGTGCCCATGTAGAATCAGACCTGTGAGGTTACCTACATGGATGGGAGGGAAAGTAAATGAACTAAATTGCCCAAACTCAGATTCCAGCACAGAGGCTAAGCCAGGATCAGCTCGATGCTCATACCTCTGGCCTTGGGAAGACCTCAGTGCCTCACTGACTGCTTGCTTTTAAAGCCTTGGAGATGTGATCCACAGTGTCTGGAAGGACTCCAGTGGCATATCACAGAATCTCCCTCCTTAGCAATGTTCCTCAGTTGATGGGGTCTCTGATCTCCACCTTTGTGACCATAAAAACATGCAGGTCTTGGAGGGGTGAAGCAGTTCTGCCTGGAGATATCAAAGTCTGACATGATCAAGGGAAGTGCTGATTCTCCTCTGATTGCTTGGGAGCACAGAAGCAAAAAAAAAAGAAGCAAAAAAAAGTTAAATGACTAAGGGAGTGTCTTAGAGAGACACTCTAACAAGGATCCCTCGAGTCCATCTATCAGGGGATGAAAGTGTTGAGGATGAGGAAATAATAGCCACATACTCTATCCTTGCATTAACTCACTAATTCTGTGTATTGGCAGGGCCCTTGGTGGCACTGAGACATGTTCTCCTGATGTTTACTATTACCTGCATTGTCAAAATGTGTACACTAATCCTGTGAGCAAGCCTCACTGGGGTTGGCCTTGACAAGGTTCAGCTCAGCTGTGAGTCTCAGCTGCTTGGGCAGTTGCTGGGATGGAGTGAGCAAACCTGGGAGAGCAGAAGGTGAACACAACCTCTCCAGGGCACCTTTCTCCACTTAGGCACCCAAATGCCATTGTTGGGCTGGCAAATTTATCTTGTGGCTACCGTCGTGGCTAGGCTTGGTGAACAAAGATCCAGGGAGGGCTCCATCCATGCTCCTCCTCAGCGCCTTTTCCAANTACCACAGCTTGGTCTAAAAGCACAGTGCTCCCATGGGCTGATCTCCACAGGAGGAACCTTGGACCATCTTGAGGAGGTCCTGCACTCCATGCCTGTGGATGGAGCTGATGGAGGTGGCTGAGCAGTGCCATCTGCTCCCAGAAGGCTTCTCCCACGTTGCATCCCTCTCTTGTTGGAGCTGCTGAATCTGGGAGGGATAGAAGTGGGGAAGAAGTGACTGCACACATTGTGGATGTGTGGAAAGTGCTTTGAGATCCTCCTAATGGGAACTGCAGCAGGGATGCAAACAGTTACTGTGCTGGGAAGCTGGACATCCTCTCGGTGCTCAGCATGCAGGGGGTGTGTGGTGCAGCCCTACACTGTCCATCCAAGCTCTATTTCTAGACAGAAATATGTTTTTAATACTACAATAATGGCATCTAATATTCAATAATTATGGTGGCTCCATTTTTAAGATGTGCTTTAGATTTCCCAGAGTAGTTTTTGGATGTGAATGAGATGCAAACTAAACATTAAAAACATATTTATGGAGGAGTGAGCAGCAGCTCCACAACCTTCTGTACAGAGCAGGCCACAGCAACCAACTAGCCATCTGGGAGACCTTGAGAGGATCTGTTGTCAGAGCAGTTGGCACATCATCAGCCTAGAATGCAAATCCTGCTTGATGTGAAGGAAGTCCACCACCAGGCAGACTCTTCCCGTCCTGGTTCCAAAGAGCAGGTACCGTCTCTGAGCAGAACAAGTGAGGATGATGCTGAGAAGGTGGAGCTGAGAAGTGGGGCCAAGCTGTTGGTTACCTTTTTGGTACATGAAGAGACAGGTAAAACCCCTTTGGAGGGTCTGGTGGTCTTAGTGTTTCACCTTGGCCTTCCCAAGCTGGATTATGCTTCTAAAGAGCTATGGAGAAGGCTGGAGAAGAAGGCAGTGGGTGTAAGATGGTGCATGAGGGAGTCTGAATCATTTTGTCCTTCACAGAGCTCAGCACTAACAGCAGGCTTTCAACACATAGAATTTAGAAATTCAGACCTCAGTTTTGTAGCCAGAGTCCTCTGTTGAGCTATAAAGCCAAAACGTGGATCCACCACTCTAGGCAGGAGAGCAGCAGCACAGCACCAGTCATGAGGGTACATATTCCTCAACCTAGCAGGTGGCACCAGAAGATCAGTCTGACCTCTTGGCACAAGAAAGCTCTGGGGACTCAGGACCACCTCCGCAGGCACATGGAGCAAGGCACAGCCCACCCCACTCCGGACAGATGTCCTGAAGGTCCATCCTTACCCCTGTGGCAGGAGGAGGAAGAGGGGTTTGCTGAGGACAGACCTGCTCAGCATCTTTGTAGATCTGGAGGATGATACCTTTCTGAAGAGAGCAGTAGAGTCCAGCTGTACCAGCTGCTGCTTGCTGTCATCTCCCCAAGATGAAGACCCATAAGAGAGTTTGCATTCCCACCTCTTTATCTTCCAGCAGGTTCTTGCCCCTTTGTGCAACACAACAGACCTCTCTTCTTCCCTCATCCTACCATTTTCTCTTGTCACTGTGGCCTGACTGAAGCTTAGTGTGGAGAAAAAACCCTCAGGATGGACCAGCTCATCCCTGCTGGGACCAGAGGGCTAGGCAGACCAAGGCATGGCAGAGATCTGGAAAGATGTCCCTGGGAGCTGAACAGCAGCTGCAGTGTGGCAGGACGGCACCGCTCGAGGCTTTCCTTTCACAAGTGGGAGCCTCTCCTCAGAGCTACCTTCTGGGCAGCTAGGTGTGCTGGAGCTGCTGAAATCTGCTGAGTGGGCACAGCTGGGAGGCCACAATGGGGGGGGGGGGGGG
>VWZO01020935.1:461493-490638 GCA_013396975.1 Bucco capensis
TCAGGTCTGGCAGAGGTGTGAGCTGAAGTCCTATCGATTTCTAATCAGTGAGTTCATATTCCCCATGGCCACCGCGGGAGAGGGTCAGCAGCGGAAGAGAAGGTGGAGGAAAGCAGCAGCTCGGGTGGTCCTGGGGTGGGACTGATGGAGCTGCTGACAGAGGCTGAGTTATGGCCCTGCATGCGCCTGGGAGATGGTTTTGGGGGGCTTGTGGAGCCTCACTTATTATCTGGCTCAGTCCCATTCTGGGGAAATCGGCGAGAGGAGAAGGCCTGAGCCATAAAACATGTTGTTGTCTTTTAATGAACAAGACTCACAGGGGATCAGGACTATTTTTTACTCCGTCGTTATTCTTTCCACAGCTCAGAGAAAGTTGCTGAGTCTTGTGTCTGCCAACTGCAGGCCAGATGCTCCAGCAGACCCAGGCAGTCCTGTCCTGTCCAGCCTGGTCTGGACCAGCCTGCCCATGAAGTTCCCATCTGCTCCAACCCTGCCTCAGACCCACCACTCGGGCTTGTGGTCACGCAGATGCTGGCAATGCCAAAACCAAACATCAGGACTTTGATGTTCAAGAGGTGTTCTCAGGAGAGCTGGGCTACAACATGCCCTGGCCCCACAAGAAACGCTATTAATGCTACTGCTGAAGGAAAAGCAGTAATTAATCCTGAAATCCAAGAGTTGGAGGTTTTGGAAAGAGAAGTGAGTGTACACTCACTCTCCTGAGTATGAGGAAAGTGAAATGCACGGAAAGCATAAGGATGTCATTGTCATCTTCTTCATGCAAAGCCAATCTACAGGACCCCTCCTAGGTGCCTGTGGGAACTGGAACCTCACTAATGGCTCTGGGACTCAAGCATGGGAGGTTCAAGACTTTTCTGGAGGATCTGAAGAGCTCGCACATCCCTTTTCATACCTCTCCCTTCAGTGAGAGGGACCTGTTCCAGAGCTGGAGGATCTCAGGAGGAAATACGGAGGGAAGAAGATATGGATTAACATCTGGGACCTAAATGTTCTGAAAACATTCGATGAAATCTAACTCCAGACTAATTACTGCTTGAGTAAATGCTGACACGATGGCACACCTTAATTCTGATTTGTTGTAGGAGAATGTGATGGGGATGGTGGAGTCATTGCATCTGAAGTCTCTTCTCGTTCACTTCTACCTCTGCAAAGCCTTTCTGGAGCTAGAAATGTCCCCTGAGATGTGCTGGCTTGGGCTGGGGTTTCCTCTTTGTGGGGAAGATGCCTGGAAATCACCAAAGCCCAACTGCCAGATGACTGGGCTGTGCTGGAAGGGGCCAGTCAGTGCTCTGATTCCTCCTCACTGCCCACAGCAAAGCCAAGGGCACTTGGAGTGCTTGCAGGAGGCACAGCATCAGTGGCGTGGAAGAGCTTTGGAAAGGAGACTCAGGTTTTGCTGGGGATGCCTGGGGTGGAGGGGAGATGCCACTCCACCAGCCTCCTCCCCTGTGGTAGGAACACAGCTCACAGCACCTCTGAGCAGCAAGAGGATTTACTTCCCAGTTTGTCTTTTCTCCTCTCCACGTCAGGGCTGCCACCACCCGTCCAGGCCATCTCCGCTTGGGATTGACACCAGGAAGCCCAGCCGAGCTGCATCTGTGGCAGGCAGGGTTCAAGGGACGTGCAGGGCCCCCTCTGTGCCCAGCAGTGGGGACCTAAATCACACTCCTCCTTCCCCTCAGCAGAGACAAATGACATTTCACAGCACAGGTGCCTGCAGAAAGAACAATAAATCGGAAGCTGGTGGCTGAGCTCAGCCCTGGGCTGAGGATCCCCTTTCAGAGAGTATTTTAGGACTGAAGGCACCACAGCTGTTTGTGGCCTAATCTCTCTGCCCTCCCCAGCAACCTCCAGAAGAGACTTCACAGACCCACTTTGACCGCAAATAAATCAGGAAATGGCACTTCGTCCTCTCCAGAAATAGGCTCCCCTCAACCCTTTGAAAGCAGCATCTGCTCAGGGCAAGAACCCGCTGCAGTCAGGCTCTCTTTGGCTCCCAGGGACACATGGGACACATGTTTGCCTCCTTCTCCCTCTCAGGGACCCATGGGACACTTTTGGCTCCTAGGGAGCAGTGGGACACATCCCAAGGACACAGCAAGAGACTCACAGCAGGTCCTCCCCGTGTTAACCCCATCAGTAAGACCTCTGCTTGTCTTGCTGGGGTCAGAGCTGGGCTCCAGCTGGCTGGAGCATCATTTCTTTGTTGTGAGAGGAGGCTTTGAGCCAAAGTCAGGGCACAGAGCTGGCAGTGGGGCTGGGGAGCAGCAGCAGAAGAGGAGCAGGAGATCTAGGCACTGAGGAGAGGAGCTGGACCCCCATGCAGTGGAACTTCTACATCTCTGGAAGAATCAGAGCAGCTCTCTCCAAGGCCCACAGCCCCAAACTGGGCTGCTCTGGCAGAAAAGAGTGAGAGCAGGAGAGTCAGCACTTCAAAGCTGGTGAGATGTGGGGCCTGTGAGGCTTGAAGAGGTCCCTGTGGTGCCTCCTCCTTGGCTCCTGCCAGGCCACCCAGCAAGAGCATGGCTTCCCATGCTGAAGCCCAGATGCAGTGATGGAGCCTGGCTTGAGGGGAGGAGGTCCTGGGTGTTTCCCTAGGGTTTAATACAGGCTGTTCTGAGCTGAATCTGGACTTTGTGGTGGTCCAGGGCTGGGACCCAGGACAAGAGATGCTGCTGGACTCTCCAGGCTGCAGCCACGCTCTGAGTCCTTGGTGCCATGATGCATCTGCTGCCAGTATTTTTTCTGCCGCTGGTTTTAAGCCTCTACTCCCAGCTCTGGGACAGCAATGAGGTGGGAATAGGAATAAAGAGAAGACCCAAAACTCTCTGACCAGCACAAACCCCTCCAGGGGCAGGAGCAGCTGCTGGGAGGGGATGCCACAGGCTGCTCTGCTCAGCAGAACAATGTTTCCAGGGTGTTTCAAGCATCATTAAACAGCTAATTAAACATTTCCTGGCAGTTTAGTATTTAGATGACCCAATGTTATCTGTTTCAGTGGTGTCAGTGTTTTGGGTACAACCTCAGAGCACCTGTGTGCCAGGGGGTGAGGCTTGGTGTGGCGGGATGCTCAGGGGCAGGTAGTGGCTGTGGTTACCTCAGACCTTGCCCCTTCCTGATGTCTAGAGGGGTCTGTTGCCAACAGCCCCTCCACCTGCTTTCTCTGCCCCAGTTGAGATCACTCCCCAGTGCTGAGGCTCTGTAGGGATGTTGGGAAGGATTTGAAACACAACTGCAGCCCCCACAGCACTCCCCAGCTCACCCTGCTCAGCAGGGCTGGTTCTGCCCAATTTCTACACACATCCTGTAAGGACAGTCTGAGAGAGTTGGGGTTGTTCAGCCTGGAGAAGAGACGGCTCCAGGAAGACCTTCTTGCAGCCTTTCAGTGCTCAAAGGATGCTAGAAGAAAGAGGAGGACTGATTTTTGACAGAATCTATTGTGACAGGACAAGGAGAGATGGTTCTAAACTAAAAGAAGAGATTTGGATAGATAGAAGGAAGAAATATTTGATGCTGAGGGAGGTGAGACTCTGTCCCAAGTTGCCCAGAGAGGTGGTAGATAACTCATCCCTGGAACCATCCCAGTTCAGGTTGTCTGGGGCTGTGAGCAACCTGCTCTAGTTGCAGATGTCCCTGCTCAGTGCAGGGGGGTTGGACTAGATGTCCTTTAACTGTCCTTTCCCACCCAAACCATTCCATGACTCTATGATCTTCTTGGCCAAGCCCTGGTGTGGCAGTCCCACCACACCAAAGCATTACAGTGATGCTCACTGAGCTGTTTGCCTTTTTGGTGTGTTTTTAAGGAGCCCAGGTGAGGTGCAAGGTGTTGTGACAGGGGATCAGGGTGCCCAAACATGCTCAGGGTGGGGAGACTAGGACCCTCCATGGGCAGTGGGGGACATCCCAGTGGGCAGAGGGGCTTCAGCAGAGTTTGTTGCAGCTCTGCAAGTTAGGGAGCTAATTGAATCCAAGTGTGGAAGCCAAGCTCTGCCCTCGCCGATCCGGCGGGCAGGGGGAGAGCCTTTCATTGCTCTTCTGTTCCCTGCTTGCTTTGAGTTTGCTCCCTTTGAAAAGAGAGGCCTCTCGTCTCTATTCACATAAAATGTGGCTTTTCTAAGTTTAAAAGCCCTTTGGTCTCTTCAGGGAGTGCTCTGCAGGAGGTTGGGCATGGCTTGGGCTGGCTTGGCCCCCCCCTCCCAGCCTCCCAGCAGTGGGCAAAGAGATGGATGCACCCGCCTGGAGCTGCCAGTCACTGTTATTCCCACCAAGGACTCCAGAGGTCAAGTCCAAACTGCACCTGGGAGATCCTCCTTTGCTCCCAGGACACCCCTGAGGGCACTGCAGAGCTTTTCCAGGCCTGCAGGTTCGTAGACTCATGGGATCATGGAATGGTTTGTGTTGGAAGGGATCTTTACAGGTCACTTAGTCCAACCCCTGCACTGAGCAGGAACATCTGCAACTAGAGCATGTTGCTCACAGCCCCAGACAACCTGAGCTGGAATGGTTCCAGGGATGGGACATCTCCCACCTCTCTGGGCAACCTGGGCCAGGCTCTCACTACCCTCAAAGTGAAGAACTTCTTTCTTCCATCTGATTTAAATCTACCCTCAGGTTGAGAGATGCTGCTCTTGGGAAGACACAAGTTGGCTCTGGAGCATGACACATCAGTGCAGAGAGGAGACCCAGCAGAGTCCAGTCAAAACAGGATCTAGGTATCATGCTGGTTTTAAGGCAGAGCAGTTGACTCCCTGGCAGACCTCTCCAGCCCCTCAGCTTGTTTTGTGATGGCCTTGTTTATTTTATCACATGAGACTTGGACATCTTTGCAGAGGACCTGGCTAGGGCTGGGCCAGGACCGTGCTCACCACGTCAAGGCAAAGAGTGACCCAGAGTGAATTCATCTTGGATCATTTTTCCAGCCCTATTGCTATAAATAGGGATTTATAGCCAGGAAAGGGAAGAGGGAAAGGCTTTCTCCCAGAGATGGTTACAAATCCAAGGGAGGTGGTTAGCCCTGGCCATGAGCAGGCTGCCAGCCATGGCAATTGAGGGGCAAAACCAGGGAACCATGCCAGAAGAGCATCAGCCATGGGAGAAGGCATTGCTTGGGTGCTGCTGGAGGGGTGAGGAGATCCCTGCACTCCTCAAGTGCTGTGTTCCAAACCTTCTGTTGCTTGTTGCAGCAGGGTTTGGAACTACCAGCTAAGGAGCTTTTAACCCATGTCACTCCAGAGGAACCTTCCCAGCTGGAGCAGGAGCTCTCTGGATGCTCTCAGCCCTACAATCATCCTGGGAGCCTTGCTGAGAGCATCCAAGAGAAGGGTGAGGGGGAGACATCTGGGAGCCAAGGTTGGGATGGTGACACTGCCACATCTCCGTGGAGATTTCAGGAATTAGAAATGAAGTTACAGCCCTTACCCTATCAACATATTACATTTTTTTGCTGACTTTTTCATTAAAACCCTTGCAAACAGGAGGACGTCTCTCTGGCTCTTGCATTCCCAGAAGAACCCACAAGCTGGGTTCTTTCCTCCCTTTTTCTTCTCTCTCTTCCCTTTTCTTTGCTCTTGCAAATTGAATTATTTAAATGCATTGTTTGGCAGCCTTAAATCCAGGCATTTCACCCTCTTTCCCCCTCGGCTGCCATTGCTTTCTCTCCTTTTTTTTGCTCTAGTATTTTCAGGATCATTTGCTGCCTTGTTCCAGTGGCATTTATTGAATTTTGCCCCAAACAGAAACAAGAAAGAAAAAAGCCCTGTCTTCAGTGAGGCTATTGCAGCCCCTGCAAAAAGATTTATGGGTGCAGGAAGACATCCATGGTAGGGAGTCTTTGCTGGCAGAAAGAAAGGAAAGAGGGAAAGGAAACATGCTGGAAAAGCAACAGATACTCCAAGCCATGAATGGAGAGCAGGGAGGTAACACAAAGCATCTCAGCAAGGACTGGGTTTGGCTGACATGGACATGGACATGGGAAGCTTTCAGTGCCAGTGCTGGGTGGGTAGGAAGGAGGTCTGGACACACCTGGGAGCCCTCAGACACCAGTGGTCTGGTGGACATGTCTCAGAGAGGTGCTGGGGCTGCTTTAGTGCATGCTTAGTGCATGCTTAGTACATGCTTGGTTTGCACTATGTGCATGCTTGGCGCATGTTTGGTATGCACTTAGTGCATACTAGGTGCATGCTTGGTACATGCTTATTGTATGTTTGGTGTACACTTTGTGCACACTTGCTGCATGTTTGGTATACACTTAGTGCATGCTTGGGGTGCACTTGATGCATACTTGGTCCATGCTTGGTGCACCCTTGGAGCCCATCCCTGGAGCTGCTGCTGGGTGCTGTCTCCTGATGAGAGACCTGCAGAGAAGTGGCTCTTGGAGGATGTTTGAACATCCCTCTCAGTTCTTCCTGTCTCTAATCCTGCCTCAAAGTCGCTGCTTTTATTTACATATTGACGTGTGATTCATTTAATTGACTTCCTCGCCTTGCAATTGTACTTACTTAATTAATCTGATTACATTTCTGCTTCTAGTTAAAGAGTTTCTGTGTTCCAGCCCAGAGGTGACCACGTTCCTGTGAAGTGATGTGATTCTGGTCGATCTCACAAGCAGATAAAGTCTGTAAAGCATTTTGGGATCCTCTGGTAGAGGCACGGAGAGTGCCGCAGCAATTTCCATTTTCACACAGGCAGCACCTCGACTGGTGACAGAAGGAAGACACAATTCCTCATCAGTGGGATTGAATTATCTCCACAAATTCATTACATTTTCAAAACTATGATAATCAGCACGAAATGAACCTCCCCAAGGAGGCAGACATGTACATCTCAAGTACTGCTAATAATAAGCCTTTAATTTACAACTGCCCAAGGCTGCCTCAAAGCTGCTGCAGCCCCGTGGCAGAGGGGCTGCTGCCATGCCCATGCCAGGAGGAGTCCATCCCCATGTCCCCCACGCACCCATCAGACCCCCATCCCAGGCTGGTGCACAAGCCATGGTTGGGATGAGGGATGGGCATCTCCTCCATTTCCCAGCGCTCCAGAGGTGGCTCTGGGAGCTTGCTGCCTTGTGCTGCTCTGCCAGGAGGGATGGAGTTTCCCCTGTGGGTGGTGGCTTTTGGTGGCCTCTGGGTGGTGGCACAGAGTCACCCCTCCTGCAGACACTGCAGATATCAAGAGGTATGAAATTATTAGTGCCTGTCTGATACACAACTGAAGCAATTAGAGAGTAGCCATCAGTGATCATGAAGTATTCATAGGGGCTGTGTGGCAGGAGAGGGGCCAGTAGCATGACCTGGGGTGACCATGGAGAGGTTCTTGGTGTAACCTGGGGCACCTTGTTCTTGGTGCAAGCCTGAGCAGATCATGAGGGGTCCCAAAGCAGTTCTGGGGGGGGGGGGGGGGGGTGGTAGGGATGAGCAACAAGCTCCCGTGGCTCTTTTTGCTTCAGGATCCAACAAAACCAAAGCAAACCAAAACCCCATCTTTGAACAGCACCAGCATCAACTTTTTGTCCCTGTATTATTCCATTTAGGTGGCAGACAGGCTGCTCCCCCTCTCTCCTGTTTGTTAAATAGGGATTAATTATTCAGTTCCCCATTAAGTATTAATAGCTGATTTCAGGAGCGCTAACGACAGCCATGTGCAAAGAGATCTTGTGCCTGTGGCTAAGCTCCTCAGCCTCAGGGAAGGGATCCTCAGGGATCGGCGTGGCATCCAGCCCGTTTGCAATTCCTGTCTCATCCACTCCGCGCTTAGCAGCCGCTTCAGTGGGGTTGGTACCAAGCTGAAAGCAAATCTTACTGCTGGTGGAAATCACCAAAGCTAATGGCAGAGCCCTTGGCTTATCTCAGGGATTTGCTGATGCAAAATCCACCTCAGCGAAAGACCTGCAGAAGATCCTCCAAGCTTTCTGCACATCCTGAGTCTCCATCAGGCCATGGGCTGCTCCTGGTCTGGGGACACTTTCCCAGGAAAGCCGGAGCTCAAGGGTGCTGGCTTCAGAACATCCATCAGCTAGCAGCAGCCTTCAGCACAGCCTGTGTGGGAAGGGCTAAACCAGCTGTACTTGGGCAAAAAAAAGTCTCAGCAGAGCATCTGTAGCCCCCTGAGGGCAGCAGCAACCTGACTGACCAGGGTGTGAGGTGCTAGCAACTTAGAATCATAGAATCCTGGAATCTTTTTGGTTGGAAGAGACTTCTAAGATCATCAAGACCAACTGTTAATCAGCACTGCCAAGTCACCACTAAATTATGTCCTGCAGCACCACATCTCCACTTCTTTTCAGCCCCTCCAGGGATGGTGACTCCACCACTGCCTTGGGCAGCATGGGATAGGCATTGACGACCCTTTTGGGGAAGAGATTGTTCCAAATGTCCAACCTAAACCTCCTCTGCCACAACTTGAGACTTTTTCCTCTTGTGGTGTCATTTGTTCCTTGGGAGAAGAGACCAAACCCACCTGGCTCCAATCTCCTTGCAGGGAGCTGTAGAGAGTGAGAAGGTCTCCCCTGAGCCTCCTCTTCTCCAGACTAACCAAGCCCAGTTCCCTCAGCTGCTCATCACAGCACTTGTGCTCTAGACTCTTTACCACCTTCCTTGCCCTGCAGAGTAGAAGCACAACAGGATCCTGCACCCATCCAGGGGGATGGGTGAGCTAGTGGAGGGGACATGAGGAGCATGGAGGCCAGTGGAAATGGATCCATGGATGATGGGCTGGAGCTGGTCCTCAATGAGTCTGAAAAACAAGCATCCACAGGCATCTACAGGGCAAGTCTTTGGAAGCTGAAGGCCTTGCCCCAGGGAAGAGTTTTGGCACAGGGAAGTTTATTCTGACCGATGCCTTTGCAGACTCCCCAAAAAGTCCTGTGTTTCAGGACTCCCTGTGAGGAGAACCATTGCTGCTCGAGGGGGAAGGAGGCTTGGATCATTTTCTCCTGTCAATTAATGGTGCTTTCCAAAGGAAACTCGGGATCCTCTGAACCCAGAGCTTGGGAGCCTGGCCAGGCTGCTCCCCCTCAAAGAGCTGGAGCTGGAGGGAGAAATGAAGGCTCTTTGGCCAACAAGCTGTTGGGCTGAAGCCAGCAAATAAAATAGTCATAATGAGGCTTTTTGAGATAAGTTTGGAGGCTTGGGTTGCTTTCTTATTATTTTTGCTTTGGGTTTTGGCTTTGTTTGGGGTTTTTTTCTGTTAGAGAAAGCACTTCACCCAGGGGAAGATCCAACAGTAGCCTCAGCACAGGGGTCCCCACAAAGTAGATTTTTTTTACCCTGGAGATATCCTCTCTCCTGGCAAGGTGTGTGCCAGGCTGGTGTGCTAGCAGCTTGCCCAAAATCTCACCATGGCCCTGCTGGGTGCCAGCAAGGCTGAGGTGACAAGGAAGGTCTATGCTCCTTCTGTAGGTGATGAGGAGGAGCCATGCAGGAGGAGCAGGTTGGGAAGGGCAGCAAGAGGCAGCCAAAAGGCCTGCTGGCTCCAACCCTGCCAGCAGCCTCCTGTGAGGCTATGCCAAGTGCTACTGGCACGGCACAGCAAACCCACCACAGGGAGTGGAGAGCAAGGGTGAAACCTCTGCATCAGGGCTTCTGAGCTGCCATGGGCTGGTGCTACCAGCTGATAACAGCAGGGATGGGAGCCAAGGAAAATGAGGGGCTTGGCTATCGCAGAGTGGGTCAGGGCTGGGAGCTGAGTGCTTTGGCATGAAACTCCGCAGTTTTCTGTCTCCCCTCAGCTCCTTATACCTGTGGTGGCTCTGTCCTGGCAGGAGCACAAGCCTCCCAGCACATCAAATCCAGGTTTGGATGTGTTCATGGCGTGACAAGGCCATGGGCGGAGGAGTGGCTTGGATGAGGCTTGAACCCTACAGCCCCTGGTACAGGTATTGATTGAGGTGTCGATTCAGGCATGAGTTACCTCCTGCCCCTGCCCTCACTCCAGTTGTTTTCCCAGAGCAATCTGGGAGCCCTCCAGAAGCCAGCCAAATATGGAGAGCCAAGCTCCCAGGATGGCTGCACCTGGGAGTTCCCAGGGGTTTCCCTAACTATAGTCCCCTCTCAGAGGCTCTGAGGTTTGCCTTAGAAGCAAGGCTCACAGAGCTATATGAGCTGCCCGTGAGGAGAGAACTTTTCCACCCTCAGTGACTTGGGACCATCTATAGATGTTGTCAGGAAGATGCTTTTGGAGAGGGAAGCAGGTGCTGGCTGGCCGCAGACAGGGTTCTCTTGTTCCCCTGCGCTCTTTGGGAAGGAAAGCTGGATGTTTTCCATATCCACACCACCCCCCCACCCCAAGAACCAAGGTTCTTTCACCAGAAGAGCAACTTTTTGTTGCCCCCACTTTACCCCCCACCCCGCACCAGCACTTCATGTTTCAAAGGCTCTCCCACTCCCATCCCTCTTCCCAGCTGCTTCCCCAACACCCAGCTCCTTTGGAGTGGGCTGGGACAGCACTGCCTGCAGAGCTGCCAAACAGCAGGAACAGATGAGAGGGGCTCAGAAGCAGCAGGATGAGCCTCCCCCCACACCTCATACCACCCCTCCAGCTGGCTAGCGGGAAGCAGAGATTCTCCAGAGCCTTGGACATCAGAGGGGCCATGGGGTGGGGACTGTGAAGCCACCCACGTCGCCGGGACCACTGCAGCTGGCACTGATCCTCTGGGTGAGCCTGGCTGAGGAGCGGACATCCCCCTCGACAGCAAATGAACCCTCTGTCCTTCCTTCTCCTCTGAGGCTGTGTCCTCACCATCTCCTGAGACAAGGTGATTCCTGGGGGGCTTGCAGGAGGGTCTGCAGGCAGGGGCTGATGCAGGACCTCGCCATCACCCAGGGACTTGTGTGGGCTTTAAGCAGAAGGTTTTTCTGACTCAGTGCCACCACTTGTCTCCTACCACCTGTGAAATACAGCAGCGGGACAAGAAGAATGGCCTGGTGGCCAGCAGCAGAAGGCCTCCCTTGGAAGATGACCTGGTTTAGGGTTTCAGACCAAATGGAGAGAAAGATCAGCTCCGTTTGGACCACCTGAATCCTCTTCCTGCCACTGCCCCCGCTCTCAGCAAAAGCTCTGATCTCTCTCCAGCTCTCCACATAGTTCTCAGGACTTCTATGGATCTGAGCCGCGACCGTGAAGCCAGAGATATCTCCAGGGGTGGTAGGGCTTTGGAGCCTTCTGCCCACTTCTGCTCTCTCCCTGCACTCAGCACTGGAATTGAGTACTGTGTTCAGATTTGGGCGCCCTCAGTAAAAGAAGGTCACAGAGGCACTGGAGCATGTCCAGAGAAGGGCAACAAGGCTAGTGAGGGCTCTGGAACACAAGTCTTATGAGGAGCAGCTGAGGGAACTGGGGTTGGTTAGTGTGGAGAAAAGAAGGCTCAAGGGAGACCTTCTCACTCTCTACAACTCCCTGAGAGGAGGCTGTTGCAAGATGGGGGTAGATCTCTTCTCCAGGGTTACAGTGATAGGACAAGAGCAAATGGCTTGGAGTTGTAGCAGGGGTGGTTTACATTGGGTATAAGGAAAAATTTCTTCACTGAAAAGGTTGTTATGTTAGCCCAGGCTGCCCAGGGAGGTGGTGGAGTCGCTGCCCAGGGAGGTGATTCAGAAACATTTAGATGCTCTATTTAGTGACATGGTTTAGTGGCATGGGAGTGATAGGTATGGTTGGACTTGATGATCTTAGAGGTCTCTTCCAACCTTAATGATTCTGTGATTCTTCTTGAGGCTGGTCCAAGGTCGATCAGGCTTTGTAGCTCCATAGCATCCTCACCAGAGGAGACATGCCTGCTGGGATGAGCACCCAGGAGAGGGGCTGCTGAGCTGGGATAAGGAGGGAAACCTCCACACACCAGGAAAGGGGAAATTGCAGTGTTCAATGCTGAGCATCACCATCCTGAACCTGCAGGAGCAGGAGAGTTGGGCTAGATCTCCAGAGGTCCCTTCCAACCTCCACCGTGCTGGATTCTGGGATCTCTCCTGAAGCATGGGCAAGCCCCTCTCCCTCCTTGGGCAGGATGCCTGTGGCTGGGCAGAGGTGATGGCAGAAAAGCCCTTCTCCCCTAACACAGGCAGGCAGCAGGAGTTCATGGCTGCTATTGGAAGCAGGTGGGCTGCCCTGCCAGGTGATGGGAGCCATTAGAGAGAAAGCCTCTAAAGAAAATTTATGTCTCTCTCTCCTCACCCTTTTCTCCTGAAACAAATTATGCTACAATGGGCCTGCCCCTTTCCAATGAGACCGACTTGGGTTTGGCCCCCCCCAGGGTCCATCAGTCCCTGGGGTATCTCAGCCCTCTGCTAGCACGGTGGGGGCAAGGAGAATGAAAAATATCCAAGCTTTCCTGGCGGGCCCCTAATTCATCTCCCTGTGAGTCCGTCGGAAGGGATCGCACAGCACCTGGGCTGCTGCCCCTCTCCCCCCTCCCAGCCACCCTACTTGGCAGTCACCATCTTGCTTGAAGAGGGAGTGAAGGGGGGGGACACCAAAGGACACTCCCCTTACCCCATCCCCACTGCTTACCCTGAGGTTTATTATTACACAAATGTGAATTCCAGAACCAGCATCTGGGGAGCAGCTGCTGGAGTTAACTCCTTCGCCTGCCATGGGTGAGCGGGGCAGGGGCAGTGGGTGACCAGCCAAAGCATGGCCATGTTTGGGATGGACCTGGGCATGGGGACATGGCTGGGACATCCCTGCTCACCCAACAAGGTGACTATGTGGCAGGTGCCAAGAACGTTTTCTGTGTAGGGATGTGCCTATGAGCACAGATGGGGAGTCAGGTTCCTCCCTCCCTTTCTTTCCTTTTCTCTCACTCTTTTTTTCTGTTGTTTTTTAATAACAGGCACTTCTGTTCCCATTCAGAGGTTTTATGGGGGTTTGCTCTGCCTGGATTTCCAGTTTGTTTCAGGACACAGCTCCAAGGGATGCCACACTTGGTCTTTGATGAACAGCCTGGAGATAAGAGATGAGCCCTGGGGTCCAGTTGCCTGCTTAAAAGGAAGAGCTTGGCCTTCTGGATGTGCTGTCAGATGGATGTTTGGGAAAGAAGGTAGGTCCTCACAACCTCCTTCTCTCTCATCAGCCTCGTCTGCAGGGCTCCACGGCCCACCCAGCTCTCAGCCCATGCCATGCTCTCCTCTTCCTCGCAGCCAAACCCCCTCTCCAGGTGCTTGACTGGCAGCCAGAGGCGATCTCCCAGGAGAGGAGGATGGAGTGAGCGTGGCAGAGGCTGAGGCTGAGGCAGGCATCGGCGCTGGCAGCTCGACACGTGGCCAGATGTCGGCAGGCAAAGGTCAGGAGCAAGCAGGTGACAGTTTCTGTCAAACACAGCCCAGCCACCTGCCAGACACCATGGGAATGGGCAGAACCCAGGCAGCAACAAGTGTCCTAAAGGCCAGGAGAGATCTGGGAGGAGGTTGGAGTGCCTGGATGGAAACCAGCTGTAGGTTTTGCTCCTGAGCTGGCATGGGCACTCCCACAGCTGCTCAGCCTGTGCTGGGAGAAGGGAGGAGAACTGGGAGATGTAGTGGGGGGTCAGCAGCCACGTGGGCTCAGGGTGAGGCTTGAGATGGCCCCAGGATGATTCAGCAGCATAGAGCTGGGCTTCAGCAGTCAGACTAGGTGCCCTGGTCAACAGGTTTCATCAGTGGAGGCTCCCAGTGCCTCCAGTTTGCCCAGCTGGCTGACCCACAGGGACTGGTGCAAGCGTGGAAGTCATAGAATCATTATGGTTGGCAAAGACCTCTGAGATCATTGAGTCCAACCATTGATTATAGAGCCAAATCATCCCTTTGACTCCTCAGGAGGGGACCAGAGTGTGTGATGGGACAACCCATCAGGCTGGGTCCCTCCTTAACCATGGGCCTCCTGCTCCCTGCTGCTGCCACCTAGCCTGTAGACTCCCTCCAAGGCTGAACCCTACTGCTCCTGACACCAAAGTGGAGCTGACAGGGAGACTCGACAGACAAAATAACAGCAGCCAGAGCAATTGCTGTCTCCTGAGGAGGTGTTTATAATGAGAGGAACCCCTGAAGGGATCTGAGCAGGAACGGGAACAGAAGCTCCTTTGCTTGGGCTTGAACTCCTGCCTGTGAGCCAGTTGAGCTGCCTGCTTGCTCTGCCTGCAGAGATGGTCTCCAGGATCTCACCCTAAGCAGGAGGAGGGAGGAATGGAGCTGACAGGAGCTCCTGCAGCACCAGGAGCTCAGCACCCTCCCTCAGACTGCAGTGCAATGCCAGAAAACTCCTCTTTCCCCTTGTCAGTCAATGCCTTGCCTCCCCGGAGCCAGCTCCAACTTCTCCCTTCATCTACCCCTGCCCATAGAACTCAGCCTCTTTCTCCTACCCCAAAGCTAACACAGTTTGTTTTTCTCAACCTGCAAGGCCTTCTGGGCAGGGAGTGAGCTTCCCTCTAGGTTTTGTGAACCAGCTCCATGCTGGGTTTGAGCTGTAATGAAGGTCTGGCTGGGCTGGGCCATCCCTGAGCATTGCCTCTCTGCTGGCAGCACACGCGCAGCAACCAGGCTCCCACAGCCCAGCCAGGGCTAGGATGACAAATTGTTCTGACTAATAGTCTAAACACTGTGAAACAATGGAAGTCAGGGAGCAGCATCTGAAATATGCAGAAGGCAGGGGGCTTGGCTATTTTCTGGGATTATCAGATGGATATTCCAGTGGCCAGAATCCATCAGGAATAGAACAACACACGTCAAACTCAATAAGGTTTCTCATGCTGGGGGCTGCTGGAGAAGCTCCTTCTCTGGGGTGCACTTGAGAAGCCTAACTTGGAGTCAACTACTTGTGAAAATGAGACAACTCTGCCTGCCCCAGCACACAGGAGCATCCACCAAGCCTTCTCTGGTGGGGCAAAGTGCCTCACCCTGACCCAGAGCCACAGAGGAGGGGCAGAAACACTGGCTGGAAGGGAAGAGGCATGGGAAGACTGCCTGGCTGATGTGGTTGAGCAGTCAGAGGGAGGCTTTCTGTCTTCTCTTTGAAATTCCTTTGCATTCGGAGTCATTTTAAAAGGCAAAAGCTGTCAGAGTCCCCAGGATGCCCAGGGAAGGGATATTGACTGGGTTTGCTCCAATGCTGTCTCCCTGCACAGCTGTTT
Organism: Bucco capensis; assembly: GCA_013396975.1. Taxonomy (NCBI): domain Eukaryota; kingdom Metazoa; phylum Chordata; class Aves; order Piciformes; family Bucconidae; genus Bucco; species Bucco capensis. Next base: position 476,609 of record VWZO01020935.1, read on the forward strand.
GTGCCATCAACAGTGGGGTTGCTCTTTATAAAAGGAGCTCTTTCATCCATTAAAAAGAAATCCATGGATGATGAATATGTATTGAGCCTGAGTGATGAAATCCTCTCTGAGGTGCAAAGATCCAGCTCTCTGTCTGCTAGCCCTGCCAGGGACTGCTGCTGCCTTCCCTAGGAGGTTCCTCAGCTCTTTGAAAGCCTTGGGGGTCAGTGAGGCTGGGCAGGGCTCCCTGGCTAGGAACTTTTCTCTCCAGAATCTCCTTTTGCTTCCTGTGCCTGAGCAGGGCAAGAATACTGTGAGAACAACCCCTCAGAAAGTTGTTTTGAGACTTCCAGATGGAAAAAAATAATGGGGAGGATGAAGCTGTTGCTGGAAAGAAGAAAGAATGCTCCTCCCTGCCCTCTTCAAGAGGCCCTAACCCACCACGTGCTCACCTGGGAGCAGATCACTGCGTGGGCTACCCCACATCTGTGTTCTCCTGGATAAGTCCTTGCCTGGGAGATGCTGAGCCAAGATTTCTGATGACTTGCAGCATGCTCACAACATCTGGGTTGTCCACACCCAAGCCAGTGCCAGCAGCAGTAGGGTGAGCCTGCTCCAGGCATGTCAGGAATCTGCACATCTCCACATCAGCAGCACCTGAAGGACACAGGAGATCTGGGCTTTTTTTCTAATGCTCATCACTTCTCTGTCTCTGGAGACTGTGGGTTCTCAGAACTTCCCCATCCAGAATGGTGCTGCTTTGTTCCCATCACCATAACACAGCTTCTGTGCCTGCATGACATACCCTTCTGGAGCACCTTTCCCACCTCTTGAGCTTACAATCCCTTCCTACACAGGCAGCTTGGCCTTTTTATTTGCTCCTCAGTCTTGCAAGTGTCTTCACAGGCAGGGCAATGGAAGGAGTAAGCAGGGAACAATGGACACCTGGAGAAGTGCAGGCAGAGAAGAAGGGACACCTGGAGAGGAGCACATAGAGAACAATGAGCACCTGGAGAGGAGCAGGCAGAGAACAAAGGGACACCTGGAGAAAAGCATGTAGAGAACATGGGACACCTGGACAAGAGCATGTAGAGAACAATGAGCACTTGGACAGGAGCATGTAGAGAACAATGAGCACCTGGACAGGAGCAGGCAGAGAAAAAAGGGAACCTGGAGAAAAGCATGTAGAGAAGATGGGACATCTGGACAGGAGCATGTAGAGAACATGGGACACCTGGAGAAAAGCATGTAGAGAACATGGGACACCTGGACAAGAGCATGTAGAGAACAATGAGCACTTGGACAGGAGCACATAGAGAACAATGAGCACCTGGACAGAAGCAGGCAGAGAACAAAGGGAACCTGGAGAAAAGCATGTAGAGAACAAGGGACATCTGGACAGGAGCATGTAGAGAACAAGGGACACCTGGACAGGAGCACGTAGAGAACAATGAGCACCTGGACAGGAGCAGGCAGAGAACAAAGGGAACCTGGAGAAGAGCATGTAGAGAACAATGAGTACCTGGAGAGGAGTAGGCAGAGAACAATGAGCACCTGGACAGGAGCATGTAGAGAACAATGAGCACCTGGACAGGAGCATGTAGAGAACAAAGGGACACCTGGACAGGAGCTTGTAGAGAACAATGAGCACCTGGACAGGAGCATGTAGAGAACAAAGGGACACCTGGACAGGACAGGCAGAGAACAAAGGGAACCTGGAGAAGAGCATGTAGAGAACAAGGGACACCTGGACAGAACAGGCAGAGAATAAAGGGAACCTGGAGAAGAGCATGTAGAGAACAAAGGGACACCTGGACAGGAGCTTGTAGAGAACAATGAGCACCTGGACAGGAGCTTGTAGAGAACAATGAGCACTTGGACAGGAGCAGGCAGAGAACAAAGGGAACCTGGAGAAGAGCATGTAAAGAACAATGAGCACCTGGAGAGGAGTAGGCAGAGAACAATGAGCACTTGGACAGGAGCAGGCAGAGAACAAAGGGAACCTGGAGAAGAGCATGTAGAGAACAATGAGCACCTGGAGAGAAGCAATCTGAGAGCAGGAAGCCAAATCACCAGAGCAGGTGGGAAATTTCACAGCTGAAATTGGGAAACAAGGGCTCAAAGTTGTCACTGTCTGCACCTGATGCAAATCTATTTGCTGGGGGATCTTGGGAGCCAAGAGCAGAATGATTCTCATTTCACAGGTTTGTGCCATGAGCTAGAAGATCCTAGACACAGAGAGAGAGATGGGAGGAAAAATAAAGGGGAGAAAAAACCCCAACCAAGCCAAAATGATGCAAACATCAGCAGTCTTAGAGGGGAGCAGTCCCCTGGAATAGTGTGGGGGGTGACCAGGCAGCCCAGCCCAAGTGCTTTAAATACCTCCCTTTTATATGGCATTTGTTCTTCAAAGACATTAGGGCTTGTAAAAAAGCCCTGCCATTTACCTCTGCCTCTGACACCTTAATGGTTCTATTTTGGAGTCATTAAAAATTGAAGCGTGTAACACTTTCAGCAGCTGCCAAAGCTCTCCTCAGCCCAGCTCTCCCCCTCCTGCTCCCCTCTCCCTCTTCTCTGCGTGCTCTCTCTCCTCTGGCATTCCCCACCCCATCCTCCTCCTTCCCTGCCTCCCTCCTTTGCTTCCCTGGTCCTCGAACAATTCCCTGGATAATCTGCAGATTTAATATTCTCACCTTGAAATTCTCCTGTTCTGAGGCACTTGGAGAAGGAGCCAAGGTGTTTATCTAGGTCCACTGGAGAGCAAGAGAAACAAAGGAAGCAGCAGGGCTTTTCCAAGAAGGAATGACTAATGTGAGCCTGTCCTCTTCCATGCACTCATTTGTTTTCCCCAGGTTTTGCATCCAAAGCTAACATTGGCAGTGCCAGTGGTGATGTTGGGGTACCTGCCAGCCCACAGGTGCCCAGCTCCAGGCCCTGCCAGCTCCTCAGAACATCAGGGTGGGTTTTATGTGCTCTCTCAGATCTGACACAACCTGCTGCAGTACAGCCACCAGACTTGAGGATCTGGAGAAGCTGCTCTTTGCCTGCTGAGTGCCTTGCTTAGGGCTCCTGAGCACTGAGAAGTTCAGATCCCAAAAAAGGGATGGATGAAGACCAGGTTCCCTGCAGCCTTCCCATGGCTTTGAGTAGCTTCTGACAGCTTATGGACTGGAGAGGAAACAGCAGTGGGTTGTCTCAGATCTGTGCCCATGACAAATGTGTCAGCATGGCCTCTGCAAGTGCTTCCATCTATCACCACACTCTGTGGGTGCAAACGGTGCTCAGCTGGGCTTAGAGGCCTTGGGAGATGCATCTTAGAGTCATAGAATCATAGAACAATTACAGCTGGAAGAGACCTTGAAGATCATCGAGTCCAGCCTTTGTCCTAGCCCTATCACCCCACTAAATGATGCTCCCCAACACAACATCCAGCTGTCTCTTAAACACCTCCAGGGACAGTGACTCCAGCACCTCCCTGGGCAGCCTGTNCAAGGTGCAGCACCTGGCATTTGGCCTTAGTGAATTTCATGGCATTGGCCTTGGCCCAGTGATCCAGCCTATCCAGATCCCTGTGTAGAGCCTCCTTTCCCTCAAGCAGATCCTCACTGCCACCCAGCTTGGTGTCATCTGCAAACTTGCTAAGGGTGCACTCCATCCCCTGGTCCAAATCATTGATGAAGATGTTAAACGGGAGTGGCCCCAGGACTGAGCCTTGTGGGACCCCACTCGTGACTGGCTGCCAACTGGATTTCACTCTGTTGATCACAACTCTTCGGACTCGGCCATCTATCCAGTTTTTAAGCCAGTGGAGCGTATGCCCATCCAAGCCAAGAGCACTTAATTTCTCTAGGAGAATGCTGTGGCCAGGTCTTGGCTGCAGTAGGCTTCTACAATAGCCCCATGGGGGCTGTGTAGTGGAAGCTCCTGTGTCATGGAAGGTCCTTACCAGGCTGCAATGTCACCAGAGCCTTGAGCTGGGAGGTGTGGGATTGATAGCAGGAGCTGTTGTGACAGGACAAGGGATCATGGCTTCAAACTAAAAGAGGAGATTGAGACTAGATAGAAGGAAGGAATTCTTTACATCAAGAGTGGTGAGACCCTGGCCCAGGTTGCCCAGAGAGGTGGTAGATGTTTCATCCCTGGAACCATCCCAGGTCAGGCTCTTTGTGGCTCTGAGCAACCTGCTCTAGTTGCAGATGTCCCTGCTCAGTGCAGGGGAGTTGGACTAGATGACTTTGAAAGGTCTATTCCAACCCAAACCTTCTGGTTGATCTCTTCATCTCTCATCTTGCATTGAATATACTTGAAAAGGACAGAGGATGTCATAGTTTGCTGGTTAGAAAAGAGTATTTAGGCCAATGGATTTGGGAATTTTTAACTGAAAACTGGGAGGTAGGATAAGATTTTCTGATTCAAGTTTGCCATAAGTCATCTGTGGACCTTGTTTCCCAAATAAAGGAGCAAATGTGGTTTAGTGGGTGCAGAGAGGACAATGGGTTTTGCTGGAAGGGTTTGCTTGCATAGTCTAGAAACAAATCTGAGGCAAAGATGTTTATGATTGCTGCCTAAAAATACATTGGAGAGGAAACAGCCAGGAATGTAAGGAACTCTGTAAGTGGAAGGACACTGCTGGCATGAGCAGAAATTTGTGGAAACCTGTCGTGAATAACTGTCAGCTCAAAATGGAAGGTTTCTCCTAATCATCAGATGAAGGAGTTTATAAAATAGCTTTCCAGCAGGGTAATTGAGGGAAGAAACATAACTAGTTCAAGATGGGAGGCTGACAAATTTCTGAATTTCATTTTAGGATGGGGCTGGATTTGACAGTCTGGGTTCTGCCTCAGCCCAAGGCTCACTCCACTTGTCTGAGGTGGAGAGCCCTTCACAGCAAAGCCATCTCCTCCCTGCCTGTGCACAAGCCTTGCACTACACACCCATAGCCCAGCTCACCTGTCCCTGACACAGAGGCTTCTCAGCTGCTTAATAAGCTGTGACAGGCCAGACATTGGAAGAATGAAAATTGGCCAATTTTTTAATATTTTAAGCCCCATCATATCTACTTTACTGGCCTGAGCAAAGTGCTTCAGCAAGCAAATGGAAACTATCATTCTGTATAATCTGCCTGAGCTGGATTGACACTCTGTTCCCTGCTGGAGCCATCCTCCTCCCAGCACTGACCTTCCCCTGCTCCTGACCCTGCTGGCCAGCTGAGGACAGGACCTGTGGCTGTGACCACCAGCAGCAGGATGATGCCAGCAAACTGGCACAGGTGGCTGCAGGCTCCCTTCCTCTTCGGTGTAAGCTGGATCAGCAGGATGAATATTCCAGGCTTTAGGACACCTCTGCACCTTGGGAAGAAGGGAAGCACCCAACTCCCTGGGGAGAAGGATGGATGGAAAAGCAGATGTCTCTGGACAGCCTTTTGCACCATTCTCTAACCTCCCCTTTGCCTTTCCTGCACCAGAACTGATGGTGGTAAGAGCAATCAAAGTCACTTTCTTTGACCAGCATCCTCTTCTGCTTTCCACCTCCTGAGAGAGAAGTTAGATGTGAGCCCAACAGATTCCCTGCTTCCTCCTTCCTGCAGAGCATCAGGGCTTGGATCAGCATCCCTGGTCACTCAGGTCAGGCAGGAATTCCAGGTCTCTCATTCCCAGGGAGGTCTCCCCTCAGAGGGGCTCTGATTTAAGCAGTGATGTGCAGAAGCAGGATAGGGAGAGGATGCTGGGCACAGGGTGTGGAGCCAGAGCACTGCTCCCCCTCTCATCATCCCTTCCAGTAGCTTCTTCAAGCTCCTGCCCCATCTCAGGCCATTCAGGGAAAGGCTGAGTGAGGGACAGGCTTCAGTACCAGATCCTTTCTTCATTTAAATCAGGGAAAGGTATTTTTTCCTTCTTTTTTATTCCTCCCTGAGTGTTATACAGTTGCCACTGACAAAGGAGCAGGAATTCCGTGCATTTCTTGGGCTGTTTAGCAGAGCTGCTGCCCTACTCTCCCCTGTCAGACACTAATCTCTCCTAATATTTAACAGTCCCAGTAGGCAGCAGGATTTATCCTCTGGCCTTTCTACCTGTCATTTCATCCCTTCTCACTAAGGAGCCCTTTGATTCCCTTCCGAAGAGAGGTGCCAGGAGCAGCGTGATGGATTGGCTCACGCTGGCAGTTGGAGAACCAGCTCCATTTTTCTCTGTTCCAGCTGTCGGGTATTTATCTGGGGCAGCTCCAGCCAGCTGGAGAAGGGCCCTGTGCCTCCTCTCCGGGAGCCATGCGGATGGGCAGGCTTAGGGAGAGGGAAGGTGGGGTGGGTGTTAATGCTGCAGCTCCTACAGGGCCCAGCTCCAAACCACAGAGCAAGCTGGGGATGTTATAGCTCCTGAGTTGATCTGGATCTAATACCATCATCCATTTCAGGGAAGAATTCCTTCACTGTCTCTCCCCAGGCAATTTCATCCTTTCCCATCGCTCTGCCCCACGTGTTCCCCTCTCCTCAGCATCCCAGCTGCCATCTCAGAATCACAGAATCATTAAGGTTGGAAGAGACTTCTAAGATCATCAAGTCCAACCATACCTATCACCACTATGTTCCTAAACCATGTCTATAAGTACCACATCTAGATGCTTCTTATACCCCTCCAGGGATGGTGACTCCAGCACTTCCCCGGGCAGCCTGGGCCAATGCCTAACTCTTGCAGTGAAGAAATTTTTCCTGACATCCAATCTAAACCTCCCCTGGTGCAACTTGAGGNTTTTCACTGGTAACCCAGGAGAAGACACCAACTCCCATTTCACTCCAGCCTCCCTTCAGGTACCTCCTTGGTGACTAGGCTCACATGAGGACCCACGTGCTACCCCATGGGGCTGCTTTCAGCAGAGCTGTCCTCCAGGCCCCCATCCTGCAGGACACCATCCCTGGGAGATACATGGGGTGGTGGCAGGGTGAAGGCAGCCCACATCCAAATGAGGATGCTCCTCTCTTGAGCAGGGATGCTGCTGAGCAGGGATGCTCCATCCCACTAAGGGGACCAAGAGAGACAGACCCTGTGCTGTACCAAAGCCTCTCCTCACTCCCCAGGAGCAGGTGGTTAAGCAGTTCAAGAGCTGAAGGTGTCAGGGCAGCACAGTAGCTCTTTATATCAGTAATAAGCCCTTTGACTGCCACTTCCTTAGTCTGGGAGTTGGGACTCATTAAGCTCCAACCTGTCCTCCTGCCTGGGCTCTGGTTACCGGGCTGGTGTTTGGTGGAGCTGAGGGCTGCTCCACAGGGGCATTTCTCCATCAGAAGGGCAGAAACCCGAGTCCCTCACTAATGACCCTTCCCGTGGCCACCTGCCCCAGCAGGGTGCTGATCCCAGCCCTGACAAGCAGCAGCAGGATCCTGTGTGAGTCATCTGAGGCAGAGGCAAGCTCCTGTGCTTCCCTCAGCCCCTGCCTCACTGCTCCTGGGCTCGCTTTGTTTCTTCCTCTCGTGCCTAAGCAGTGGCAACTTCAGAGCTCTGCAGGGCACCACGGAGAGACAGATGATACTGCCAGAGCACAGCTGTCCCAGCCGGTGGAAAACACGCTCCCTATAATCTTCCTGAAGGGGCATGTGTTTAACATTGACCTGCTTGGGCAGCCTGCAGCCAAGCCTCTCCCATGTGCACATGCCATGGCAGACAGGAGCAGTGGAGGAGCCTGACACAGTGGCATGATAGCCAGGAAGCCTTTGGACACAGTCAGCTTTGTCAGGAAGAGGGGAATAATCGCGACTTGATCTCCCAGACACAACAAAGAAACAAAGGCAGAGCCAGGGACAAAGATGCTGATCTTCCTACAGGAGGGAGATGCTCCGTGCATGGCCTGAGGTATTGAGGATTACTCTTCTGCCCCCAGACAGAAGGGGGTGAAGGCAGAAGAGATGTCCCCGTCACACCTTTGTCCCCAGCTGCACATCTCTGTGCTGGCCTCATGCAGCCACCGCTACTTCCAGTCCCAGCTCGGTCTGAAGGGAATACATCCATGGAGGACAGAGTTTGCCACGTCAGCATCCCCACTACAGCTATTCCACAGCCTGTGCCAGCAGGCATGAGGAGCCCAGCACCATGGCATGATGGCCAGGAAGCCTTTGGACACAGCCAGCTTTGTCAGGAAGAAGGGAATAATCACAACTTTTGTCCGGAGCCCAATGCCGCTGTTCCATGCCGATCAGATTTAAATCCATCTGCAGACAGCTGGCAAGGGACCATGCAGGCTGCATCCCACCCTGGCTGGAGAGCCTGAGAGGGGCCCTTCAACAAAAGTCATTAGTGAGGCTCTTGGGGTAGGAGTGTGCCCCATTATGCAAGGGCTGAGCTACTTTAGACAGAGCCAGTGCGAAAAGAAACACTCCCCAGGGGCCTCGTGGGAATCTTTCCGGGAAGCTGATGGAGGCTTGGCTGTTCCAAGTTCTTGTCTCTGTTTTTGGTGTGCTCTTGGTGATGCACATCCCATGCTGCTCCCATGAGGCGCTTGCACCTAAGGCTTGCACCCCTTGCCTTTGCTTTGGTGCCATGAGACAGCCCTGGCATGGGATGGTGAGCTATGGGATGGTAAGTGGCTCCTTCACCTCTGCAGCTCCAGCTCCAGCTCAGAGGTGAGAATGAGGACTCACATCACTCCTCCAGCAAGAGGAGCACCATTGCCTTCATTGCACAAGAGCTGGGGTTGTATCTGATCTGGGCTCAGCCAGACATCGCCCAGCCCTGCCCCTTTCTGCCCTAGGATTCAGCTAGGAGTTGACTCCCCTAGGATTCAACTGAAATTGGAGCCTGGGTGAACTCCAACATGCTCCAGTTGTAGTGGGGAGTTGGAGACCAGCCTGCTTCTCTGCACCACTGGTTCCATCCTGGTGAGGCAAAGATGGTGCTGGGAGAGAGGAAACATGGCTGAAAAACATTCAACTTTTATGACTCTCCAAGCAGGCTTGGCCTGAACTTGACTTTGTGGGGTTAAGCCCATTGTTATTGGATGCACACCAGCATGTTTCCCACTAGAAAAAAACTCCTGAGCTATCCCTACATCCCTCCTGTGTTGTAGGGTGCTGTGAGGGAGCTATTGGCATGCCTGGGGAGGTCTAGGAGATGAACAGAGGTGGCTGGAGGGTGGATCACCCAGCCCAGGGCAGCACCTCAGACCCTGCTCCCATTCCTGTGGCTGCTGGTAGGTGAGTCAGCCTTCAGCCCTCTCCCTCTATTTCCCCATCAGAAAATGAAGGATAAATGAGATACCAGGAAGGCAGTGATTGGAATTAATTGCTGTTTGTAAAGTGCTTTGAGGTCCTTGGGTGAAAGATGCCAGCGGGGAGTGTTTGCCACTGTGCCATCAGCCCCCAGGGCTCTGCTGGGTTGGGTAGGGAGGGACTATTTCCTGGAGTCAGCAACAGATGTGAGCTCACCCGTGGATGTCTGTTAGGCAGCACCACATCCTCGCTGAGCTTGCAGAAATCACTCGGAATGTGTTCTCTCCGCCCTGACTACACAGTTAATTGTGGGTACCACCTGCCAGGGACACTCAGATGCTGATGCTTCCACTCCTCCTCCTCCTCTATGCCATTGTTCACGAGGTCCGCAGGGCTGAGAAGTCCCTAGAGGTTTCTGAGTCCATAAGAGGAACAATCCTTCACCCATATCCCACGCAACCCCCAAATTTCTTCGCCCAGCTTCCATCCAACTGAAGCCCATGGTGTTACACCCCTCTCCAACCCCATCAGCATCCATCCCCACCCCACTGCCAGCAGCCTGCCACTGCCCAGAGCCACCCTGTGATGGATGTGATTAATATATGCTGGGAGAGCAGTTGATCCTTCCGTGCTTCCTTTGAACCTCTGATCATTAATGTGTCCATATGGGCAACATTTTTCCTTGTCACGTCGCCGCTGTATCTTGAAAAGAGAGAGAGAGGGGGAAGCCAGTCTGCTTCCCAGTGGTGAAACCCCTAAGAGCTACAGCTCTGGAGATTTTTCCCCACCTTTGGGAAAGGTTGGAAATACAAATAGCTGTTGCCAGGAGGTCCTGAGGCATACAGCAGGAATGGAGATCACTGCTTGCGTCCAGGGAGAGCTTTAATAGCCTTTTCCTGGCTGTTTTGTGAACTCTCTCACTGCTCTCTGCTCCTTTCCCCTCTCCATCTCTCCTCCCACCCCCAGCTCATTTCATTTTTTCTGAAGGGCTGCCATTTCTTTTCAGTTTTATTTCTCATTAAAAATAAATACCATTGCCATAATTTACAGTGAGTTTAATTAGAAATGAGTTACGTGATCCAAGCATTAGGATTTAATTGCTCGTTCCTAAAACAATTTTCTCCTCTGAAATGTCCCCAGTTAATGATCATTCATTAAATAAGACTTGAGTCCCTTAAGTGGAGTTAGAAGGGCTGCAGATTTCCTCAGCTATCCCAGTGCTGGGCACTGAGGTCCCTTCCTCCCCCAGAGCTGGAGGACGCTGTGGAACATCTGCCCCAGTTCTAGACTGACCATGAAACCTCCTCTGTGCAAGCAACCCACAGCAAAACCCATCTGGAAGGAGTCTCTGCTGTCCATGTTGTGGCAGCTCCATCTCCTCTAAGCATGAGGATCTAAGGCATTGGTGGAGCATAGTCAAAGAACAAGAATACTGGAGAAATGAGTTTGGAAGAATGTTGGGAAAGACCTCTGGGGATCATCTAGTCCAACCCCCTGCTCCAGCAGGGTCACCTCCAGCTGGGTTTGGAATCTCTCCAGGAAATGATACTCCACAACCTCTCTGGGCAGCCTGGACCAGGCCTCTGCATCCTCACAGAATCACAGAATCACCAAGACTGGAAAACGCCCCCATGATCACCAAGTCCAGCCTATGACTCAACAATACAGCATCAGCTAAACCATGCCACTAAGTGCTGCATCCAATCTTTTCTTAAATCTCTCCAGGGATGACAAATCCACCACCTCCCTGGGCAGTACATTCCAGTGCCCAATCATCCTCTGCATGAGGAAGTGCTTCCTAATGTCCAGTCTAACCCTCCCCTGGCACAGCTTCAGGCCATGCCCTCTTGTCCTGTCACTAGTTGCCAGGGAGAAAAGCCCAACCCCTACCTGACTACAACTTCCTTTCAGGTAGTTGTAGAGAGTGATAAGGTCCCCCCTGAGTCTCCCCTTCTCCAAGCTGAACAGCCCCAGCTCCCTCAGCCTTTCCTCATATGATTTCCCCTCCAGCCCCTTCACCAGTCTNACCATTCACAACCACTCTCTGTGCTCCATCATCCAGCCAGTTTTTAACCCAGCAAAGAGTGTACCTGTCCAAGCCATGGGCTGCCAGCTTTATCAGTAGGATGCTATAGGAGACTGTGTCAAAGGTTTTGCTGAAGTCTAGGTAGATCACTGTCTTGGTTTGACAAGGCAATTTTTAGGAAGACCCAGCTAAAAGAGCCTCCCCATCCCAGGATAAAGGAAGAAATGTAAAATAAGTTAAAAAAAAACACATGCACACCTAGGGGCAAAATGATAAAGAATAACTTTAACAAATAAATATATATATAACAGTGCAAATACAGAAACAGGTGGGAAAAATTTTCCAGGTCCCTCCCCCCTCACCGTGCCACAAGGTTTCTCTCCCTCACCCCCGATAAAACCTGCAAGAAATACAGTCCAGTTGGGGTGAGAAGAAACCTGAGGTGAGCTTAGATGATGAATGGAGCCAGGGACTTGGATGACTGAAGAGGAAAAGTTCCTGGTCTAGATGGAAAGCAAAGAACCGCGTAGTCAATATGGCGAAGGGCCACGTGGCAGTCCTCTCCTTCTGTGTGCTGTCTCCGTGAAGGTGCAGGGGCAGAGGGAGAGCCAAAGAGGAAGTGTGTGATGTCTCTATCCCCTTAAATAGGGAGTGAAGTATCCCATGGCTCCCCACCCCTGCCAGGCAGGGCTTTTGTCCAGGTGATTTGCACATGAAAGGCTGCTTCGGTGAAGTCTGTGCTGGGCACTAGGCTCTGGCTTGGGTGCTGCTCTAGCCTGCCCCATACCAACCCATTTGTTGCCACAGCTACCAGTGTCAACTTGCTGGGGGAGGAGGGGTGGCTAGGCCAGCAGCAGAGCACTTAGGAAAACAAAACAAACAGATTTGGGGGAAGAAGGAGGAGGGAAGGTGGACACAAAGAATTTCCTGCTTCATGTACCCCATTACAATCACATCCACAGCCTTCCCCTGATCTACCAGGCAGGTCACCCAGTCATAGAATGAGATTAAGTTGGTTAGGCAGGACCTTCCCTTCACAAACCCATGTTGGCTAGGCCTGATCCCCTGGTTGTTTTGTACATGCTGCTTGATGGTCCTTAGGATGACCTGCTCCATAATCCTGTGGGGTACTGAGGTCAGGCTGACAGGTCTAGAGTTTTCTGGATCTTCCCTCCGGCCCTTCCTGTAGATGGGTGTCACATTGGCCAGCCTCCAGTCATCTGGGAGCTCCCCAGTTAGCCAAGACCAGTGATAAATGATGGAGAGCAGCTTAGCCAGCTCTTGCACCAGCTCCTTAAGCACCCTAGGATGAATCCCATCCGGACCCAGAGACTTGTTAGGATCTAAGTCGCACAGCATGTCTCTGACTACTGCCTCCTAGATTACAGGAGGGATATTCTGCTCCCCATCCCTATCTACCAACTCAGGAGTCCAGTTGTCCTGAAGATAGTAAGTCTTTTTGTTAAAGACTGAGGCAAAGAAGGTGTTCAGTACCTCAGCCTTTTCCTTGTCTTCTGTAACTATATTCCCCCCTTCATCCAATAAGGAATCAAGATTTTTCCTGGCCCTCCTTCTGCTATTAATGTATTTATAAAAGCACTTTTTATTATCCTTGACAGAATTGACCAGATGAAGTTCAAACTGAGCTTTTGCATCTCTAATTCTCTTTCTACATGACCTTATAGTATCCTTAAATATCTCCTCATAACAAAGAAGTTTTTCCTCATCTTCAGATGGAAATGGAAGAGGATAAGAGCATCTTTTCCTTGAGCTGAAGAGAAAAGGGAAGGCTGGAGCCCTGTCTGTGCCAGCTCCCTGTAGCAGGAAACCAGCAGGACAATGGCATCCTGGAAGCAAGAGCATCCCCATGAGCAACAGCATCCTGGGAACGATGGCACCCCTGGGAGCAACAGTATCCTCAGGAGCAATGGCATCCAGGGAGCAATAACATCCCAGGAGTGATGGCACCCAGGGAGCGATGGCATCCTGGGAGTGATGACATCCTGGGAGTGATGACATCCCCAGGAGCAAGAGCATCCTGGGAGCAGTAGCATCCCCAGGAATGATGGCATCCTGGGAATGATGGCATCCTGGGAGCAATGGCATCCCTGGGACATGTGTGGCCCAGCAGCAGGAGGCCACTGTCACCTAGCAACTAGGAAGCATTACTAACACTTCCTTGGGTGTCAAGCATACCATGTCACAGATCCCTTTCCAAGGAAGTATAAAGGAAGCTCAACCCCTGGATAACCTTGGAGGCATTAAGAGGTGGCTGGGACCCAACGATGCACTCCTTGTGCTCTGCTGGAATGGAAACCAGGCTGGTCAGAGGCACGGGGAAGGCTGGTGGAGAGTGTCTGATTGCAGCCCTCAGTGCAGGGCTTTCAGGAATGCTGAGCTCTATAAATAAATGCAAGGAAAATGTTCCCAATCCCAGTGAAAGGAAATGATTTCCTCCTCAAGTGATTATGGGCACCATTATGCAAATAGCAGCCAGGCCAACAAAGGAAGCTCCTAAGGAAAGGGGAGAGGAGCCAGCAAAGGCCTCTCTGCATCTCCAGGAAGCGAGAGCAAGATGTTACCTGTGTAATGAGACAGCCAGAGATGATGGATTGATACCCACATGGGGTGAGACACTCTGGAAGGAGCTATCGAGGTGCTTCAGGTGGCTAAGGGTCATTTACTGGAGAGACAGGGAAGGGAAGGTGTGGGAAGGGAAGGTGCAGAAAGGGAAGGGAAGGGAAGGTGTGGGAAGGGAAGGTGCGGGAAGGGAAGGGAAGGGAAGGTGCGGGAAGGGAAGGGAAGGTGCGGGAAGGGAAGGGAAGGTGC
>VWZO01020935.1:490688-523859 GCA_013396975.1 Bucco capensis
GGAAGGTGCAGGAAGGTGCAGGAAGGTGCGGGAAGGGAAGGGGCGGGAAGGGAAGGGAAGGGAAGGGAAGGGAAGGGAAGGGAAGGGAAGGGAAAAGGGGAAAAGTGAGATGGGGAAAAGTGAGACAAGAAAAGGAAAGAGATAAAAGGTGTAAAGACAAAAAAAAAGCACCAGGAGAAAGTGAAGACGTGCATGCACTGTGTGAGCCCCAGAGCTCTGCTTCAGTTTCCTGGTCCCTGTGTCTGGCCAGGGCTGCCCAGCTCTGCTCTGGGCCACTGCTGAGGCTGCTGGAGCTCCTGCAGCCTGTGGAGCTGGGAGCTCCTTTCTTCTCTGGTGGCAGGCGTTTAGCAGTAGCAGATAAATAAACGGCCATCAATCATCTGGGCAAAGCAGCATGATCACCTTACTGCACTCATTTCCTCTCCAAATACACAACTTTAATTTCTATTTAGCTTTCCTTAAATTTTAATGTCTACTTTCCACATAAATATTTTAGCATCCAGGGAGGGACAAAGTGGAAGCTGGTGACAGAAGACAGGGCTGCAGAGCAGCAGCATCTACCCTCAGCCCTGCACGAGGGCCAGATGCCTGAGGCTTGGGAATGCTGGGGACCAGTAGCCCCTCCTGACCTCAGGCTGGTTTGTAAAACCAGTACTGGGTGGGTTAGGACCACTCCCCATGGTGGGTGCTGGAGGTGCTGCAGCTGTGCAGCACATCCACCAAGCGCATGGCCCTTCCTAGCAGCACCTAAGCTAGGTGCTGGCTGCACCTTCCAGGGCATGGCAGCCAAAGGAAAAGCCTGTTTGGAGGATGGCAGGCATGGGTCAAAGGGTTGTGCCAGCCTGAGGGGCTGCTGAGAGCCCCCCCTCCCCAGCCCTGCCTGAGGGGCTGCCTGGGGCTGAGGGCACCCTGGGGCTGTGGTGGGCCCTGGGAGGTGGCTGAGTGCTCCATCTCTGTCAGCAGGAGAGCAAATGCCTTCAGGTTGACTTGTTATTTCTGCAAGATAATTAAAACAACAAAATGAAAGGAACTACTTCTGACTGAAAAAGGTCAACCAGAGTGTGAGTCACAGCAAGTCCTCCCCAGGCATGGCAGGGTTAAGGGGGTTCTGCCTCCACACAGCATCCCCAGCAAGGCAGGTTGGGCTTCAGAAAAGGAGCATGCCTCTGTTGGGATCCTCCAGCATCCTCCATGGAGGCATCATCCATGCTCTGCCCCTTCCTGGTGACTTCTCTGTGCCACTCAGGAAGGACAGTGGCAGCCCCACAGAGCACCGAGCTGGGAGCTGGAACCCATCCCTGCCTTGACCCCAGCCTGTGCCTCCTCTGCCATGTTTATGCAGAGCTCTGTAAACTCATCCCAGAGGCTCCTAGGGCTGCAGTCAGATGGTTTCTGTAGTCCAGTTAGTTTGTTTCCTTATGGAAATGTACAGTCCCTATAAGAAAATGTAGGGATTGCAGGAGAAAAATGGTTCCTGAGCTTCTTTCCTCTTCCCTTGGTGACTATGGGGCCCTTGGCTCTCCTACTGCTGCTGGTGGCAAAGGGCTCTGGGCTCTCAGATTTCCCTCAGCAGACACAGAACCCATCCCCATGGGACACCCAAGCCAGGCTGTTGCACTGCTTCTGCTACCAGCTAGGACCAGGACCTGGCAGTGCCTTCTTGAAGGCTTCTGCATGGCTTAGGCTTTGTTCCTTGGGGCATCAAACCACCTCTTCAGGTCCAGCAGCTCCATAAGGGAGAAGCCCCCCCTGAGGCTTGGCCAGGCTGGTGTTGTGAGTGATTTGTTCATGCCTGCTCCCACACAGCCCTGCCTCTCCATCAGGCTGTCCCACATGTGGCTCTGGATGGTGGGAAACAGGTGCAGCATGCTATCGAATCCATATGGTCACCGTTTAGTCTCACTTTGCTTCAGGATAAATTACAGCAGAAGGAGCAAAGCAAGAGAGTCAGACCCAGCCAGGGCTGCTGCCTTGGAGTTCTGTAAACGAACATTTTCAGTCCCAAACCTGATCTACTCCCGCTGTTATTTCAGGGATGTTATCTCCATCATCCCTGAGGGAACCACCAGCCTCCAGCCTCAGGACAGATACCTTGAGCCCTTTGCCCAGAAGGTCCAGCCCTGGCTGAGAGCTACTTCTGGGTGGGTGACACCAGGCAGGTAGGTCCAGAAGGATAGAAGACAGAGTAGTTTGTGCATTTATGCAGCTGGATAGAGCATTTTGTGCTCCTCAGCCTGCTTGGGGTGAGAGGCTGCCCCAGCAGGATTGACCTGCCATACCCACATGCTCTGTGGGGCCTCTCAGATGCACAGAACCCCAGGGTGTGAAGATGTGAGCTCCTTCCATCTGCTGTGATGTGACCACACTGTGTTGGATGCAGCTTTGGCTTTCCCTGTTCACCTCTGCAGCAAGGTGCTGGTTGCTCTGATCTCCCACAAAGCCACTCTGGTGCATTTGTTGGGCTGGTGAAAGGACTGCCTGAGAGAGAAGGATCTGCATCATGGTTTACCTGAGAGAGGAATCCTAAAGGACTCAGAGACCTCCAGACATATGCCATGAATCCATCTGTCAGGAGAAACTCTCTTGCTGGTACTGCTGGAGTGACCAATGGACTGGCCAGTGCCCATGCTGGTCACACTTTGTAAATCAATCACTTTGTCACCCAGGCTGAAGAAACTGATGGGCAGCACCAGGCTCAACAGGACAGATTATCCTTCTGACCTATTAGCAGATTTTGGGATGAGAAAGTCTCAGCACAACAGCAAGCATCATCCATCTTCACCAAAGCATCTTGACCTCTCCTGAGGAGCCACCAAGATCCTATTGTTCACATATTCCTTCCTTCCCTCTTCCTTTATATTATCATTTCCAGCCTTGTTTGGGTCTTTTTAACCCCTGGCCTCATAGACTTACCTTTGTCTCAGAGGTTATGGAACAAGATACAGACCCTTGCCCTTTTCAGCCCAGAGAAAGCTTCTCAGGACATGACAGAAATCCAAGAAATCAACAACTCTGGAGGTTTCTAGTAAGTCTGAATCCTTCCTAAACCCAGACACTCAGCACAAAGAGGGGTCAGTGATCCCCCAGCTCCTTCTCCTCTGCCTCCTGCCATCCCTCTCTGGGTGGATGATGGGAAACAGATGAGGAATGCTTGGGACATTCAGCTGTCTCAAGGTGTGCTCATGGTTTGTGTCTCTGGAGCAGGAGTGTGCTTCTTGTGCAGGACACAGAGACCTCCCACCCAGAGACCCCAGGAGAGCTCTCACATCTCCAGGTCCCTTCTGGATTCCTCTCCCCAGCTCCAGCCCATGCAGAGGCAGGGGCTGCAGCAGGGGCTGCAGGAAGTGAACCTCTCTCTGTGCAAGATCCATCTTGGACACACATATCCATGATCCATGTTTGTCCTGGCAGGGACATGTGTGTCCATGCAGGAAGGGTTCAGGCTGTGTCCCTGACCTTCTTGGAAGCCTCTCTGAGTCAGGACTCTGCCCACGCTGGGAGGAAGAGCTCAGTAATTGTGTTTAACCCTTCTGGGGGCTTCATGACACTGACACACTGCCTGGAAGGGCCTCTGGGACTGCCTGGGAACCAGCCCAGCAGATGCATCCATCTTCCCTACGTCCAGCCTGCAGGTAAAATAAACACAGCCTCAAAAACACCCATGCAATGTCACTGTACTTGCTCCTGCAAACTCAGACTTCTCACACTCTCCCTTTCTCTGTCACTCACACTTCTTCCCTGTCTTCCCTTGCCTTTGGCCTCATATCCCTATCCTACTTCTTTGCTTCCCACCCACCCCGTTCCCCACCTCTCCCCAGCACCCCAGGGAGCAAGGCTGGGGGCTCAGCCCCAGGATGGAAACCCTGCAGAGCTGCCCAGGGAAGCTGCTGCCAAGGCCCATAAATAAGGGAAGGCTGTTTGCTTTCTCCTTGTCCAGCCCTGTGCAAATATTTACTGGCCCTGTGACCCCTGGAGGCAGCAACAGGCTGCAGGGGATGGGAAGCAGCAGCTCTTTTCCAGGGGTCTCTGGTGCAGGACACATCTGCCTTGCTCCAGCTTTGGGGATCTCCAGTCTTTGCAGAACTGTAGTGATGAGTTTGAGGACCTCAGGCTGAGTCTAATGAGCCTTGGGGATGATTTTCCAGGGTGCAGGCTCTGGGGAGGAACATCAACAGGCTGGTGATGGAGCATGGCCTGGCATCCCCTCCTCAGCTCAGGAGCTGGGCAGCACTGGAGTGCATTTGCTCTCCACACAGCCCCAGAGCTGTTCCTGTGAGCAATGGAATTCACACCCCGTGTGCCATGGGCTGAGAGAAGCCTCTCCAATCCAGCACGGTGCCCTCACAGCAGGACATGAGCCTGTAAGCCTCTGTCTGAGGGTTCCTCAGCCTGACCCAGGGCTCTGCACATCTCATCCTCCCTTGCTTGCTCTCCCAGCCTGCAGGTCTCTCTCTCTTGCTTCGTGTCTCTGAGCATGTGTCTCCCCTCCTGCCCTGGGCGTTTGCCAGGGTCCTGCTTTTTAGTCTAAAGACAAGCCTGCACATCTCAGCTTCCCAGAGAGCAGCAGCCTGCGGCCCGACTGGGATTCACTGGTGGCAGGGGTGGGTGATCTGCAGGGTGGGAGGGGGCTAGGGGGTCAGTTGGCTGTAAGTCACTTTAGGTCTCTAGGGAGCAGGCTCAGTGTGAACTTCTCACTCTTCAGACGAGGGACCCAGACCTTCTGCTCTGTCTAGATTGCTTTGCCTTTAGGCAAAAGTGAGCTTTTAGCTTGATTTTTCTGTTTAGCCTGCAACCAGATTTCCTGGCGGATGAGCAGCCCCTGGATACATCTCTGGTGGTGGTTGTGGTTTGGTTGGCCCCGCTGGAGGGACAGAGATGTCTTGTCTGTCCTGGTAAGCCAGCCCTTGATCTACCTTTCTTTGGACTCACTGTGTTGTTTGTGTTTCCCTGTAATCTTCCCACGAGTGAACTGGGAATGCCTGGAAAGGTGAAATGTCCTCCTTGCCCTTTCTGTGTCCCCAGCAATGGAAAGCTCCCCATCTCACCAGACCTGTGGCTGAACAGATTCACTAACAGCTTTCCTCTGAGATATCTTCGCGCTTGGAGAAGTTAATTATCTCCAAATATTGAAAAGGACAGAGGGATTTTGTAGGATTTACTTGGCTGTGTAATTTTGGTGCCCCAGAGATGCTATTTGGTCTGGCTGCGGTGAGTGACACATCATTGCACCCCGGCGCAAATGTCACTCGAGTGTATTACCTCCTCCTGCTCCTGTTATTTGCCCACTGGGGAGATGTGTCTCTTCCAGGCTAGTCTGGCTGTGTGGAGACTGCTAATGCTCTCACCCAGCTCCCTCCACTCGGCGATCTGAGGATGGAGCAGGGAGAGCTTTGCAACTTTCCACCCTGTCTTTAATAGCTGAAGTCTAGGGCTGGAGGGTAGAGCTGCACAGCGAGTGCTTCTGGCTCAAGCTGCTGTGCACATGCTAAGAGGTTCCAACTGAACATGACAAAAAACCTCTTTGCTGTGACGGTGCAGAGCCCTGGCCCAGGCTGCTCAGAGACTTTGTGGAGTCTCCTTCTCTGGAGAAATTCCAACCCCACCACCTGGAGGTGATCCTGGGCAACCTGCTCTGGATGACCCTGCTTTAGCAGGGAGGTTGGACTAGATGATCCCCAGAGGTCCCTTCCAACCCCCACCAGTCTGTGAAAAGCTTCTGAGGGCATCCTGTGTGCGGATGCTGTGAGAGGTTGGTTGTTCCCAGGGGATGGTGAGGTGTCCTTGCTCCAGCTGGCTGGAAGATGGTTTTTCTCAGCTCCTCTTTTATCACTCCGTTCTTCCAACCTCCTCTCAAGGGTTTTGGGGAAGTCTGTGCTAATGGCACAGATATTTTCTGGCAGGAAAATGAGGGGTGGGGTGTGAAGGTTTCTTGCCCTGAGGAGGGAAGTGTGTTCCCCCTCCCTGGATCTGGGATGTGTTGGCTGCTGGACCCAGACTTCACTCTCCTCTCCCTTCCTCACTAGCAGCTTCCATAATTCTGTAGGACCTACCTGGCTCCATCTGTCCAGCCTGGGTTGTGTTTATGGCCAGAGATTGTTTGGTGTGATGCTCAGACCAGAGATAAACTCTCCATTTTGATGTCTCCTTGTGCTTTGCTTCAAGCAGGGAAAAGTGCAATGTGCCATTGCATGATCAGCATGCTCAGCCCAGAAACTAAATAGAGATGTTCCCAGTGAACTCACTTTAATCTCCGCTTGTTTGCCAAGCTAAGCAATCTCCCCATGTGGTTCTGGCTCTCTCAAGTTGGTGAGGTGGAGGTGACTGCTAAAAAAGAGACACAGGCAGAAGTTTTCCTCTTCTTTTTTTTGCTTGGGCTTCATGCAGGAGGTGAACTTTGGGGAACATTTGCAACACTCCACTTCTGTTCCTAGGCAGAGGTTGACTTTTCCGTTTGGGAGAGCTGGGTCAAAGAGCTGAAGGGCTTGTCTTGGAGGGTTTGCTGATTGTTGGAGCTGATTGAGTCGGACTGGGGAGGGCAGTGACCACAGTGCTTCCCTCCTAGCCTCCAGCTGGTTTGACTTGCAATGCAAATGTTTTCTCCTGTCACCTCTTAATGATCCTTGTTCCCCTGGTGGGTGTATAGTTTCCCCTGGAAGTCTCCAGTGAATGGTTTCCATCACAGTTATTTTGTCCCTTTCTTTTCAAGCCTGCTGGCAACCTCTCTAGAATTGCAAACCTGGCATGGTTTGGGGTGGGAGTAGCCTGGATTGCAGCATTTCATTCCAGGGCTGTCAAAGTGAGCCTGTGCTACCTTTCTGTGGGGCTGACAGTGAAGAGACATCCAACCTCCTGGAAGAGATAAAGGGAGCTGCCAAGTGGTCAAGTTTAGAGATTTCCCTGGGAAGCCTGTGCTCTGGGTGAGCAGCATTGCTCCCTGGGCCTGGGATGGAGGAGGAGAAAGGAATGCTTGGCTCAGTGGAGCCAAGGGAGGAAGGGGAGAGCAAATGCTCTTCTGGGGGATGCTATTGGAAAGACATCATAGAGGAGGAGTCCATAAATCCACGGGGCACTTCAGGGCTGAGGCTCGATTCATCTGCACATCAAAGGAGACCAAGAGCCCCTTGGTGAGGCTGCAGGAGTCAGGGGGAAGAGGAGGTGGCTGAAGGATGGGGCCCAGCACATCACCCCACACAACATGTGTGCCTCAGAACATCTGAGAGGCAACAGGCAGCGGTGGAAAACATGGTGTGCATCGTGTACCTAGGTGTGCTCGGGGTCTGCTCCATGCCCTGGAGAGTTGTCCTGTTGGAAAAATACATCAATGTGTCTGCTACACTGCTCTGCTGCCTGGGAAAAGCTGCCAATTCTGGTTGAGGAGGCAAGATTCTGGAGAAACCTCTGTGTCCCAACAAGTGACAGACATGGGGCTGAGCTCTGGTCAGCTCTTCCCTGAGCAGAAGGTCTCTCTAGGCGAGGGGACATCCTACCCCCTGGACCTTAAGGTCCGAGCGAGCCGTGCCTTGCTCAGCAGGACCTGACTTTGCAAGGTGGTCTGTCTCTCAAGACATCCTTGTGCTGTGTCAGCTCCAGGATCAGTTTTGCTGCCTTCCTTGGTGTGTAGGACAGATGTTTCTGCTTCCCGTGATATCTCCAATTGCCTTGTAAGAGCCAGGACCTCCTCATCACTCCATTCCCACCGAAATCAAGTGAATGGCTTGTCACTGCTGGCCTGCAGGCTCTTGCTTCCTCTTCTCCTGGGGCTGGTGTCAGGTGTGTCAATAGCAGAGGGCAGTCCTGACAGGAGATAAAGCTTGTGCTGTGTTTATTGACCACTGCTTCTGCAGGGGAACTAAGCCTTTCCTCCCTGGAGGACTCTGCTGCTGATTGATACTTAGGCAGCATTTTTTCTCCTCTCTGACAGTGTTCCTGGAGCAGGCAGCATGGGCAGAAGAAGCTGCTGAGCAAACCAGATGTTTTTCCTGAGCCCCATCCTTGGCATGGCAATCCCAGCTGGGTTTCTGAGGGAAGCAGGACCTTGGTTTGAAGAGTGGGGTTTGTGCAGCAAAGTGTGGGTCCTGCAGAGACTGGCCTGTGTCTTCAGCACAGTTCTAAGGGTTAGGCAGGTCCAGACAGACTGTGACACAGGCCAGGATTGGGTTTCCCACTTCTCCGGGTTTTTTTGGACCTAGATGCAACAAGCTGGTGAAGGCCCTTGTCTGCCATGGAAAACACAGCTCAGTTTTTGCATGGCTAGATCTTGAGAGGACAGCTTTGGGAGTGCAGCAGGCTTCAGGGCAGCTCCCATCCCATTCCCCTAATTCCCAATGGGAAGAGCTGAGCAAGGATGTGTCAGCTTTCCAGGGTCTGTGGTGTCCCTTTGGAACTCCATTCATCCATCAGATGAAGGTCAGGGAGGTGTTCTTACTCCTGCCACACCACAGTGTCCTTCCAGAGGTGCAAGACAGGCTTTGAACCTAGGGCTTAAATAACTGTTAGTGATGCTTTATGATCCTCTCAAACCTTTGGGACTCAAGGGCTCCCAGAGAACCTGACAAAGCACAGACCTGTGGGGTTCACCTTGTTGCCAAAATACAGCCAGTTCTGGAGGTGAAGTGATGCAGGGATTAGTGATGAGAGGAAAATAGCTCCTTCTACACCAAGCTAGCTGCTAGGGGACATGGGGAAGGAGACACCTGAGATGTTCCTTGTCAGAGTTTGGGTCAAAGCATAAGAAACTTGTACTCCAAGTTGGGAAAGTCCAAGGTGGTTTTTCCTACAGCACAGTAACTTGCAAGACAAGCTGCTGTGGTGTTTTGGGACCCCATGAGCCATCACTGGTGTGGTTTCTCTACCCCTGTCCCCAGCCTTTGCATACAAAGCTGTCTGGAGCCACTGTTGCTCTATAGCAAGATGCTGGAGGACCTGGCAGGAGCTTAGAACATCTTCCAGCAGTTTTTTCCTCTTCTCTCCTCTTAAACTCTCCTCTAGTAGAGAGAGCAGCACCAAAGGAGAAGGCTCTATAAATCAACCTGCTTTATTGCCATGCACTGTTAAACTGCTGCTGCATTTCACCCTGGAGATGGCTGCATTTCCGTGCAGGATGAATTGAGTTCTCTACACCAAAGGTCAAATCTGGAGCTTCTGACTTAGTTCTCACTTAGTCTGCACAAAGGCACAATCCCCATTGAAGGGAGCGTGTGGGTATCAGCTGCTCTATAAATAACACAGAACTAAGGGAAAACTAAGCCAGGCTCTGAAGCTTCACAAAGTGCTTGGGGATCCTTGGAAACGGATGGTCCTGCAGTAACTTCTGATTTTAGCAGCAAAGGGAAAAGAACAGAGGCTCAGATCACAAAGTAGGGAGGACTTTTCTCTTCTTGTCTTTTTTTTTTTCAGCTCTTCTGCAGCCTGACTTCCTCTCTTTGACAGAGGAATCCCTGAGAAGTGCAGCCTTGCTCCGAGCTGTTTGGTCTCATCACCTCCCAGGATATTTTTTAGCACACGGAGGATGCAGAGGGGAAGAGGCAGTGCAGCAGGCAGGCCGAGGGGATGGCTCACATCTCCATTGCCCTCTCTATTCTCCTGCTCTTTGTTTCCCTCTCTCCAGCTCTTTTTTTTTTTCCTGGTTTTTCTTGTCCCCGAGGGAGGCAGTTAGTGTAATGAGCTGAGGCTCCTCTGATTGTTTCTGGAGATGCAGGCAGTGCCCCATCCCCGCTGGCCCCAGCTCGGATCCTGCCAGATAAATCATCCTGATTTCAAATTGATCGTTCTGGGATGTGGAAGAAAGTGGAGTGGGCGGATTTCCCCCATTAGGGTGCATTGATCACCATTCCTGCGTGTAATCAGGGTTAATCTCAGGATTAATTGGGGGGATTTGCTGATGGAAACGATCGGGCAATTTGTGTTACTTACTGCTCCATTCGCCTCTAATGGCTTAATCAGATTACACATTAAAAGTGGCTTCTTCCAGAGAATCTCCCTGGACTTCAGCAGGAGCCAGAGCAAGAGGAGTAAGGCACATCCAGAGCATATGGCTGGCAGCTCTCAGCTCAGTTACCCAGAGAGAGTAATTGATGGAAGGAACTCCACAGCACCCAAAGCCCTAGGAGGCCAAAGGAGTTATGTTTGTGGAGGGCAGAGGTGAAGGAATACCAAGGATGGCTTGAAAAGAGCCCAGAGGTGTGTTTGGAGCTGGCTGGGCAGCAGGGCTGTGAAGGTGCAGGGTACTGGTGCTCAGCAGCTCTGACAGCAAAGCCAAGCAGCAGCCTGGGCACAGAAGCTCAGCAAGTTGCAGATGTGTTAGAGCCCTCCAGATGTCCTGTCTCCCAAATCTGACAGGCAGCTGATGGTGGTGAGCCCTGTAATGGCAGGACAACAGCATCCCTGTGCTTCCTGCCACACCAGAAAGCTCAGCCCAAACCCACCAGACCTTGCTGAGCCTTTTAGATCCAGAAGGAAAAGGAAAACTTGGGCTTCACATCTGGGGTGGCTGCAGTGAGCTCCAGATCCTTCTCTGACCTTGCTAATTGGGAGCTGGGGACAAAAAATTGCATGTGGGGAGGTGATGTTGATGCATTTTCCTTCAGGATTTTTTTCTAGGGGAGGGGGGAAAGAAAAACCCAGATCCTCTATTTGACTTGTCCCAGCTCGGCATCCTTGCACAAGTGGCTCTTTGCATGCTGGCACCAGCAGAAGTAGTACTCAGGCCAAATATTTTCATGGGAAAACATTTCAGGAGGGAGCAGGAAGAATTTCCACTTGGAGCAAACCATTAAAACAGGGATTCTGCAGCATATAAATTAAGGCTGATGAACTGGGGCTGGTTAAACTTATAGAAAGAAGTTCTGTCCTGGAAGGAGATTCATCTAGCAGGAGCTGAGCTGGAAGCATCTGAACTCTATTAACTTAGTAGATGGCAAAGCCAGAAGGTTCTGCTTGTGAACATCTCAGCTGAAAGGATGCAGGAGAGGAGCCCTGCAGTAGCAAGTCACCTGGGGATCCAACTCCCATGGAACAGGCCATAACTGAGAGGAATTAGGAACTGTCAAGCCCTGGTCTTCTGTGAGAAGGCACACAAAGATAGATCTTTTCCTCTGGAAGAGCACTCCCACCAGCTTGCCTCAGCAGCTGGGGCTGGCTGTAGGTGGGGATTGCTCAGCCTCACCTCATTCTTAATCTCTGCTGCTATCGATTGAGTTTTTGGATACGTGGCAGTCAGATCTAAGTGCTGGAGATCTACTTATTCAGCTATTTATAAAGACATTTAGCAAACCTGAAGGAAGAAAGGAAAGTGAACGTTTCAAGTGGCTGCTGACAAGTCAGAGCAGTTTAATAAATCACTTGTAATAAACTACTTTTGTGTGCGCTGAGGAACGCCACTGACTCCTCTAATAAGCTCTTTGTGATGGAACAGGCAACACTCACAGAGCAGAAACTCATTTCTGGGGCTTGTTGATGTGTTCTGGCTGTTCCCTGCTGCACATTCCTCCCCAGGTATGTCTGTCTTGAGGTATGCTATCCAGACTGTATAAATCTGTTACTAGGTCTGTAACTCCTGGGGAGGACATCTTTGCCAGGAGCTGCTCCTCATCAGTTCAGAGCCATGCAGGAAAGGGGTAGCCCATTCCTCATTCTTGGCAAACACTCCCCAGCCTTCCCCAGCATCCTTATCTCCCAGCCAGTCAGCAGAGATGCAGCCCTGTCCTGGGGAGCTGTGAGGTTTTGCCATTGCTCTAAAACACATCTTGTTTAGGATTAAGGAGCATCACTGCCTGCTTTTAGCAACCCCAGCAGAGGCAGCTGCTGCCTGTCACTGCTTCCAAGCCTCTGAAACACAGCAGCTCGAGCTCTGGCAGGACCNCTGGGTTTTTTTTCCTCCCCTCTCCTACCTTGGCTTTGATTTGGTGATGTGGAGACTAGGCTGATGCTGGTGTTGGAAATATCAGGCATTGTTCTGTCAAGCCCAGAATAATCATATGAAAAGTTGGGGGAAAAAAGCCCACTATTGACACAGAGGTGAGAGAACAGACCTGGCTTGGAGCTCTGCTCTTGCTGTTGTGCTCCTCAGGCTCTGTGGTGTTTCAGGAAGGCTTTGTGAGGAATTGCAATGCATGTAATCTGAATTTCAGGTCTGATTCTTCATGAATGCTAACAGAAAAGGGAGGAGAGACTCAGTGGTTGTCCCTCATTTTTGTTTGGATGAGAAGCTAAGGATCCAAGTGACAAAATGCCACAGGAGCTGTGGAGAACAGAGGAGTATTTCCTGGGTGAAAAAGTAGGCAGATATTTAAAAAAGAAAAAAAAAAGCTACTTTTTTTTTTGCACTTTCACACTGCCATATGGAGTGTACAAGAGATCAATAACTTTTTCTCCTCAAAGCATTGGCTCTGAGGAGGCTCAGCTGTGCCTGAGCTGCTCTCCCCTGCCAGGTGCAATTCTCCCCCCCACCCCTTGGCAGGAGTTGGTGGGGCTGCTCTGCAATCTGCTTTTTTACTGTTTCTTTATTAAAAAGCTGCAGCTCCAGAGGGGCTTGCTTTGCTCAGGCCTTTCCTGGGGCCTCTGCTCACCTTGCCTGCTAAATGGCTAACATTTATAGTAGGTGCTCCTGCCTGGGTCTGCAGCCAGCTTGCTGCTGGTCTACCCACATCCTCCTCCTGCAAACAACCTCCACTCTTTGCAGGGCTTCATCTCCCTTGCAGTCAGCCAGGTAACTTGCCATCACATGCCAGCCTCTGCCTGAGGACTCCTTGCCATGCAATTAAGCAAAACTCACTGCAGCATGTCTGGGGAAGGGAGGCACTGCAGGGGATTTGCCTTCCAGAAGAAGATTCGTTGGATATTGGGGGAAAGGCCCCCAAAACTGTCAGTGAGGTTTTCTCCTGAGAGTGGTTCCAAAATCACCCCTTGCATCTTGAAGCAGTGCTTAGCTCAGGAGAGGGAGAGCAAGTGTTTTGCAGGACAGCAGCTTGGTCAGTGCATGGTCATGTCCCTCTGATGCTGCAAGGTTCACCCCTGAGTTAAGTACTTCACTATCTTTCCCTCTCTGCCTCCCACCTCCTCATTTTCAGTGGCATAGGTGGTTAAAAGCTTGTCTTTCCTTCTGCAGAGGTGGTGGAAGGGCAGGAGCAGGGCTTGGGGCAGCTCAGCCCTTGCTGCCATGTCCCCAGCCATGGGAGCCCTTGGTGGCTGCTGGAGCACAGGAGCTGTGTCATTGCCCACTTAGTGGGTAACTCACAGGGGTGTTTTTTATGGCTGTGATTATGTCTTTTCCCCTCCTCTTGGAGGATTTTAAGAGAAAGCACTTGGAAAACAGCTCTGGTGCTTGGCAAGGCGGCTGGAGACCCATCTGTTGCTTCTTAGGTTGTTAAGCTGCTCTCTGCTTCCCATGCCAGCCTGGTTTCTGTTAAATGGAGCCTCATAAGGTCACAAGAGCCAAGCAGCTCCTAAATTAGCTAAGACATTAATCAGGTCCCATTTGGATTAGTGCGGGGTGTCTACACCCTCACCCTCCCCTCCATAAATTAAGCAGGTTTTCTATCTTCAAGGCTTCTCTGAAATGGTGGCCTGTCTCCCCTCCCCCCCCTTCCCAGTTGCTGGTGACAAGTACACACAGCTTAATTGATTGGCATGGGGAAGGGCTGACATTAACTGGCTGTGTTTGGCATGCAGGCTCCTTGCTGTGCCTCCCAGGGACCTTATCAATCCCATCTCAGAGACCAGCAGCTCCTGGGTTAGATTCCTTGCTTCTGCTGCTGACTGAGATTTTGTTTGGCTTTCATGGCAATTTGGCTGAGGAAGAGCAGTATTCCCAGCACAGCTGGAAGTTCCTGCTGGGAATACACAGGGCTGGAAGATCTGCAAGGCATCACCTCCCCCATGGATAGTGGGGAAAGTGGGAGAGGACACTGTGACATTGTGGCTGAGCAAGGAGCATCAGGGTCTCCTCTCTAGAAGGAGGTACAGGGTGTAGATAGCCAACAGGCTTTGCAGCTAGGTTGAGATCTCATCTCACCTGGATTTCTCCTGTCTGTAGCAGGTTGTGGTGAAGGCCAAGGGTGGCACAGCCAAACTGCCACTTCCCAGAGGGGAAGGTCTCCCTCCCTCCCTCTCCTTCCTTGAGCATCTCCCACTGTTCCTGCTCTGCAGGGCAGGGGCTGAGTGAGCAACCTTCAGCTACCCTGGGAGATCTTCCTGGGTGTGTGGTCTGATTTTGGTTTAATCCATCTATCTAGAGTTAGAAAATGAGCTGTAAATTAACACATAGGGAGCTGTGAGCTTGTGTGTTGAGTCTCAATAGCCAGTTAACTTACTTGAGAGGAGCAGATTCAGTAGTGCCTGGTCCTGATGAGGTTCACATCTCTCCCTTTACTTGATTAATTCTTAACCCATGTCTATAATTAACCATGAGAGACAGCAGCTGTCCGTCCTCTCCAAACAATCCTTTCCCCATCAGGGACCAGGACTTGTGCTGAGATGACTAGGCACAGTTTTCCTGTGCCTAAATATGAGTTGGACTCAATGATCCAGGCTGGATGTGGCCCTGGGTGACCTGGTCTAGTGATTGGCATCCCTGCTCAGTGTGGGGAGGTTGCAACTAGATGATCTTTAGGTCCCTTCCAACCTGGCCTTTCTATGATTCTATGATCCTTGTGGGTCCCTTCCAACTCAGGATATTGTGTGATTCTGTGATCCTGTGACTCTTCTGGGGGCTCTAACTATAGATTAAAAACATAATATGCCTTTTTTAATTGCCTGTTTCTGCATACCTTCCCTCTATTTACTTAATAAGGGTACTACAGGGCCCAAGCATCCTCCTTGGTGATGCTGAATGAGTGTTGGTGCCTGCCCTTAATGGTGTTCACAAAGAACTTGGAGCCTCTGGGTCTTCAGGCACTTGGAATTGTCCCTGTGTTTCCGCTGGGCTGCTATTGAGAAGGTCCTTCTTGCCCTCAGGTATTCCCAGCACTTGGCTCTTCCCTTTGTCTGCATCTTTGTCCACTAAGATCCGGTGAATTGGTGGCAGATTTGGAACAAAGCCCTCAACAGCTTAGAGTGGCAGATAATTAGGCTTTTACACCTTCCAATAAAAGAGGCAGTTAGAGTGAGAAGAGAAAGAAAGGAGCTCTTGACTGCTCATAAAAGCTGTGGTCAGGCTTTACCCTTCCTGGGGAGCTGAGGAGGAGATGGGTGTTAGAAATACTCAGCCAGAAGCAAAGCATCACTTCCAGGGTTAACTTTTCCATGTCAGAGGAATGCTCTTAGAATTACCCTGGCAGTGGAGATGGCCCTGGGACTGGTCACAAGTGAATTTTCAGAGAGAATAGAGCATCCCTCCATACCTTGCAGAGATAGCTGCCATCTCCATTCCTGCAGTGACCAAACCCACCTCCCCTGTGAGCTGCTGGAGGCTTGGAGCACTCCTGAAACCCTTCAGTTCCCTCCTGGACCTGCAGCCTCCCTGTTGAGGAGACCTGAAGGTCTCTTGCTGTGGCCAACACTCCCTCTGAAGATGTAGGATACTGTTCAGCAATCCTCAGAACATCCCTTCTCCTGCAGCTTTCCCAGAGGGAGATGGTGTGTCAGCACAAGTGAGCTGTCAGGAAGTTTAACAATATTCAGCTTAAGTTCTCTTTTATGAAGATGATCCCCCTGCTCTTAGCAGCCTGTAGCACAAGCCTCCTTTCTCTGTGGTGTTTATGCTCTCCAGCTATTTGCAGGATGTTGTCATCTCCCCCTTCTTTAGCTGCTGCTTGCCTCAAGTAGGCAGATGCTGCTCTTTAAACCATTTCTGCCTGAATTCCTGCAGCCTCTGGATCATTCTAGCCTCCCCTTCAACTCTCCTCAGCATATCAATATCTTCTTCTCTAGCAATTACATGCTTAAAGAGCGTGCAATATTCCCCTGCTCCAACACCCCCTCTCCAGCCCAGCATCAACACAGCAATGTGTGTGGAGAAAACAACCCCAAAGCCTTCCCAGGAAAGCTTTCCACTCCATCCACAATTATCTCTCCCTGGGAGTGAGTGAGACAGAGCACATGCTGCCAGTGACAGGCTCTCAGCATCTCTCAGAGCGCTCTTGGACCACATTCAACAGCTCATGGCCATGATGGTGGAAGGATGTGTGTGGATAGACTCTCCCGGCACTCTCAGCCCCAGCGTGAGGTGTTGTGGGAGCTTGGAGATCCAGCGTGGAACAGAAACTGGCTTTTGAGGTTGAGAAGTCAAATTGCACTGTAGGAAACACCCTACCAAAGACAAAGATTCTGCCCAGCAGCTCCAGTAACCCTGAGGTTGGGATTGCACCACTGCTGCTCTGCACTGTAGGTGGAGGAAGCTGCTGTGGGGCTGTCCTGTGTGCTGGGCTGGAGAAAGGCAGATTTCATAGAATCATACAATGTTAGGGGTTGGAAGGGATGTAGAAAGATCTTCTACTCCAACCCCCCTGCCAGAGCAGGACCACCTAGACCAGCTCACACAGCAATGTGTCCAGGCAGCTCTGCAATGGCTCCAGACAAGGAGACTCCACAGCCTCCTGGGCAGCCTGGGCCAGTGCTCTGCCACCCTTACTGTGAAAAAGTTTTTCCTCACATGAATATTAAACCTCCTGTGGTCCAGCTTGCTCCCATCCCCTCTCGTCCTAACACTGGATGACACTGAGAAGAGCATGGCTCCCTCCTCCTGACACTCACCCTTAAGATAGTTGTAATTATGTATTTGTATTTATGGGTTAAAGACTTGGAGGTAGAAGATGTCTCCCGATGAGATCTCCTCTTATTGAGGTAGTTGAAGATGTCCCTGCTCACTGCAGTTGAGTTGGACTAGATCTCAGAATCCATCCCAGCATGATGGGGGTTGGAAGGGACCTCTGGGGATCATCTGGTCCAACCTCCCTGCTCCAGCAGGCTCACCCCCAGCAGCTTGCCCAGCATCACCTCCAGCTGCCTTTGCAATCTCTGCACACAAGGAGACTCCACAAGTTCTCTGGGCAGCCTGGGCCAGGGCTCTGCACCCTCACAGCAAACTTTGTCCTCCTGTTCACATGGAACCTGCTGGGTTCCAGTGTGTGCCCATTGCCCCTTGGCCTGGCCCTGGGCACCACTGAGCAGAGTGTGGCCCCAGCCTCTTGCCCCCTGCACCCTTGAGCTCTTGCTCAGCATGGAGCAGCTCCCCTCTGGCTCTGCTCTTCTCCAGGCTCAGCAGCCCCAGGGCTCTCAGCCTTTCCTCCTGCCACACATGCTCCAGTGCCCTCAGCCTCTTCCTAGCCTCTGCTGGACTCTCTGCAGATGTTCCTTGTCTCTTGTGAACTGGGGAGCCCAGAACTGGATCCAGGGCTCCAGACATGGCCTCACCAGGGCAGAGGAAATGACCTTTTAGAGATCCCTTCTTACCCAAACCAATCTCTGGTTCCTGCTGTGCACTGTCACCAGCTGTGTCAGAGGAGGCTTGTTGAAATCAGATGGAGATTTGCCCTCTGGTTTGAGTAGCACTGGGTGACAGGAATACTTGGCTTTGAAAAAACAGTCTTTTTTTCATTCTTTAAGCAGTAAGTATCAGCATCTATGACACTTGCTCCTTTGCTGTGGCTTTGTGTGTTGTACCTGATTGCTCACAGCTGAGATTGGTGAGTGCCAGCAATGTCCTTTGCTGTGGGTCTGTCACCTCTACCCAGCACTAATTTCTTGCCCAGAGGAAAGGTTGGACAGTGAGGGGGGAAAACAGCCCTTGGTGCTTGCAAAAAGCAGGAGCTTGCTGCTCTGTGCCCTGCTGGAGGGCTGGGCTGGAGGCAGAAAACATTGTGTGGTACTGTGGCTTTTGGTTTCCTCTGAGCATAACTTGCTCTGCCTTTAAGTCCTGATTCTATGCTGACAAAGGGAGACTGAGCTCACAAGGATGTAAGATCTCCAGAAGTTAACTGGAGCCTGGATCCTTCACTTGCACCCATCCCCAGGAGCTCTGGTCCTGCTCCCATGGGGCTGTGGAGCTCAGCAAGGCCAGGAAGGCTCCATGGAGCTCATGGCCCCATCTCCTTCTCAAAGGGCAGTGGTGGTAGATGGGTTTTTCTAGTATGGCAGTGCCAACTAGACCAACACCTCCACCACTCCAGAGGATGCTCTGTGGCTGCATCACTCAGGTCTCCCCACAAGAATGGGACCTTGGGGTTAACCCTTCCTCCTCTGGCACACACAAACAGCTCTCAGGCTCTTTTTATTTACCATAAAAATGTTTCCTTTTATATGGTATCCCTTCCTAATAGAGTTTTTTAACCTATGCCCTAAATTACAACATGATATAAAAGGTAGATACAATCTGTTTCTGTTATATTATCCATTTTTTCCTATTAGATCTTTGGTTATTAAACCAGGCTGCTTTTGCAATGCAGAGACATTATTGCAGAGGAGTGACAAAGCCTGAGCATCCCAAAGGGCTAATTACAAAGGAAAATGGTTCCGAAGGGGAGAACTGAAGGCATGAGGAGGGGACTTAGATCAGAGGGCAGAGAGGGAAAGGAGAGATCACAGTGTGTGTGACCACACTGGCTTTGTCCAGCTGACCCAGAGAGCTTCATCTCTTTTTTCTCATGGCAATCTTTCCCTTTTGGACCAAGCAGTGCTTTTCCCTTTCATAGCCATGGAGCAGGGAATCAGGTAGGTGAAGGTAGATGTTGCTTTTTGAGTCAAGGGTCTGCTGGTTTAGTCAAACTGTTTGCTTGCCTTTGCAAGTTGTCAGTTTCCTATCTGAAAGGCCCTGATCCAGGGGGAAAAAACCCAACCAAACACAACAGAGGGTGAATTTCTCCCATTCCCTCAATTTGTGCCATTAGGGAGGTTTTTGTTCTGAGCCTTGGCAATGTGGGGCCATCTGTATTGGCTCCAGCAGGTCCCATTCCCCAGCTCCTCTCTTTAATTGCCCTTCCCTTGGCAGAGGAAGCAGTCCCTGCATGTGTTTTGAATGAACTCTCCACTTCAGGCTGGTTTTACTGATCACCTTTGTGTGATTGGCAATTAAAGCCCTTTTCAACCCAGGAAGAATGATCTGCCTCTTTTCCAGCTTGTATCTCCCTCCTTCAGCTAGCTCTGCCTTTTGCATTTGCTGATACTCCCTCAGTTCCTTATCTATTGCACAAGGCCTGATGTGGAGCCATTTCCCTCCTACATTGATGAGAGCCATGCCTTTTGGGAGACCATCTGGGTTTTCCCCTACCCAACAGGAGTGTCTTCAGTCTTGCCCAGTTTTTAGGTGCTCATAGGGAATAAAGGAGGCAGAGAGGGAGGGGAAGGATAAAAGAAAACCCAACCTACCAAAAAGGAGATTGAGAGCAAAGGAGGGTGAACTTAGCCCCATGGTAAATCCATCCCTGAAGCTGTGGTGCAAGCAGGAAATGATCTCTTAACACTGTGCACCTGCATCCCTGGGAAGAGCATCCAAAAGGGGCCCAAGCCTGCAGCAGGGTCCATAGGAATGGTGCTCATGAGTCCAACTGCAGGGATTTTTAAGACTTCTTGGCCAGCTTCAGTCCTCGCTCAGCTTCTGGTTCCTGCCTCCTCATGCCTCTGCCAGATGCTCTCTCCCTTTCCCTTATCCTACAGTAAATGAATCCAGAGCTGTTGGGAGTGATAGAGGTGGCAGCTCTGGAAGCTGAGTGCTGGGATGTTAACATCTCAGTGCCCTGCACAGAGGCACCAATGTGGTTTTGGTGCCTGATGCAAGGCTAGCACTTGGAGTGAGTACTGCTGCTGGGCTTCTAGCAACCAGAACCTGTCTGGAACCATCCAACTCGGGGTCTTGCAGCTCTCTATCTCCCAAAGCTCCTCATCAAAAAGAAAGAAACATCTATGGAGATGAGAAAGTTCTTATCCAGAGCCTGGGATGGCTGTGTCCAGCCATGGTGTGGTGTGGAGTCTCCCCAGCTCAACCCCATACAGCAACAGGGTGTAAGCAGCTGAGAGAGGAGCATCAACAGGACTGAAGCCAGAGTCAGGAGGGAAGTCTCCTGCCCAGCCAGGAATCCAGTCAGGCTGCTGGAAGGTGGGCTGGGTGTCAGCATCCATGCTCATTAAAACCTGGATGAGGCTGAGATGAGTCTAGCTGAGCTACATCCCGAAGCACAGGTCTTACCAGGTCTGCTGGCTTTTCCCTTCAGGAGTGACACCAATTAAAGCATCCTTAAAAATGCAGCTCTGAAGGCTTCCCTGACCTTGGAGGACTTGAAATGCTGGGAAGTTGCAAGTAAAAACACAACAGGCAGAAGGTGACTCCCAGTAAAACAGAGTCACCCTTTCAGGACAAACACTACTCCCTAACCGCAGCTTTGCCAGGGGATTTGCCTTTTTTCCACACAGAGCAATGCCTGACCTTCAGAGGGAAGCACACCTTGGTCCCAGCACATCAAGGGCTCCAAGGATGCAAACAAGTGTCCTGCCCCAGCTCAGGGTCAGTGTTCCCGAATCCATTGCCCTCAGCTCCCCACCCGCCACAGAGGGAGAGGAGGAAAGGGCTCAGAGTGCCTTTGCCAGCAGAGACCTAAGAGCTTGGAAAAGCCTGAAAGAACTTGCCTGCAGCTGCTGCTTTAGCAGGCTAAAAGCTCAGCTGTGACACTGCTCTTGTGGATTCCAGTGGAATGGGAGAGGTGTTTCCCCCTGCCCCGCGGGGGGTTCTAAGGAGGCAGTTGTGGGATTGAAGTCCAGGCTGGTGGGATTTAGGCGTTCCTCAGCCGAGACTGCTCCACATTCTTTCCCCCTGAGTTGCCACTCCAGTTCCCCCCACCCCAGAGCAGAAACCAGCTCGCTCAGCTCCCTGCCAGTTCTGCTGCTGGAGGAGTTTCCAGCCCAGCCCCAGCCCCGCGTCCCTTCCTAGCCTCTGTGCCTTGATTTAATGCTTTGATTTAGAAGTTATTTTTTACAATAAGAGAAGGATGGCCCCTGCCAAAAAAAGCAGTTTCATAAAATGCTGAACATGACTTGCATTCTGTAATTGCAAACCTGAGAGACTTGGAGTAATTGACATTTTGGATGTATTGCAGAGGATCGTATTTAATCTTGAAAAGCAGGTTCCAGGCAAAGGAGGGAACTGCCAAGCCAAACTCAGACTCCTCGCCGGGCTCCTACCATAACTCATTTTCAAATCCATTCAGCACAGACCTGAACCTAAATGTTTACCTTTTTGATTTACTAAGATAACATTCCTGGGTCACTGAAACTGTTTGTCAGGGAAGGTCTCAGAGACAGAAGGAATTAGTGATGCTCCAGCAGGAGCCTCAGGGATGTGTGAGGGATGCTGGCTCTTTCTAGAGCTTCATGGAGGGTTGTGTCCATCTCCCAGGATGTGGAGGGGTGGCAGTGGAGGTCTCCCCATCTCCCCACAGGTCCTGAGGCACCTCAGTTCACAGAGGTGATGCTCGAAGCTCAACATGGTAACCACAGGAGGTGCAAGTGCCGTGGTGAGGTCTGAGAGAGTGGCATGGCAGAGAAGACAACCTCTCCAGCTAAACCCACAGCTTCTCCTTCTGCTTTGTCTACAAGTGCCCCTCCTGTGAAGGATCTGTCCCCCATGACCCTGATTTACAGCCTTCCTGTAAACATTTTGCTTCTGATGGAAATAAACCAAACATAAGTGGAAATCTGCTTTAGGCATCTCAGGAAAATAGAGCAGAGGAGGTTTGGAGAGAGCATCCCCTAGCCCTCCTCCTGCAAAGAGAGTGTTTGCATTGCTGTGGATCACAGTGAACACTAATTTACAGTGGTGCAGATGAAAATAAAGCAGAAAAGCTGGGAATGTGAAAGGGAATGATACAGCCTGAGTGTGAAAATGAAGGTACAGCAGCTCCTAAAAACATGGACTGAGCTATACTTGTATCAGGCCAAACTGTGAGTCAGTGACTCCCCCTGGATAGGGTCAGGTGTTTGTACTTGTTGCTTAAAGGTCTCCTAGCAGGGCTCCTGGCACCATCAGTTCCTTCTCATCAGTGAGGTTAGCTGCATGGTGTTTAAATTTGCTATAGCTGTTCCCAGGATTCAGCCAGGATTAGGGTGGTGTGGAATGACCTGTACAGGCTCAGAGTTGGGTGGAGAGGAACCTCATGAAGATCAAGTGTAGAGATCTGTACCTGGTGGGGAATAACCTCATCAACCAGAACAGGTTAAGGGTTGACCTGCTAGAAAGCAGCTCCATGGAGAAGGACCTGGGAGTGCTGGGGGACAACAAGTTCACCATGAGCCAGCAATGTGCTCTCATGGCCAAGAAAGCTGATGGTCTCCTAGGGTTCTTCCTGAAGAAGAGTTTGACCAGCAGGTCAAGGGAGGTTCTTATCCACCTCTACTCTGCTCTAGTCAGGTCACATCTGGAGTATTGGATCCAGTCCTGGGCTCCCTAGTTCAAGAGAGACAAGGAACTACTGCAGAGAGTCCAGCAGAGGCTAGGAAGATGCTGAGGGCACTGGAGCATGTGTGGCAGGAGGAAAGGCTGAGAACCCTGGGGCTGCTGAGCCTGGAGCAGAGCAGAGCCAGAGGGGAGCTGCTCCATGCTGAGCAAGAGCTCAAGGGTGCAGGGGGCAAGAGGCTGGGGCCACACTCTGCTCAGTGGTGCCCAGGGACAAGAGGCAATGGGCACAAACTGGAACCCACCAGGTTCCACCTGAGCAGGAAGAGAAACAGCTTTGCTGTGAGGGTGCAGAGCCCTGGCCCAGGCTGCCCAGAAAGCTTGGGGAGTCTTCTTGTATGGAGAGATTGCAAAGGCAGCTGGAGGTGATGCTGGGCAAGCTGCTGGGGGTGAGCCTGCTGGAGCAGGGAGGTTAGACCAGATGATCCCCAGAGGTCCCTTCCAATGCTCATCATGCTGGGATTTGGTGAATTTGGTGCTACATGCTGGAAATACTGCTCTTGATCTAGAGAGTATGGAGGGAAGGACCTTCCTTCCCTCCCTTCTGCCAGCCTGGTTTGGGGGTCAAGGCTGGCATGGGTTGGACAGGGTCTATTATTTGCCCAGCTGCACATCTTTATTCATAACATCCCCATTGTTCGGAACACTTTGCATATTTCATTGTGAGGACTGGGGTGGGGGGAGGCAGTCCCCACGTCAAGGGGAGCTGGGCTGCAGCAGGAGCCCCGTGGCTGTCAGGATGTTCACATCTGTTCCCCATTTGTGGACAATGCAGCACCATCCACTCGCTGCTCATGGAGGAGCTGTGACAACTTGACAGCCTGCCCAGGAATTCAGACCAAACGGGTTACTCTCCACAGCCATCAGCCTTGTCTGATCCAACAGCAGCAGTGGTGGGGAGAGGGGGTGGTGGAATCATCATTTCAAAGGGAGGCAAATAAAAGTGAAGTTGCCTCTCTTTTTTTGGTGTTGGTGATGAGTGACATTTGGGCCTCCCTTCATCTGGTGAGAGAGAGCCTCTCTGGGAGCAGCAGGAGCTGCTGCACTTCAAAGCAGGGCAGGGTGCTGGTCTTGGATGTACTTCTGCC
This sequence comes from Bucco capensis, assembly GCA_013396975.1. Classification (NCBI taxonomy): domain Eukaryota; kingdom Metazoa; phylum Chordata; class Aves; order Piciformes; family Bucconidae; genus Bucco; species Bucco capensis. Next base: position 514,152 of record VWZO01020935.1, read on the forward strand.
CTCTGCTCCTGTCTGGGCTTTAAATCTCACCCTGCTCCCTGCCTGCCTGTTGCTCATGGCTGGGCAGCCAGGGAGGGATTCTACTTCTTGAGTGCTTCCTTTCTGAGTTTGGGGCTCTGTTCAGGCACCGTGGGGGCTTGCCATGAGAGAGGATGTGGGCAGGAGGGATCTCAGCCTCTCCACCTCACTCTGGAGGAAAATATCTGTTCCTGGTCTCAACTGTTCTGCAGGACAAAGATTCTCCATCCATCCCAGATCATCGAATCGTAGAATTGTTTTGATTGGAAGAGACCTCCAAGATCATCAAGTCCAACTGTTAGCCAGCACTGCCAGGTCACCACTAAACCATGCCCCTCAGTACCACATCTCCAGGGCTTTTCAATCCTTCCAGGGATGGTCACTCCACCACTGCCCTGGGCAGCCTGGGCCAGGGCTTGACAATGCTTTTGGGGAAGAAATTGTTCTTAATGTCCAACCTAAACTTCCCCTGGTACAACTTGAGTCTATTTCCTTGGGAGAAGAGACCAACCCTACCTCACTCCAACCTCCTTTCAGTGAGTTGTAGAGAGTGAGAAGGTCTCCCCTGAGCCTTCTCTTCTCCAGACTGAACAACCCCAGTTCCCTCAGCTGCTCCTCACCACACTTGTGCTCTAGACCCTGAACCATAAGCAAGAGCAATGCAGCGTGGTGTGCTCTATCCATGCAGCAAGGCAGCAGGTGACAGGCTCCTGAGATAGCTCAGTGACTCCTCAACCCCTCCTTTGGCTTGAGGAAGCACTGCTCACCCCCATCCCCTTCCTCTCTCAGACCACCTTGGCCTGCTGTGAGGACAGAAGCAGCCTGGAGATGGGGAACAGCTGAACCAAAGCAGGGCACAGAAGATGACATCTCTCCTTGAAGGTGCTCTGAGGCTGCTCTCCTGCTTCCTGCTGCAGCAAATGGGTGTAAGTAGGTCTGAGGAAGGCTGGTAGAATGCAGGGGGCCTCAATTAGATTCCCTTGCACACCAAGCACTGAATGCAACCTTGGGGATTAATTAGATAAACAACCACCTTGTACAGTACCTTATATAAATGTAGCAGCAAGGCCCTATTAAGGATTACCTTGTCACTAACCTAAGCCCTTAGTGATTTAATTAGACAATTAGAGGGTGCTTGGGAATGCTCTGGTAGTAACCAGAGATATTAGCACCATTTGTATTTATATTTAATGGCATTGCAGTAGGGAGTTTAATTATTGGGAGTCTGGCTTGTAACTTCCAAGGAGGAAATTCTCCTCTGCCTGGAGCAGAGTCTCACAGGTGCTGGCGCAAGCACGGTGCTGGGCAGCTTGCAGATCCAAACCCCCTTTTCCATGGTAATCCCACCTATGTCCCTGGCAGGTGGTTCCTGGAGATGGCACAGAGCATGCCCATCCCCAAGGTGACTCCAGGAGGAGGCAGGAGCAGCCCTGGGCTCACTGGTGTCTGAGCAGTGGTAAGGAAGAGAGCCTGTCCCCTGTGCTAATCACTCTCTGTGCAGGTGGCATAGGATGGTAAACTCAATGGGAGGCTCCAGAAGCCTACATGGAAGAGTGTTCAGCACCCTCCCTGCTCCTCAGCACACTGCAGAGGAGCAGGATGTGTATCAGAGAGCAAAGTGTAGGACAGAGCCTCTAACAGGCAGAACAAACTCCATCCTCACTCAGCTCCTGCAGCATCCCAACCACTCCTAGCTGTGCAGCAGCTTAGGAATATCAAATAAAGTCTGGCAACTAGGGAGAGTCTTCAGCTCACATCAGCTGCAACCTAATTTAGGATATGAGCTGGAATCCCTGCAGGAGGAAAGTCTCTTTGTCTGGGCACTGGGTAGCTCTCAGCCCCTTCGTCATCAATCCCAGCCAAGCCTACTGCACCTAAAGATGCCATTCTTGCAATCTCTCTGCTGATAATTGTATTTTCACTGTATTACAGCCCCAGTAACACAATTAAGCCTAAATAATATAGATGAAGTGGAGAGTAATTTGATTTGCTAACTAATGCTTTGGTCAAGAAGATTTTTCCCCACTACCACCCCCACGTTTTCACAAATCTACAGTTGACTAAATCCACAACCATTCCTCCACTCCCTGGCCTTCAGTGAAACCTGGATACAGAGAAATGATTCATCAGAGGGGATGGATCCATCCAGATGTGGGGGGAAAAGCTAGAGGATGTTTGCTTTGGTTTGTGTGTGGAAGGATCCTCCTGGGAGCTCTGTAGGAGGCGGTGAATGGGATGTCCTCGGATAAATCAAAGGCAACGAGGAAAAGGGAGGTCAATGATCCATTCCATGAAAGCAGAAGGCTTTGGCAGTTCCATTGGCAGTTCCAGAAAGTGGTAATTTGACAAGAGTCTGGTGCCTTAAGCCATCTGGCCAGGGGGGTGCCAGGCTGTGAGATGGGCACATCTGGGACGGAGATGAGCTCCAGGAGGCTCCCGCCATGGCTTGTCTTCTCCACACACACAGAGCCTGGTGGCAATGGAGGAGAGGCACTGCTGGCCTCTGAATGCATGAACGAGTCTTCTTTGGAGCCTAAAGGGGAGATATTTGTGTGTGACCTGGTTTTCTAGGAGCTGATGAACTGGATATGAGTTCAGTGAGCTGATATGGGAGGATATTGCACATGGTAATTCGGGGTCAGGACTCTGGCATGTTGTGTTACTCTTTTTCCCTTTGCAAAGGGCAAAAATATGAGAGCAGAGCTGGAAAAAACCTGTGTAAATAAGAAATCAGAAAGGAAAAACAGAACTGCAGGGGAGCAGCTTCCTCTTGTGTGCTTTGCTCTGCCTTTTTTAGGCAAATCTGCTTTTCACCCTCACAAGCTCCCAGCTCTCCCTAAGCCCCAGTGTCCCAGCAAGCCAGGAACCAGTTCATGCTCAGGCTACACCTGGGGCTGATCCCAGTTCCATGGCGTGAGGGAGCTCATTCTCAATCCAACCTGCAGCAGTGGGCAGGCTCTGCCAGCTCCCAGCAGTGCTCTTCAGAAGGCTATGCTGAAGGAGTTTGCAAATCCTTTGGGTTTTTTTCCCCCTTGTTTACTAAAAGATGCTCAGGTTTGGATTTGGAGAAGGAAACCAGCAGCATGTGGCCTTGGGAGGAAGGTGTCTGAGGTTCAGAGCTCTGCCTGCTCTGAGCAATGACTGATAACCCATTTCTTTGGAAAGCTAAGACTGGTCCAAGCCAAGTTCCTCTGCACGGATGAACTTCCAGCAGCATCAGGCAGAGGCAGGGAGGGAGCTGAAGTGGTTAGGTGATGGCAGGGGATGTGGCAGGATGCTTTATTCAAAGTAGATGTGCTCTCCAGGCTGTCAGACAGGGAAGGAAATTGGAAAAACAATCTCTTTCATGTGGGATTTGATCCTTGTTGCAAGGAGTCAGGCTGGGATTAACTGTCCTGCTGAAGAATGGCCATGGGAAGAGTCTCTTGCAGGGTGCTTGAGCTTTCCTTACTGGGGGGGCTTGGCTGGAGCCAGCCATGTGTGGGCAGGGGAGAAGGAGTGGTGCGGGCTCAGGAGTGTTTTCCAGTGCTCCTGGTGCCCCTGGCTGGGTTGGTGTGTAGGTGTGTAAGGCTCCCTCTGCCAGACATGCTTTTCCCCATCCTGCTGCCATCCAGACCTGGAGCTCATGGGGCTCAGCTGTAAAATTGGCTGCAGCTCCTCTGCTGAGGAGGGCACAGGCACTCCTGAAGTCCCCAAGAGAAGTGGGTGCTGAGCTGTGGACCTCTGCCATGGTAGTATTGTCCCCACAGCCAGCTCACCCCACCAGTGAGGATCCCCTAGGCTCTGCAGAGGCACAGTTCAGGGGTCAGCATATTCCTGGAGGAGGTGGAGGCAGCAGCCTTGCTCAGGAGGAGCAGCAAGCTCAGCTCTGCAGGGGCAGGGTGAGCAGTGCAAGGTGCTTCAGAGCCAAAAGAAGGGCCCTCACTTTCTTTGTTCATTGCTAGAGGTGCATGTGAAAGTGGTGATGTCCAGCTGAACATCTACTTGGGATTCGAAGTGGAGCTAAGGGCTCCTCTGCCTCTTGCTGTAGGCTAGCAAGATGTTGTGTGTTCCCCCCCATCCTGCCATACCTATGACATGTCCCATAGCAGCACGGGAAGGGATGGAATTTCAACCTGAAGGTGGGATGGGGAGGTGCCACAGCAGCACCCTCATTCCTGCCTGAGGTGGAGCGATCCTGCATGGCTCCCAGGAGAGTCCTGGCTCTTGTAAGAGAGATGGAAGGTGTCTAACACAGGCCTTGGGTGATGGATAGTGAAGAGAATGAGGAGGAAAGGCTTGTGTGGTGAAATGAACAGTTCATCAACTTAGCACAGAACTCTTACTTTGCACTTGTCATCAGTGGCCAATGCTACGAACCTGAGCTGTGGCTGAGCAGACCTTCCTAGGGATGGTGATGGAGCAGTTGCAACAGCCTCACCCCAGTGATGCCCAGCATGTGCTGGGTAAGGTGCTGGCTGACCAAGTGCCCACCTGAGCAAACCCTGGCTCTGCTGAACGTGCCTCAGCCATTCTGCTGGGCCCTGGGAGCCTGGAGAACATGATCTCACTGCAAACGCTGAGCTGGGTAGCTGCACTGGGCTCACAGCTCTGCAGCATGGAGGCAGAAACTGGCTGCTTTTGTTTCTGGTATTAATTCTCTCTCTCCTCCCTCCAGGCTGGAGCTGCTCTTTTTCTTCCCAGCCGTTGCTTTTGGTGTTCTGTAGTTGGCTGGTGGCCTGAGGTCTCAGCTGGCCACCACAGTTCTCACCTGCAGAGCCCAGTGCCCCATGCAGCAGTGCCAGGCTTGGAAGGTTTCCAAAGGAGCAGAGCCCTGGGGCCTTGCAGCTGGGAACCATCACTACCAGCCTTGGGGACAGCTGGGGACACCACCAGGTAAATGTCACTGCTCTCCTGCCTTCATCCTCACAGTAAGCAGGTGAGGGTGATGGAGGCTGTGATGTGCCATGGGGCTGCCCAGTGCTCAACAATGTTCTAGTCAAAGGAGCCAACACCCCTTGGTCCTCTCCCAGGTACAGAAGATGTGGGTGATGCAACAACCAAGTGCCTGCCTGGTTCCTTAGCTCTGGTAGCTCTTGCCTTGGGGCTCCAGGGTAGGCAAGAGGGGGAGTGTGGATCCTCCTCCATGCTGCACTCCAAGCCAAGGGGCTGGAGGCACCAGCAGGATTTGTCTTCCCCTGAAGCATTGTCCTCCAGCCAGGAACAAACCTCTCCCTTCATGGCAGCCTCTGTCCTTTCCATCTTTCTCTTGGCAGCTAAGTTGTTAATAAGCTTCCTTTTGCTATGATTCCATCTAAATTACTATTTTAAAACAACTACAGATGTGCTAAATTGGCTCAGCATAATAGGATGAGATGGAGAATAAAGGTTTCCCCAGTGGGCTGTCGCCAGCACAGGTAATTTATTACCTGGGTGGCTAATTATACGCTTCTCAGCTTTCTAGGGTGAAAACATCTTGATATTTCCTAGTTAAGGAGCCCTGACACCAGTGAAATGACCAGACATGTGAATAGGAAACATGGTGATTAAGTACCTGAGAGATGAAGAATGCAAAGGAAAAGGCATTCTGCAGCCAGAAAAAATGAACTGTGTGATTTCCCCCAGCACCTTGGGGAGCAGGGAAAGGCTGGACCTCTCCTAACTCAGCCAATTCAGGCACTTTGTGCATGAAAACTGCAGCTAACTGAATTCCAAGCTGGGGACAAAAAAAAAAACCCACAACAAAACTCCAACAAAAAACCCCACTCTCCTCTAAATGAGAGAGAAGAAATAGTTTTATGAGTTCTGCATATGCGCTGGTGAGCTCCGGGGGCTGGGGCCTGGGGGAAGGAGAAAGTCCTGGAGTCCTCCCTTCTGCTCAGGGCTCCTCACCCTGCAGCCCCCCCAGCCCTGCAGATGGATGCTCTCCAGCAGGCAGTCAGGAGCCTCCCCAGGATGAGAAGGTCCCCTATGGTCATTGTCCCAGGAGACCTTGGCCACCGAGAGCTCCTCATGAGCTGCTGTCTTCAGGAAGCACCTGCTGACCCCACTCCTGTTCCAAGAAGAGGAGGTAAGAAACACACCCATTAGCCACTCATTTATTTGCTTGATATAAAAAGCAATGTTTGCTTAGTTAATGTGTTGGAGACAAGGTATCTTACAAAATAGACAATCTGGCCAGCAGGGCAGAGTGGGCCAATTTTCACGGCACTTAAAATCTATGGTGTGAGGCAAATCCCATCAAGAAGGAAGATGCCTCATTGAGCTGCCTCTGTCAGCCCAGCTGACACCAGAGCCAGGCATTCCTGGGTTCTTGGGGGAGGATGTGCAACAGGAAGGTGAAATAAAACCTTGGCAAAGAGTTTCTTTTCCCTCAGACAAGCTGGAGTGGTTGGTTTGGGCAGGGGCAGGAGCTAGCCCCTGGCATTGCATGAGTTGGGGGTCAGTTGCTTTTGGTCCATCCTTTGCACAGCTTTGAGGGCAGCTTGTGGTGACCTGAGCAGGTCCCATGGCTGGTGGGAGGGTGCTGAGGTCCACCTGCCCCCGGGAACTTTCCTTGGGCTTTCATCTTCCCTTGACACCCTAAAATCATCTCACCTAAAGGGAAATCCAGACTTCAGGATCACTGGGTGCTGTTTTAGCATCCAAATGTTCCTGACCCAGCAATAAGGATGGATCTGCTGCTGAGTTGTTTCTCACCCCATTTGCCAGTGCTCTTGAAGATACCCTAGGTCACCCAAGGAATCCACCCCAGGGTCAGCACAGCCTCCAAGGGACAAGTACAGCAGAGGAGGATTCAAGTGCTAACCTGAGCAGGTCCTGCTTGTGAAGGAGGTTTGTGGAGCTCTTCAGGAGCAGGAACCAGGATGATGCTGCCTAGAAAGCATCCCCAGCTGGTCCCTGGCTCTCTGCAGCAGTGCAGCAGCAATACCAGCTGTATTGTTTACATGGTACTCTCCATTTCATGTGTTGCAGCAGGGAACAATGGGGCTGGGTGAAGCCCTGCTTTGGCCATGGCCAGGGGATGGGTGCAGCTGCAGCAGTTCCCAAGATGCAGATCACAGAAACCTGGAATGATTCAGGTGAGAAGGAACCTTTCAAGGTCTTCTAGTCCAACTCCCTTGCACTCAGCAGTGACACCTGCAACTCGAGCAGGTTACTCNCCACCCCTCCTTCCCCACGGTGCAGTCCAAGATATCTGACAAAACCACTCGAGAACAAAGCTGCCCAACCAATTCAGGGAATTATCAGGAAGCCCAGAGCAGAGCTGAGATAATAAGCCTTAAATAGCAGCCTGATTGCTGCTTCCTCCAGAGGTTCCCTCCCACCCTGGGGCAAGCAGTGAGGGACTCTGGGCCACCAGGAATCCCAGGGCTAGGACCTGGCCGAGCTGGAGGTGTCCTGATGGGGATACTGGTATGGGGCTGGGGGAGAGCTGCTGGCTCCCTTGCTTTGCACGTGGGAAAAGAAAAGCAGTGNTGGGCTGTCGCCAGCACAGGTAATTTATTACCTGGGTGGCTAATTATACGCTTCTCAGCTTTCTAGGGTGAAAACATCTTGATATTTCCTAGTTAAGGAGCCCTGACACCAGTGAAATGACCAGACATGTGAATAGGAAACATGGTGATTAAGTACCTGAGAGATGAAGAATGCAAAGGAAAAGGCATTCTGCAGCCAGAAAAAATGAACTGTGTGATTTCCCCCAGCACCTTGGGGAGCAGGGAAAGGCTGGACCTCTCCTAACTCAGCCAATTCAGGCACTTTGTGAATGAAAACTGCAGCTAACTGAATTCCAAGCTGGGGACAAAAAAAAAACCCACAACAAAACTCCAACAAAAAACCCCACTCTCCTCTAAATGAGAGAGAAGAAATAGTTTTATGAGTTCTGCATATGCGCTGGTGAGCTCCGGGGGCTGGGGCCTGGGGGAAGGAGAAAGTCCTGGAGTCCTCCCTTCTGCTCAGGGCTCCTCACCCTGCAGCCCCCCCAGCCCTGCAGATGGATGCTCTCCAGCAGGCAGTCAGGAGCCTCCCCAGGATGAGAAGGTCCCCTATGGTCATTGTCCCAGGAGACCTTGGCCACCGAGAGCTCCTCATGAGCTGCTGTCTTCAGGAAGCACCTGCTGACCCCACTCCTGTTCCAAGAAGAGGAGGTAAGAAACACACCCATTAGCCACTCATTTATTTGCTTGATATAAAAAGCAATGTTTGCTTAGTTAATGTGTTGGAGACAAGGTATCTTACAAAATAGACAATCTGGCCAGCAGGGCAGAGTGGGCCAATTTTCACGGCACTTAAAATCTATGGTGTGAGGCAAATCCCATCAAGAAGGAAGATGCCTCATTGAGCTGCCTCTGTCAGCCCAGCTGACACCAGAGCCAGGCATTCCTGGGTTCTTGGGGGAGGATGTGCAACAGGAAGGTGAAATAAAACCTTGGCAAAGAGTTTCTTTTCCCTCAGACAAGCTGGAGTGGTTGGTTTGGGCAGGGGCAGGAGCTAGCCCCTGGCATTGCATGAGTTGGGGGTCAGTTGCTTTTGGTCCATCCTTTGCACAGCTTTGAGGGCAGCTTGTGGTGACCTGAGCAGGTCCCATGGCTGGTGGGAGGGTGCTGAGGTCCACCTGCCCCCGGGAACTTTCCTTGGGCTTTCATCTTCCCTTGACACCCTAAAATCATCTCACCTAAAGGGAAATCCAGACTTCAGGATCACTGGGTGCTGTTTTAGCATCCAAATGTTCCTGACCCAGCAATAAGGATGGATCTGCTGCTGAGTTGTTTCTCACCCCATTTGCCAGTGCTCTTGAAGATACCCTAGGTCACCCAAGGAATCCACCCCAGGGTCAGCACAGCCTCCAAGGGACAAGTACAGCAGAGGAGGATTCAAGTGCTAACCTGAGCAGGTCCTGCTTGTGAAGGAGGTTTGTGGAGCTCTTCAGGAGCAGGAACCAGGATGATGCTGCCTAGAAAGCATCCCCAGCTGGTCCCTGGCTCTCTGCAGCAGTGCAGCAGCAATACCAGCTGTATTGTTTACATGGTACTCTCCATTTCATGTGTTGCAGCAGGGAACAATGGGGCTGGGTGAAGCCCTGCTTTGGCCATGGCCAGGGGATGGGTGCAGCTGCAGCAGTTCCCAAGATGCAGATCACAGAAACCTGGAATGATTCAGGTGAGAAGGAACCTTTCAAGGTCTTCTAGTCCAACTCCCTTGCACTCAGCAGTGACACCTGCAACTCGAGCAGGTTACTCAGAGCCCCTAACAACCTGACCTGAAATTGTTCCAGGGATGGGAATTCATCCTGGGAATTCCAGAATGGAATCCAGGCTGCTGTCACCATGTCACCCTGGGACTCTGACCAAGTTTTCTCCAGAAATCCCTGGTTTTTGCCTGACCTGGAGGCTGCAGTGATTCAGGGTCTTCCCCTGAAGCAGGTGAGGAGGAGAAGGTTTCTGGGATGGGAAGAGTGTTCAGAATAAAGGGGAGAAGTGGGAAGGAAGGTGTCTGCAGTCTGAAAGGGGTTCCGTTCACCGGGATAAAAGGGAAAGACATGCACGTGTTGGCTTTGGACTCTGCAGCATCTCCCAGAGCTCTGGTTTTATGCTTCTTTATCCTTCAACTTCTTCCTTAATGAGAAATTAATTAGCCTTGTAGTTCCTGCCTGGGAACTTGTAAACAGGCAGCAGTGGTGCCCGTCCCTCCCCCCCCCCCCCAGTCCCA
>VWZO01020935.1:523901-539825 GCA_013396975.1 Bucco capensis
GTATGGGGCTGGGGGAGAGCTGCTGGCTCCCTTGCTTTGCACGTGGGAAAAGAAAAGCAGTGCTCGCTGGGGTGACTGAGGAGTTTGTGCTGAGATGTTCTCCTGCTTCTGGAGCATCATGGGGCCATGGTAAATGGCTAAAGGGTGAGGGCAAGAGGCTGGGGCCACACTCTGCTCAGGGGTGCCCAGGGCCAGGCCAAGGGCCAATGGGCACAAACTGGAACCCAGCAGGTTCCAGCTGAACAGGAGGAGAAAGTTGATTGCTGTGAGGGTGCAGAGCCCTGGCCCAGGCTGCCCAGAGAGCTTGAGGAGTCTCCTTGTGTAGAGATCCCAAAGGCACCTGGAGGTGATGCTGGGCAGGCTGCTGGGGGTGAGCCTGCTGGAGCAGGGGGGGTTGGACGGGTGATCTCTAGAGGTCCCTTCCAACCCCAACCATGCTGGGATGTAGGATTCTGTACAGAGATGGTCAGAGAGGTGGAAACCAGGCTGAGAAGAGAGCTCAGCCCAGTAAATCACATCACCCAGGACCTTGGAGCAGGGGCAAAACTGTTACTTGTGACAGGACCTCTTTTTTTTCATTAAGATATTATTTTTCATAATGGAGAAGTTTAATTCTTGGGAAAACGGTATGGTTGATTGCTGCAACCAGAGTGTCAAATTCAAAAGCCTATAGACAAAGGAGTGTGCCAAGCCACGGGACAGCAGATCAGAGGACATGATGTATGAAGCTGATGTGCAGTGATGGGCACATTCCCCTTCTCCCTGTACCAATGCACCCTGCCTGGTGCAGGGGGGTTGTGTATTTGGTCCCCTCCAGCCAAACTGGCCTGCTCCACACCAAGATGTCTACCATGGCCCACCTATGGCACAGCTGGTGCCATGTCAAGGGCCTGCTTTGTAGCTGTGATCCTCAGAGGCAAAACATTTCCTGCTGACACATTCTTCCCCCCCCTCCCCAACACAGTTAGTTTACAGCACAGGAGTTTCCTACCCTGGAGGACAAGCAGTTTCCTCAGCGAGGAGGTCTGGTGGCATAGGAAATCTGCTGCTGCAAACGTCAAACCTTTCTCCTCTGATGCTCAGAGGATGGGACCAAAAGGGCTACTGCTATTTCTCATTTCCTCATGGAGGATATGTTCTATTCCAAGGATGAGCTGCAGCTACTTCAGAAATGAGTCATTACTTTGTATATAAGCTAAACACTGGAGCATAACCATAAATAAATAACATTGGCTCCATAAACTGGAAATTAAATAGATCCCATCCTTGTTTGCGACGCACCATGATTCATGCTGTTGCTTCCTAGTCTAGTTTGTATTGCAAACCAGGTTTTGAAGCCTTGTAAGGGCTCTTCGCACTCTCTAGCCACACTGTAGCTTTGAATTGTCCTAGGATCCTGCTTGAGGAACATTGTTTACCCATATGTTTGATATTAATAACAAATTCCACCCCTCGTGTGCCTTCTCCTCTTTTGCTGTGTCCTTGTGGGGCTGGCGGTGGTGACAGCTGTGACGGCGCTGGGCTGGAGGCTGCTCAACATCTGCAGTTCACCAGGTCACCTCCAGCTCCAGCTAGAGCACTGCCCAGGGCAGGCAAAACCCAGAGAGCACAGATCTGAGCTCATGCATGTCTGACATAGCTTCTTGCTGAAAGCGCTGGTCCCAACCTAGGCCTTTTCCCCTGCCCCTCTCTCCTCTGCTTCCCTGAGACAAGCTGTGAGCTGGGTCAGCCACTTAATTTCATCAAATCCTTGGGGGTTTGTTCGTTTTGGTTTGATGTTTTGGTTTGTTTTGGTTTTTTTATTTTCCACACCAGGATGATGTCCAACCAGATCAGTTCCCCAGCCAGGCTCACACGGAACACTGGGCCAAGCAACTGAGACCACAGTGGATCTGTCACCTGAAAGAGATGTAAAGGAACTGTCCCTGGGTTCTGCTGCCCAAAGTATCATGGCCTTGGTCTTCCCTCCTGCCTTCCTTTGGGCACCTCCTCGAGAAGCACAAACTGCTTCTGTGTACAGAAAGCAGGTGAGAAAGTACCTTGTGCCTCAGGCTCCCACTTCTCCTCCTCTTCCTCAGCATTAAAGGGAGCTAAATGCTGGATTAGACCAAAATCAGTCATCGGTCGTCAGTCATGGCTAGGCTTTGCGAATGAAGCTCCAGGGAGGGCTCCANCAAAATCACAGCCCCGGGATGGGGTTTGCATTTCAAGAGAGGTTTGGGGGATGGCTGACCAGCCAAAAAACATTGTGTTCGGCACACAGCCCACTGCCCACGCAGCTGTCCCTGTGGCAGTAGTGACATTGTGGGATGAGACCCAGCACAGCTCCAGGGTCTGGTGCCCAGAGCCAGCCATGTCCCTGCTGCGTTCCTACTGCTGAAGGAATTGGGATATGTTGGCTCCTAATCCTCCCCCAGCCACCCCTGGCTCCTGGGTGTCTGGCCATGGCTGCAGAGCTCCTGGTTAACAGCAGCTCTGGAAGGCTGCCTGGGTGAGGAGGTCAGCACAGGCATCTGGGGTCACTTTAGGGTTACCTTGCTCTTCATTTAGGCAAGAAAAAAATAGCCGTGCCTCTCTCTTCCCCTGGGCTCTGAGGAGGCAGGGGTAGGGAAGAGGGGGCTGAGCAGGTCTGCCAAAGGCTGCTGTCTTTCTTGTTCATGGTAGGATGTCCTGCTCCATGGTAGGATGCATGGATTCGGGCTGAGGCTGTGTGCCCGGGGAAGAGGGAGGCTGTGGAGATCCTCAGTGCATCCCAGGGAGTGAGCTGGAGGTAGCCACTGCACACCAGGGGGGCAGAAAGGGCCCAGGCAGGGGGCACATCTCTTCCATGCTGCACATCTACCCTCCTTCTTGTCCTTTCTTTTTTTGCAGATGCCCCATTTTAGCAGCACCAAGGGCGTAGTTAAGCCTGGGAGGCAGAAGGTAGCCTGCTCCAGGAGCCCCCTAAATCCATGCATTTGCTCCTCCTCATGCAGTTTTTCCCATGCCATGCTCTAAAACCACAAAGCGCTAGATTAATCTGTTCCCCCAAAGCTGAGCCTCCTGAGACCAGATCCTCCCTCTGATTTCCTCTGTGCCAAGAAGCCTCAGAGACCTTTGGTGCACCACGGGCCAAATCTCATTCTTAAGTTAAATACCTTCAGTTGCCTGTTTTGGCAGGGTTCAGCTGCTAGACCTGCTCCCCACCAAACCAGGCTGCAGCATGTCAAACAGGAACGTTTGCTATTTCTCCAGCTGTCGGTAGCTCTTGCACTCTTCCACCTCCACACCTTGCCAAGGAGGTGCCAATGACACCAAGATTCTGCTTTATATTTCTTTTAAAGGTGGCTTCTAAAAATTGGAGGAAACTCCTGACAGTGGTGACTCTTCTGCAGGAGGTTGTATCTGTGGCTGTGGGCAATGACCAGGCTCTGCGGCTGTTCCCCAAGCTGTCACTTCCTCTCAAGAGTAGGACAAGGCAAGCGAGGCCTTTCCCACCAGTAGCTCCATCTGATGTCTCTCTGGGATGATGGAAGTGAAACATCTCCAGGCCTTGGACTCAGAGCCTGGTCTCCTATCTGCCAGAGCTCAGTGTCTCCTGAGCAGATCTTTGAGTTTTCCAGAAGCCAGGCAGAAGCCGGACCCCATTTTTGGGGTGGGAAGGCACACGAGCTGCCTGGCCAGCCTGAAATCAATTTATGACTTTGAACTTGACTCCTCTCTCTTAGTTTTGGCTCCGTTTGTTTGGAAAAGACCCGATCCTAAAGGGAACAGCAGACACTCCAGACTAAACATCCAATATGGAATAGCCACTGCTAACAGGAGAGCCATCAGGAGCAACGCTCTCCTGCCTGGGCTGCAGCAGCTGGAAGCTGGGCTGCACACCCACCTCTGCATCCCTCTGCTGCCCAAACCCCAATCAGGCTGCCTGAGTAGGGATCAAATTCCTGCAACCCAGAAGAAATCCATTTTCCTGCTGCCAATCTTTCTGGCATTCATTATGCTTGTAGCCAAGGTGGGAGGAGACACTATGCCCTTTTCCCACCTGTGCCATGTGGGGAAGGTGGTGGCTGCCCAGCAGAGATTGGCAGGGAGGCTTCCCCCTCCTTGTCCTGCTGGAAAATGAAAGAAAATCTTGTGTTTTGGGATGAATCCAAGAGGCTTTGAAGTCTGGGGAGGGATCTGCTGGCCAGGCAAAGCCTCCTGTCTCCTTTTCTGTTTCCTAGCATTTCAAAGCTGTGGCACTGGGATAAATCCAAGAAGAAGGTTTTTGTATGGCCACAGTGAAGGGATTTGTCCAGCTGTGCTGGGGATTGCAGGGACTGGGAAGATTATGGTAGAAGAAACACCCCAAAGCAGCATGAAAATGGAGAACTTCAGCCATGTGCCTCTTTCCTTGCACACTTGTGCTGTGCTTCACTCCCATCTCTGCTGTCCCTTGCAGAATTCCCGCATGGTGGGGGTTGGAAGGGACCAACCAGCAGGACCACCACCAGCAGGTGGTCCAGGATGATATCCAGGCAGGTATGCTTCTCTGTTGGTGAAATGTCAGGGAAGCATCAGTATGTAAAGCTCTCATCTGTGTTGGCTGGTGCTGGGGCCAGTGAAGGAACAAGAGCCATCCTGAGTGCATCCCTGAGCAAGATCCCACATCACCTTGTCTGCAGGCACTTGCTGTCGTGGCACGGCCTGGCCCTGGGTCCTTCTCTTTATCTACCATGCTCCTCCTCTTTCCTTGAGCCACTTCTTTATCACATTTTGAGCATACCTTCCACTTGACTTAACACTAACATATGTACAGTCGACATTTCAGTAATGCCTTACAAATTAGCTAGGGCTGATTGAGAGATTATCTGCCAGTTCCAGCCTCTTCTCCCCACCAGTCCCTGGCCCCCACCTCTCTGCATGGTGTGGCTGGAGCAGGGGCTGCATCCTGGGGAAGGGAGCTGGGGCCCTCTCCTGGTGCACCCTCCTTCTCCATGAGTTTTCTGGAAAGCATCCTTCCTTCCTCCACTTCTCTTCAGTTGAAGGGTGTTGCAGTGAGGCATGGCTCTGCTCATGGCATGGAAGCCCCTGGGGGCTTTATGGGGGAACCAGAGTCCTGGCTCTGTGCCTATGGCCACTGCAGAGGTGAGGAAGTCTTCCCATCTTCCCGTGCCAGAGAATTGGGGAATAGAATCACAAAACCATTGAAATATTTGGGTTGGAAGAGATCTTTAAGATCCATGAGTCCAACTATTAAACCCAACACTACTAAGTCACCACTAACCCATGTCCCTCAGCACCACATCTCCATGGCTTTTCAACCCCTCCAGGGATGCTGGCTCCACCACTGCCCTGGGCAGCCTGGGACAGGGCTTGAGAACCTTTTGGGGAAGACATTTTTTTCCCAATATCCTAGAACTCCCCTGGTGCAACTTGAGGCCATTTCCTCTTGTCCTGTCACTTGTTCCTTGAGAGAAGAGATCAACCTCCACCTCACTCCAACCCCTTTCAGTGAGTTGTAGAGAGTGAGAAGGTCTACCCTAACCTTTCTTTTTTCCAGACTAACCAACCCCAGTTCCCTCAGTTGCTCCTCACTAGACTTGTACTCTAGACCCTTCACCACCTTCCTTGTCCTTCTTTGGATATGGTCCAGCACCTCAATGTCCTCCTTGTACTCTTGTCCTCTATCCCAAAAGCCTTCCTCTAGAAAGTGGCTCTTGCTGGCACAAGAAGCAGGCAGCACTCAAGGGAGGGGCTGGAGGAGCAGAGACCCTCTGAAAGCCACCAGCCCCAGCCCAGGCTCTGTGTAACTGCAGCTTTACCCAAGCTGGAAGGCAGATGGACTATGTACTTGTCAGTGTTGTCATGAGACAACCTTGAGCTGTTCAAGCGCTGTGTGGCTGGTTCTGCTTCCCCTGCCCCAGCAGTGTAGTCTTCTGGACAGAGAGGTTTAAAGTCCTCCTGGAGGCATTCCCCTCATCCAGCAATTTTCCCCAGCCACGTGTTATTACAGATGCCTTTGTTCTGAGCTTTTACACTTCCTGCAGCCCTCTGGAGCTCCTGAGCACTGACTGCTTAGTAGTTGCCTTGTTTCTGTGTCACTTAGCACTGGGCAATGCTCTGTGGGAGCATTTCTAGGCATGAGGCCGTGAAAAACAAGGCTCTGTTTTATATGAGGGGGCCCTGAGCTTCTCACACAGAGTTATTAGGGCTGGAAGGAACCTCCAGCAGCTCACCTGCTCCCCTTTATCCTCCGCATCAGGCTGGTAAACCATCCCTGTCAGATGTGTGCTTAGCCTTATCCTTGAGTCTCTCCAGGGGAAAGCAATTCCACAGACTCACCAAGCAGCTCGTTCCACCCTCTGAACTCTAGTTAGAGTTATAAAGGCTTCCCTAATGTTTAACTTTAATTTTCTCTACTGCAACATAACACCATTATTACTAGTTGGAGCTCCTTGATGGCTCTCTTTCCCCTAAGCCCCCATTTAGAAGAGAGGAGGAAGGAACAAGATGAACTGACTCACAGCTCCGTTACGGCACAGCTTCAGCCAATTCCCTTTAATACCAGTTAAGGTAGGCAAGAGTTTATGGGATCATATCAGGTTTAAAATGGTCTTAGGCAATGCTTAAGTGTCCTCTTGTGAAATGAGCTGGGCGGTGGAGCTGGTGACCCAGCTGCTTCTTCTTCCTACCTCCCTCTTCTACCCACCTCAGGAGTGACCACCTGTGGTGGGGCTGGCAGGTGGGTGGCACACAGAGGGTCTCCAGACTCACTGACTGGGCACAGGGAAGACAAATGGTAGAGAAATGGGCTTTCAACAGGGCTTGAGGGTCCTGCCTGGGGTTCATAAAATTGTTTGGGTGTTGGAAGAGAACTTTAAGATTGAGTCCAACCATCCACCCAGCACTGCCAAGTCACTAGTAAACCATGTCCCTCAGCACCACACATCCATGTCTCTTCAATCCCTCCCTGCACTGAGCAGGGATATCTACAACTAGAGCAGGTTGCTCACAGCCCCAAACAACCTGAGCTGGAATGGTTCTAGGGATGGGACATCTACCAACTCTCTGGGCAACCTGGGCCAGGCTCTCACCACCATCAGATTAAACAATTTCATCCTTATATCACCAGGAGTGGCAGAAGTTGGTCCTCACTGGGCTGGGTGGATGGGACCTCCTGTCAGGGCCATGCCTGGGATGTGCTCCTCAAGCATGTGAGAAGGTCATATGGCACTTTGTGGTTTGTTTCCTCACCCATGGATTGTCTGCAGAGTGTGTGACTTCCATTAAAGTCATTATCCAACAATATTGTTTTTCTTACTGAGTGACTGCAGCAAGTGACTTTTATTCACTCAGGGCCCATTTGCAAGCAATTTACCTCAGGAATTTGGCAGTGGGAATTCCAGCAGTCTTCCTGGGCAAGTAAGCCCACTCTGTGAGTCTCCATGGCTCCTGTGGATGAAGGAGACTTGTTGAGTGAGGTTGGTAGCACAGACATTTGCACTTATTGACTTGGAATGTGTTTCCTTATAGATGTTTTCTAAGATTTCCTTGAATCTCCTCTGGTTTTTCTGGGGCTCCTGGCAGCAAGCACAACTCCTCCAGTTTTCATGGCCAATGAAGACAAAACAGGAGAGTGGGCAGGGTGGGAAGGGATGGTTTGAGGACTGGAGGACAGGCAGTATTGGGGTTGTGGTATTTATCTAATTCAGTTTACAAGGTGGGAGATGTTAGTTATTTATTTGTAAAGCATGCTTCCCTCCCTCCATCCCCCACCCCTCCTCACTCCACAACCTTGTAAAACTTGTGGTTCCATCCAGGATTCAAGTTACAAACTTCTGCTGGTTTTTTGCTTCATCCATGACTTTTCTATCAGAGTGTGGTTAGGCTATTTTTACTTTAGGGGGAAAAAAAAAAAGAAAAGTTGGTTTTCTCCTATTTTTTTTTTTTACTGGTAAATTGCAAATGGATGAAGGAAGATTTGCTCAACCTTTCCCCACAGATGTCCTCCTTGGGGTGGAGATGAAAGGTGGAGAGTTTCAGGCTAAAATGCAAATGTTTTGGATGTTTCTGAGAGTGGGAAAAGAGAGGGCAATGATGAGAACTGCTTTGTGATTTTACAGGGGTGCTACTGGCAGCCAGGACCTGGAGAGCACTGGGGGCTGCAGGTCCAACAGGGCTTGGGAGCAGCTAGCCTGGTTGCAGCAGCCCATCTTCAACAACCTCCATCTTCAACCTCCTCCATGTTCAACGTCCTCCTCAGACCTAGGCTGGTAGGAAGGTGGTGAGCACCACATGCTAGAGATGGGGAGGTGGGTTTCTGCAGCAGGATCTGTTTGATTTGCAGTCCATCTTCATCGTCCTTCTTAGACCTGGGCTGGAAGGAAAGGTGGTGAGTACTGTGTGCCGGAGATAGAGAGGTGGCTTTCTGCAGCAGGATCTGCTCCTGTCAGTTATTTAGTGCTTGCTGGCTGCAAAGCCCAAGAGATCAGCTGACCATGAACCTGTGGGACAGTGGAAAGTCCTTCTAGCCCCACAGAGAGAAGCTGAGGGGTGCTTGAGGGTCAGAGCTGCTCAGCGAGGAGGTCACTTGGTCAGGAGGACAGATGCAGCTGCAGTTTTGGTATCAGGGATAGGTTGCCTTAGGAAGGTGGACATGGTTCACAGCTCCTTGCTGATGGCTGCATGGTGCTGGCATCTAAGCAAGAAGGCAAATGTGACTCTTCAAACTCACCCAGGGGGATGATAAAAACCATCTTGTTTTTCTTTTCCTCGTGATACTCCCTCTCACTGCTGTGCTCTCCTAGCCAGGAGGTGCCAGCTCAGCACTGGGTGCTTGGGAGGGTGTGGGGTGGCTGCAGGCAGCACCTGCACAGAGCTCTGGGATACTGCTGATGGGTGGAGGAAGTTGCTGGGAAGGGGCTGTGAGGTGAGCTCCTCGGGGAAACCCCTGCAGAGTCTGACAGCAGATTTGCACTGCCAGAAATTTACATCTCCTGCTGAGAACTCAATTTTCACAGGAGATAATCAAATGTGACCCACCTAAGAGAGGGATATTTTTACAGGATGCTTTTTCTTCATTTTTTTTAATTATTTGCTCCTCTCTCTCAGTTTCCATTTGGCATCTTGGGTGCTTCCTGAGGGTGGTGTTCTGACAAGGATCCTCAAACCACTTGTAAATGCTTCCAAGCGAGGAGGAGGTGGAAACCACAGGGTCTACCTCCATATAGACTTCAGGATGTTGATCCCACAGCCCAGCTGCCTGATCCTGGGCATGGGCAGGCGCTAGGTTCATTTCCTGCCATCCTAGAGGTTTTGGGAGGGAGAGGTGGAGGGAAAGCAGGAGGAAGGGATGGAAGAGGGCTGGGATGGTGCAGGTATCCACCAGGAATCGGAGGATCAGAGCGTGGGAGTGGGGAGTGTGGGGAGGTGAGGCTGGCAAAGCAATGAGGGCAATTTTCTCCCACCCACAGGCTCTCTTAAGCCCTCGCCTGTCAATCAGCTCCTTATTTACATGAGCACTAAATCCACTTGCAGCTTCTTTGACTTGAAACACCACCAACCAACCTTCCTGCAGCGAAACATATTAGAGCAGTTTGTCACAGCATCATCCAGGAGGTATTAATTCCCCCATCACTTTATGACATGTTTTATCATAACTTATTAAAGCAAGGGAGCTGCATTGGGCAATCATTTGATAAAGGGAGCCATCATTTCACGCGCTCTCCCTCCGTCCGATTAGCGAGGAGCAAGATTTATTTTCCCAGCACAACTTTAATTATGGCTAACACAAGCAGGTGATTGAGGCTGCTGAATCCTTCAGGTTAATGATGGCTCCTGCCAAGCACCTCGGGGCAAGGCACGGGATCTTCCCACAGCTCCTGACTCACCTGCGGTCAGCAGGGCTGGCTCCAGGCACACAACATGACCTTGGGTTTTTTGGGTCTGTAGAAGTTGGTTGTACTCTTCCTGGGAGATGTTGGGCCCTTGGGAAAAGCTGCCAAGTTTCGCTAGATGCCTGCCTGCTGTCCCCTCGGGAAAGCCAAGAGCTTTTAGGGCTGCCCAGACAGCAGGAGGGACTTTCCCAATGGGGAGAGAGTGTGTCCCTAAACCATAGACTCATGGAATGGTTTGGGTGGGAAGGAAGTTTCAAGGCCATCTAGTCCAACTCCCTTGCACTGAGCAGGAACGTCTGCAACTAGAGCAGGTTGCTCCCAGCCCCAAACAACCTGACCTGGGATGATTCCAGGGACAGGACATCTACTAACTCACTGGGAAACCTGGGACAGGCTCTCACCACCCTCACTGTAAAACATTTCTTCCTTCTATCTGGACTGGATCTTCCTCTTTAAGTTTAAAACCATCACCTCTTGGCCTGTCACAACAGATTCTTCTAAAGTCTGTCTCCATCTTTCTTCTAGGCTCCTTGTAAGTACTGAAAGGCTTCAAGGTCTCCAAATACGAGCGAGGACTCAGCATGATGAGTTCCTGGTAGGTCCTCAGCAAAGTCTTCAGTGCCACATGCCACAGAGCAAGCTGAAATCTGGGCAAGAGAGGAGGCATTAATTTGTAACCAAGCCTTGGGTCCTTGGATGAACATACTTTCAGTTGTTCAATACAACAGTGCCAACCTGGTCCCAGGGAAACACAGAGCCCTCTCCAGTTCCTCAGAACAACAGCCACATCTGAGCTCGCCTTTGCCAACAGCATTGCCTTTCACAGAATCTTGTAGTCGTAGAATGGGTTGGTTTGGAAGGCTGGTTTTCAGCTGCTGAGCCATAAAGCTGGTTCTTCTCCTTCCAGACATCAGTCTGAAGGTGTTCCTGACCCAAGTAGCTGCTGGAGAGAGCAGCCAGGCCAAAACCTGGCATGGTGGCTGGGCCTGAGATGAAGGCTGAGCTGCACTCAGGACCAGGGCTCTGCAGCCTTCCTAGAACAAGTAGCCAAACTCCAGTGGGAGCCCAGTCCAGCTCCTCCTTTCCCCACATCAGGCAGCAGGAGGCTCAGACCCTGCTGTGCTGAGCCTTGGAGAGCACAGCAGGAGCTCAGGAACCTGCTCTGGCCGGGACACACTGACCAGCCCCCACTTCCCCAGCCCTTCTGTCTGCTGGAAACTCTATCTCTGCAAACACTTGCTCCCTTTATATCTTTCTCTATTTTTTTTTTATGGGGAGGCCTTGGAGGAAGGGGAATGGGAGGGGGCTGGCACGTCCCCCTCCCCCTCATCTCTCCAAAAGAAAGGGATGCAGCTGGTGAGGCAGCAGCAGGTTCTGGAGCAGTATGGATGGGGTGAGAAAGTCATTACCTGCCTTGGGTTTCACTGTGGGAATGGCTACACCTTCCACTGGGAAACGTGTGTGTGTGTCCGGGGGGAAGGTCTGCAAACCAAAAAAGGGAAGAAAGAAAAAGAAGGGGGATTTCTCCCCCCCTCCCACCCTGCATGTAGACAAGTAGAATCTGAAATAAATTACCTGTCTCCAAAAACAGTGCATTAGGGGAATAATCGATTGAACACGCCACAAGCTCTTTATTTTATGGCTCTGTGGCCTGAATGGAGCTGGGGGAGTAGGGGAAGAGGGAAGTGTGATACCCAACAGTGGGAACACTTCAGGGGGATGAGGGGTTGTCTTCTCTTTTTTCTTTCCCTTTTTTCTGGTTCCTCTCTCATTTTGTGGGTTGGTTGTTTTTTATTTCACTTTTTCTAATCCCCCCTTAGGGACTTTCTCCTTTGTTCTGTTGGAAGGGAAGAGAACTGGATTGTGTTTCTCCTGCCCCTGACTAAAAGACATGACATCAGTCTGATGTGCGTAAGCATCTCTTCCCTTCTGCACTCCTCACCCCTCCCTGCCCCAAATAGCTTTGTCATTTAGAGTTTAACAAGGGATTATGATTTTTTTGGCCCTCTTTGTGATTAGGAAGGAGGGAGGCTTGGTGTGGCCGTGGTAGGGAGGAAGCAGCAGGATACCTGGGCTGGTTTCTCTCCACAGCTTGCAGTGATCCTTGTGGAGCATCCTGAGCCTTTGCTGATTCTCTTCTCCAGTACTCCTGGACACCAGCCCCTCCCCAGGGACAGCTTTTCTACATCCAGATTGCACCTGGAGCTTTCCCTGGAGAAGTGGCTGTGAGAAAGCATTCTCAGATGGTTGGAGGGTCCACCTAGAAGGGTGGACATCTCCTCATGCTCTTCCTTCTCCCCATTCACGGTATCACAGTATGTCAGGGGTTGGAAGGGCCCTAGAAAGATCATCTAGTGCAACCCCCCTGCCAGAGCAGGATCACCTAGACCAGCTCACACAGCAATGTGTCCAGGCAGCTCTGCAATGGCTCCAGAGAAGGAGACTCCACAGGCTCCTGGGCAGCCTGGGCCAGTGCTCTGGCACCTGCACTGTAAAGAAGTTCCTCCTCATGTTAATACTAAACCTCCTGTGGTCCAGCTTGCTCCCATTCCCTCTTGTCCTAACATCGGATGACACATGAAGTCTCTGGTGTGCCATGGTGTCTGACCTGGTTTTGAGCATGGGGGTGGCTTCCCCTCCACATCTTGGAGGCTGGAAAAAATAGGGAAGGTTTTTCCCCTGAAAAGAGCAGGTGGATGTGCTGTCAGCCAATGGCCCATGGGCTCCTGGGCTGTAAATTCAAGCACAAGTGTGTTTCTAGGAGGAATATTTTGATCATGAAGCTTTAAATATGTTTTCTGATGTTTCGTTGTCGTCGTGGCTAGGCTTCGCGAACGAAGCTCCAGGGAGGGCTCCACCCATGCTCCTCACCAGTGCCTTTTCCAAGCGCGCTGATAAAAAGAGGATAGCAGATAGCACCCTCGAGCCTGCACAAGGGATTTTTTTTGGTGAGACACAGCATGTGCAGAGCTGGACCCACCCTTTAGTCCTAAGGTTCATCTGCCAGGGCCTAGCAAGCTTGGACGCTGGCAGCCAAGTCCTTAGGATGGAGGTTTAACCTCTTAGCTGGAAGGCCTTACAGGGCTAAATGAGCTCCATCTGCCCGGGTTTGGAATCAGAGTTGTCCTTCTCCTAGGATGACTGCCAGAAGGCTAATGAGCTCATCCTACCCATACAAGGATTATAGGAACATGGGTATCACTCCCCACACTTTCCCGTGGGCAATGAGTTTAATGCTCCCTCTGCTGTGGGCACAGTTATTGCACCAGGAGCCACAGGAGACCACAAGGGATTGTCAGACTGTGCCTTTCTGATGTTTCAGAGAAAGGTCAAAGCCCATCCATGCTCCCTCCCCTCTCTATCTGCTCCCACCACCTGTCCTCCTCCAAAGGATTCCACCAGGATCAAAGCCGGGCCGAACCATTTCCATCTGCCCTGCTCCTCTCCAACAGGCCCCTTGGCCAGGTGGTTTGTCCCAGTCCTCATACACCATCCACAGACTCCCCACTTCTAAAGGAGACAACATGAAGCTGAGCCAGAGAATCAATTAGCAAGCATCTCCCTCATCACATCTTCATAGAGTCACAGAATGGTTTGGGTTGGAATAGAAGCTAAAGATCATCCTGTTCCAACCCCCCTGTCATATGCAGGGACATCTTGCACTAGACCAGGCTGACCCAGGGAGCAAGGCTGGGGGCTCAGCCCCAGGATGGAAATCCTGCAGAGCTGCCAAGGCCCATAAATAAGGGAAGGCTGTTTGCCAAAGTCCCCATGCAAACTGGATTTGACCATCTTCTGGCCATCTTTTCATGGGCTGTCCTAGAAAAGAGTGATGCCTATAAAGAGGTCTAGGGATGCAGGACTTCAAAGTCAGCTTGTTCTCCTGTGACCCTCAGGAAACCCAAAGCAACTGCAGTGGTTGTGAAGCTGACCCCATGCACTGGGTGAGTTTCTCCTGTCATCAGATGCCTTTATGAAGGTTTTACCTCCTTCCTTCTCCAGGTAAAGGACCAGTATTAAAAATGACTCTAAAGCCATTGCAACCACAGCTTACGACCCAGAAAGTCCTGGATTCTGGTTCATTTTCCCCTAGATGGGGTTTTGTTAGTGCTGCTGAAATCACAGAATCACACAGAATTCCAGCATAATATAAATGACATAATATCAGTGATACTAACCATAATTTAGACATGGAGTTGTTTTCTCCTTGGTTCCTACTAAGGGATTGTAATTTGTTTCCCTGGAGATCACAGAATCCCAGCATGGCAGAGGTTGGAAGGGACCTCTGGGGATCACCCAGTCCAACCCCCCTGCTCCAGCAGGCTCACCCACAACAGCTTGCCCACCATCACCTCCAGCTGCCTTTGGAATCTCTCCACACAAGGAGACTCCACAAGCTCTCTGGGCAGCCTGTGATGGTATCCAGTAAATGTGGCACAGGGCTCAGTGTTGGGGTGACCTTCACCCAGCTGGGCTCTGTCATCCCTCCACCAGCGTGCCACACCTGGGGGCCATCCTTGCCACCACAGGTGACGTGGGGGTTTGCAGGGGTGGAACATTTTTGGCTGTGAAAGTGGTTTTTTGGCAGAGCTTGGGACATGTCACCTTTCAGACATGTCCACCACAAGAGCCATTTGACTTCACCAAACTTCCTCTCACATCCACGCTCTCGCAGCCAAGATGTCCCCAGCATGCCAGCCATGGGCTTTGACCCAGCAGCATGTGGAGTCACCTGGAATTTCATGAGGAGCTTAAGGCCTCTCAGGGTTGCAGGTGGGTGAACAGCCTCTGTGCAGTGTTACTGCTCTCCTAAGCTGATGAAGTTTTGGTGAATATATGACAACATATCAGGCATTTGCAAGGCAAACCATCTCGTGGGGAAACTGAAGAACAACAAAGATGATGAAGTGGCTGAAGGGATTGACATATGAAGGGAGATTAAAAGAGCTAAATCTGCCTAGCTGGGTTAGCCAAGACACCACAACCATCTACAAATGTGTAAAGGGCATAAATCACAGCTCAGGGAAGTTGTGGGGGGTGACCCTGGGAGATGAACTGGGAGGAACAGACACAAGTAGAAAACTTAGGAGAAGAAAAAAAGACATCTAGGTGAGAGCTCTTAGGCTTGAGAAGGAAGCTCTGCTGGGAAAGACAGGAGCTCCCTCCTGAAGCCTCAGGAGTAGCGCGCAGGGAAAGGCAGGGCTAAGCTGGGACAGGATGCTTGGGTTCCCTGTCATCTTCTGAAAAAGACCTGGAAAGCTGAGCTGGGAATTCAGCAATGACAGGGATTCACGCTCATGTGGGTGAAATATGGCCCCAACAAGGAGTGCTCCATGTTTCTTGGACAGTCAGATGGAAGGGGGAGGTGGATGGGCTCAGTGAGGACACCCTGCTTGCTGTCCTCCACAGCAAAGCCAAAGAAAACATGAATTGTGGAAACTAAGTTTTCTGCGCCCAGGTGCTGAGTACAAGAAAGATATTGAGTCTCTTCTCCCCGGTGACTAGTGATAGGACAAGAGAAAACAGCCTCAATTTGCACCAGGGGAGGTTCACATTGGATATTAGGAAAAATCTGGTAACTGGAAGAGTGGTTAAGCATTGGCCCAGGCTGCCCAGGGCAGTGGTGGAGTCACCACCCCTGGAGGGGTTCAAAAACAATGTGCAGACATGGTGCTGAGGTACATGGCTTACTGGCATGGGGGTGTTGGGTCAACGGTTGGACTTGATGATCTCAGAGGTCTTCTCCAGCCATAATCGCTCTGTGCTTCTATGCAGTGTGAGGTATCACAGAATCACAGAATGGGCAGGTTGGAAGGGACCCTAAAGATCATCTAGTTCCAACCTCCCCACATTGACCAGGGATGCCAATCACTAGACCAGGTCACCCAGGGCCACATCCAGCCTGGCCTTGAACACTGCCAGGGATGGAGCAGCCACAACCTCTCTGGGCAACCTGTGCCAGTGCCTAACCACTCTCTGGGGAAAGAACTTCCTCATAATCTCCAATCTAAATTTCTCCTCCTTCAGTTTATAACCATTCCCCCTTGTCCTATCACAGTCTGAC
>VWZO01020935.1:539884-561121 GCA_013396975.1 Bucco capensis
GATATCTATGTCCAGGTGGTTAATGAAGATGTTGAAGAGCACAGGTCCCAAGACAGAGCCCTGATGGACCCCACTCACTACTCGTATGATGGAAGATAAGCACTTTAAAAGGTTTCTTTACTCAGGTGAGCATGGGGCATGGAGTGAGAGCGGATGTTGGTCAGCAGCTCAGGTGGCACAGGACCACGGTAAGAAGCATGACATCCCTGGCTGGTGTGTCCTGGCTTAATGTGGGTATGACATCCCGTGAGGAAGTTAAGGGCAGCATTATTTGGCAGCTGGCAGGGCTGGAAGGAGTGATGGGGAAAGCTGGGATGGCTTTGCAAGTCTTGATGGCAACTTGACTTTGAAGGCTCTCATGTCTCTGGTGCTCAGGAGCCACCTGAACTGCTTATTGGTTTTCTGATGGGCTTGGTGCTCCTGAAACACCTACATCTGCTCTGCCCCAGGCAAATTCCCACCCAGTGAGGTAAGGATGCTGAGGAAGGAGTGGGCACCCTCTGATGCAGCCCCTAAGGAAATCTGACAGCTTCTGGGCTGCCTGGCTCCCACGCACCACTGCTTTGGATTAGGTTTGAAAAATAGTTAATCTGCACCATTTTACAAGGGGGATTTCAGCTGTGTTCCTGCAGTAATGCCTCCTGCCTGCTGTGTGGGTGAACTGCAGCTTCCTCACCACCAGAGAGGCCTGTCCTTGTTCTTCCCATCACTGAAGATGCCTGTTCCTGTCCTCCCCATGCTCCTGCACCATGGACATCTGGCAGGAGGCTGGAGGAGGAGATGTAAGTCTGGTTCTGCCATGGTGATGTGCATGTCATGCTCAGCATTTGCCATCTTTGAGCCAAGGTGCCAGTCCTAGGCAAGATGGAACTCAAGTTGCACCAGGGGAGGCTTAGATTGAAGATTAGGAGACATTTCTTCCCTGAAAGAGTGATTAGGCATTGGCCCAGAACAGTGCTAGAGTCACCATCCCTGGAGGGGGTTTAAGAATATATAGATGTGGTACTTAGGGCCATGGTTTAGTGGCATGGGTGTGATAGGAAGATGGTTGGACTTGATGATCTTAGAGGTCTCTTCCAACCTTAATGATTCCGTGAGTGGAAACTCCCTCCCACCAGCAGTGCAATCTGGATCAGCGTCGAGCTCATAGGGTAATTCACTCCGCATAGATCACTCAAGACTTTTCTCCTCCCAGCAGTTGGTAACTCCTCATGTGAAGCAGTGTTTGCATTTCCTGGGTAAGGATGGCTCCGTGTAGCTGGATGGTTCTGCTTGTGCCAAGGAGATGCATTAACACAGGCTGGTGGGTGCCTCCACACCCTGTCTCCTGTGGGTGCTGCAGCAGGGACAGGCTGCTCTGTGCCTAACCAGTTTGTTTTCTCTAACTCTGTTTATTTTCCCAAACATCTGCCACAACCAAAGCAGAAGAGGCAAAGGGAAGCTGCCCAGGGCTGCTCAGAGAAATGCACTTCCTATTCCCCATGCAGAGGTGGTGTTCAGCCCAGGCTGCAGCATCTCCTCAGCAGTGACCTGTGTGATGGCTGCTTGCTCCTCTCTGCCCATCCCACCTGGTCCCGTGGTCTAATCTCTCAGCCACCAGCCCTGCTCTGCAGCTGCCAGCAGGCCAAGCCAGCTCAAGCTCAGCTCTTGAAATGGTAATTTCCCATGAGGAGCTCCCAGCTCTCCCATTTCTCCTCTCACCAGCCCCAGACTTTGGCTTACGCTCACAAATGACAAACGATGCTTTTGCCTCTAATTCCAGCTCTGCTGGCATCCTCCATTGGAGCAGCTCTGCAGAAAGCAGCAGGTTCCCTGCAGCCAGCAGGAGGTCAGCTCTGCCTCTTCTCTCTCCTCCCTTCCCCCCTCCCCCCCCCGCCTTAATTGCAGCCCAATGTGGGCTTTGGAGGTGTATTAAACATACAAATTATTCTGCAAAGCTTCCTGAAGTGCTAGTTACCAAGGCCTCTAATGGGAAAGGACAGAGCATTGTCTGAAATCGCTCTGTTAACACAGTGCTTCTGCAGGTGTGGGGCAGGGGGCTGGGGGGACTGTGGGTCTCTGTCACCTCTAGTAAGGTCCCCATGTGCCAACCAGGCTGGCCAGAGCACCACGATGTCCACTGTGGAGTGTGAGAGGCTCTTGGCAAGAAGGCTCCTCCAGCTGCAACTGCCCCTCCTGCACTTTCCTCGATGAGATGGATTGGAGAGAGCTCAGAGGAGGGCCAGCAGCATCACCAAGGAGCTGGAGGGCATGGTTTATCCAGTGAGTTGGAGAGGGCTGCAGAGCAGCAACCCTAGTGAGTACTCGCAGCATGGAGAGGTTTTTCTCCTTATGCAAAGCTAACACACAGCAGGCCCAACTGCATGGACAACCCAACTCCATCTTGCGTGGCCAGATGAGAGCAGGAGCCACCAGCAAACACCTGTGAGTCTCCTTTGAGCTGAAAGGCTGAGAAGGAAGAGGAGATGTTTGGTTAGCGACATAGAGCAGCATGGAAATGAGGAAAGGAAAACGTAGACCACAAGCCAGCAATGTCCTCTCGGGGCCAAGAAGGCTAATGACATCCTGGGGTGCAGCAAGAAGAGTGTGGCCAGCAGGGCCAGGGAGCTTCTCCTTCCCCTCTGCTCTGCCCTGTGAGGCCACATCTAGAGTATTGTGTTCAGTTTTGGGCTCTCCTGTTTAAAAGAGAGGGGGAACTTGTGCAGAGGGTGCAGAGAAGGGACACTAACATGCTGAGNAGGTTGAACATCAGGGAAATTTGTTTGCAGGACAGCACAGTGAACAGGGACTGCTGCCATCCTGGAGAAGGAGGGACAAGCTGGTGAGTCTTAACAGGGGGGTCCCAGGAGGATGGGTCTCCTCAGGGGTATGCTGGGGTGGAGTGGGTGTCTGGTTGTGCATCCTGGGGGCTGCTGGAAGGAGATGGGTGAGGTTTGGGTCTTGCTGGGTGTGTGTTGGATATCTACAGAAGGTTTTTGCTGTGCTGTGAATGTTAAGCCAAGGTTTAGGCACACAATTCAGACTCAGCAGCAGGGACAGGAGCTGAGGCTGTGTCACCAGCTCCCTGCAGTGTCCTGCACAGCCAAGCTTCAGGGAGGGTGTCCATGGTGTTCTCTTGGGTTTGTAAATGATGAATACCTATGGCTGCAGCCAGATCCAGCACCATCAACTTCTTTCCCATTTGGCTTTTGGTACCAGCTCAAGGCAACCCTGGGTGAGATGCCAAGGGCTGGCAAATCACAGCCAGAGCTGAAGGAAGAAGAGGGATCCCTGCCATGCCAAGTGTCCCTGGTCCTCGAAGGCCTCTTATTTTAAATTCAGATATGTGAAAGAGTTACAGGAATACACAGAGAGTTAAAAATAGGTCTGACCCTCTGCTGCCTCCTGCTACCAGCCCTCATCCCCCAGGTATTCCTGCCATCCTGACCCCTCCAAGCAGTATCACCCAGCAGGGTATGGTGAGGAGCACATCCCACCCTCTCCCAGGGATGCTGGGGCGAGCTCCAGCCGCCTGCCCACAGTATCCTCCTGCCAAACCCTATCCAGAGGACACAGGGATCCAAGTCCTTCACTTCTGCCCTCCCAGTCCACTGCCTCCCCAGCCCCAAACAGTGGCTAGGTCACATCCTCCTGTCCCCAGCCCCTCTGGTTGCCCAGCCCTGCCTCCCCTCCACAGTGCAGGCAGCCAGAGCCAGCAGGCAGGGATTGAATCCTCCACTCCCAGCCTGCTCTCCAAGGAGGAAGATGAAGCCCAACAGTCTAAATCTAGGGCAACCTAACGCAGGGGAAGGTGGTGGGAGGGAAGGTTGGCTCTCCTTGGCTCAGCCATGGGTGGCTGCTTTCCTGTGGAAGAGGACATCGAAAGTTCCTACCAACAACAATCCAACAGAGCCAGAGGGATATTAGAAAATAAAGAATAAAAGGCCTCATTTGAGAAGCTCTCCCTTTTTCCAGGTGCACAGAGGACTGCAGGGAAGAGATAAGTGTGGATCCAGGCAGAGGGGAGCAGGGCACAGCTCAGGGCTGCAGGAAGATTTAGGGCCTTGAAGACCAAAGGCAGGGCTTGATCCTCACACGAGGAGAGGGAAGTCTCTGGGAGTGGATATTGCATTAGACAATGTGTTGTAGTAAGTGTTTTATGCTTTGGAGGAGGAGAGAGAACAGTGAAATCCCCTGTAAGAACTAATTACTGCAAATTCCTTTTCAATAAAACAAGAGGGAAAAAAATCCTCTCTTAATGGAAAAATCCATTTAAGGCTCAGATGTGATTCACCTCCTCCTCGGGTCCTTAGCAGAAGTCAGATTGGCTTTCTCCTGGCTTGGCAAACCTAACCTAGTCCATCCCAACTCATCCCAGCCCAGCTGCCTCCAAAGAAGCTGCAGGTGGGAAGCCAAGGTGCTGGGTTGTGGGTCTGCAGGGGGAATATGATCCCTGGGGACCAAAATCTTGGGGAAAAGGCTTCCTAGTGCTAGTGGGAGAGCCTGTGCTGAAAGTCAGAGTGAACCTCTTCTTGTTTTGGACACTGTCAGGATTTGGAAAGGGATTTTGTCCAGGTAGCCAAGAAGGCCAACAGCATCCTGGCCTGGATCAGCACTAGTGTGGCAGCAGCACTAGGGCAGGCATTGTCCTCCTGCACTGGGCACTGGGGAGGACACAGCTCCAAGCCTGGGCTCAGCTTTGGGTTCCTCATTCCAAGAAGGACATGGAGGTTCTGGAGTGTGTCCAGAGGAGGACAACACAGGTGGTGAAGAGTCTAGAGCACAAGTCCTGTAAGGAGCAGCTGAGGGAACTAGAGTCTGGAGAAGAGGAGGCTCAGGGCAGACCTTCTCTCCAACTCCCTGCAAGGAGGCTGGAGCTAGATGTAGGTTGGTCTCTTCTCCCAAGGAACAGGTGATAGGACAAGACGAAACAGCCTCAAATTATGTCAGGGGAAGTTCAGGTTGGATATTAAGAAGAATTTCTTCCCTGCAGGAGTGGTTAAGCATTGGCCCAGGCTGCCCAGGGCAGTGGTAGAGTTGTCATCCTTGGAGGTGTTCAAAAACCATGTAAATATGGCTTGGTGGCATGGTGGTGGTGGGTCAATGGTTGGAGCTGAGGATCTTGGAGATCTTCTCCAACCTACAGGATGGTACAGGCACAGTCTGAAAATCCCTTGTGGTCTCCTGTGGCCCCTGGTGTGATAACTGTGCTGACAGCAGAGGGAGCATTAAACTCATTGCCCATGGGAAAGTGTGGGGAGTGATACCCATGTTCCTAGAATCCTTGGATGGGTAGGATGAGCTCATTAGCCTTCTGGCAGTCATCCTAGGAGAAGGACAACTCTGATTCCAAACCCGGGCAGATGGAGCTCCTTTAGCCCTGTAAAGCCTTCCAGCTAAGAGAAGGACACTCTAATAAAGCCTACGTCCTAAGGACTTGGCTGCCAGTGTCCAAGCTTGCTAGGCCCTGGCAGATGAAGCTTAGGACTAAAGGGTGGGTCCAGCTCTGCGCATGGTGTGTTTCACCTAAAAAAATCCATAGCATGGGCTCGAGGGTGCTATCTGCTATCCTCTTTCTATCAGCATGCTTGGAAAAGGCGCTGGTGAGGAGCATGGATGGAGCCCTCCCTGGAGCTTCATTCGCGAAGCTTAGCCACAACCGATGACAACAGGATGGTATGATTCTATGATTAGGAGAAGACCATGGGCTCAGAGACATCCCTGCTCAGGGCTCTGGGAGAGCTGGTCCCATGGCCCAATGGTCTCCACAGCACCTTGCTGGCAGTGTTGTACCACTGGTGAGGTGTGGCTGAAAGCACTGGTGCCTGGAAGGAATGGTTGGAGCTCCCACTCTACTCATATCCCATATCCCCTCATCCTGGCACCCAAGAGCCCCCTGCAACCTCTGCCATCTCTTGCTGACCAACCCCATTCAAATCCAAAATGGGATTAAGAGCTGGTTTACCTCTGTCCCTGATACTCTGCCTTTCCCTGCAATTTGAAATGGGGCCAGTTTGGTGGATTTCTTGCACATGGGACTAATATATTGAATTACGTGGATGTCCAGTGCTTAGGAGAGATACATTTCTTTTCCACATGTTCCTGCAGCTGCGTGACCCCAGGAAACCCAACAGTGGGGTCTGTCTTCGGAGACAAATAGGGATTGTTTTGTGTGTGGAAATGCTCCCTCCCCCTCTGCTCTCCTCCAGCCTGTCCTTGTGTCTGTGTGTCTGTATGGGGAGGGGGATCATTCCCCACCAAACACGTTCACATCCCCACTGAAGCTAAACAGCATAAACACAGAATATTTATTCACCACAAACCCACTGGGTGGAAATGAAGATTTTTATTTGTTTTTGGAGGGGTGGGGGAGGCACTTAGCTGCCCCCCCAACCAGGAGACCTGCCTGCTGCCTGACCTCAGCTGCCCAGGGAAGGGGTGGGAGGCTTTTGGTGGGAGCTACTGGAAACAAACCCACAGCCAGGCAGGCCTGGCAGGTATTTGTCTGCACCAGCTTGACCAGATCTGCATGGTCCAGAAGCTGCCACTCCACGCCCTGCTGTCACTCCTAACCCATCGCTGACTGAATGCTAGTGAGTCAAGGATCTCACTGCCCTCAGGTCCTGTTCCCAGCTCCCTGGAGGGGATCTCAGGATGTGGGATGCGGGATGTACGATGCTCTCCAGCAGTGGTATCCCTCATCTGACCCTTGGCACAAGCTGCTGCCACCATGCTTGGCCAGGATCACCGGCTCAGCTCAGCATCCATGTCCTGCATGACTCAGGAGTGAGACTCAGCCCAGTAGAAACAAGGTTGTTGTGTAAATCAGGTTTGGAAGAACTCTGGTGCATCTCAGCTGCTGGCAATCAAAGGGAACCTGTCCTTTTCACCCCCACTGCTGCTACCTAGCATCCCACAGGCTGTCCAGGAAGGAAGGAAGCTATGTGGATGAGATCTGGGGCTTGGGAGAAAATAAAAGCAGAAAATTGAATGGTTTTCTTTCTTGTCCATTTTTTCCCCTCCCTTTTCTTATTTTAAGAATAAAAGATGTGAAGCATTGCTACCCAAACACATCCTTCTCAAATAGCACACCCAGCTGCCTGCTGAAATCTGGACCTCCAACGGGTCTCCAGCACCTTTGCAGGCTCATTTCCCAAGCACTGACTCCAAGGCAAAGCCTGGAGAAGCCTGGGACTGGTACTTGAACCTCTGGGGAAATCAAACACTGTCAGGCTCCAGTGTCAGCTCCAGGGTGATGTGAGGTCAAGGATCTCACTGCCCTCAGGTCCTGTTCCCAGCTCCCTGGAGGCACCAAGCTCTGGCTAAAGCTCCTTAGACAACGTGTCCAGCATTCCTTGCTGAGCCATGGGGAGGCTGCAGTGATCCCCAGTGGGAGCATGGGGAGAGGTGAGGAGGTAACACGGTGGCCTGGGCAAGGAAGTGATGCTCAGCAGCCTCAGGGATGGCCTGAGGCTAATGGGATTAGCTGCTGAGCTTTGCTGAGCTGCTGAGGAGGAGCCTCTCCGAGTACTTATCACTGGCACAGAGCTTGTAGTGCTTGTCTATAAATAGGAGTTTTAAAGCAAGGCAATTAATCATGGTGCATGCTACTGTCTGGATGGGCTTGTGTTGCCTCAACTGCCTGGATCTGAGTCCAGCATCTGCTGCAAGGCTTGCAAGTCCAGCCTACACAGACCAAGAGAGGTTTAAGGCTCTTCTCAAGTGGCACTGGGAGGGTGCAGGGTGAGTTTGAGTGGTTCTGGGTTAAGGAGTTACCATGGCTTGGCTAAGCTGCATTAACTGCCTGCACTGCTGTCAGGGGTTGGAGGCACTGATACAAGGCACCAGCATGGCCCACCTGTTAGATGGGGCATTTGCAGGAAGGGCAGAGCTTGCACAGGGTTATTTGTCATCATCAGGCTGAGGAGCAGTGGTATCACAGAATCAGAGAATTGTTTACAATGGACAATGTCTTTAAGATCATCCAGTCCAGCACTGTCAGGTCAACACTAACCCACGTCCCTCAGCACCACATCTACATGTTTTTTCAACCCCTCCAGGGATGGTGACTCCACCACTGCCCTGGGCAGCCTGGGCCAGGCCTTGACAACCCTTTTGGGGAAGAAATCATTCCTCATGTCCAACCCAAACCTCCCCTGGGGCAACTTCAGATTGTTTCTTGTAGTCCTATTGCTTGTCACTCAGCAGCAGCAGCCCAGAGATCCATGCTGCCCTCCTCAAACCTGGATGGTTGTGCCTGGAGCCCTGAGCCCTGAGCTTTGTGTAGGTCACAACCCTTTTTCCAAACCCTGCATCCCACCAATACTAATTTCTTTTTCTCTGAACAAGGACAGGGCCAACCCCTGACCCTACCCAAAGGAGGGGCAATGCTCTCCCCCCTGCTCAGCCCTTTTGCTGCTGCTAGCAGGGACACCTTTATCCCTCAGGGGGACAGAAGAAATCACACACAATCACAGAATCATTCAGATTAGAGGAGACCTCTAAGATCATCAAGTCCAACCATACCTAGCACTACCATACCACTAACCCATGGCCTGCAAAATGTCCATCTTGCAAGCAGGCAGAGCAGTCTCTATGTGATCTAGGCACATCTGTGTGCTGCATGGGACCTTCTAGCAGGCATTGTCCCTCTCTCTGTGTCACCCACATGTGAGATGGGTTGTATTTTGGGGAGGCAAGAGAAGCCTGATGCTGCTCCAGGCTGGGCTTTGGAGGAGCTGCTTTTGAGGGGGTAGCTTCTCCCTCCAGCAGGGCTGGTGGAAGGTGTGCTGGGCCCGTCCTGGTGGGAAGCCACTTTTAGCTGATGGTACAGGGAAGGGCCATATTGGTTTCAGTCTGTTCTGCAAAACACTGAGCAGCATGTGCAATCTGTGGGCCCCCTGCTTGACGAGAAATGCTAATTGTGTGAGAAGGACCTGCCAACAGCCCGCAGTACTGAGCCTGAAAGGGGCTTTATTAGTATTACCACTATTGTTCTGGCAGCTGCAGAACAGCCAGCCTGTTCCACTGGGCTCCAAGAGAGAGAGCAGGGTGCAGGAGAGCAGCAAATCCATGCCAGGAGCATCCTGGGTGGAGGATGGGACCAGGACTTGGTGCTCTCCGTCTGCCTGCACCCAGTTCCTTCGCCCAGGAAGGCTCCTGCCTTCTCTGCCCTTGTCTGTGCTGTAGGGGAGGGAGTGGCTGCAGCACTTCTCCTTGCACTGAAAGTGTCAGTTGTGCATAAAATATGAAGTGAAAAATCCCTCCCAGCTCATTTCGTGCCAGCACATGCCAGTGCCTGCATCCTGCTGCTTCCCAGGGGGATCCAGGCACTGGGGAGCAGGGGCTGCCCCTGATGGCTTCAGGGTCCCCAGGGCAGGGATGCTTGGGCAGGTACAGGGTTGCTCAGGCAGGTGTATGGATGCTCAGACAGGTACAGAGGTGCTTGGGAAGGTGTAAGGATGCTCAGGCAGGTGTAGGGATACTCAGGAAGGTGCAGAGGTGCTTGGGAAGGTGTAAGGATGCTCAGGCAGGTGTAGGGATGCTCTGACAGGTACAGAGGTGCTTGGGAAGGTGTAAGGATGCTCAGGCAGGTGTAGGGATGCTCAGGCAGGTACAGAGGTGCTTGGGAAGGTGTAAGGATGCTCAGGCAGGTGTAGGGATGCTCAGGCAGGTACAGGGATGCTCAGGCAGGTACAGGGACCCTATTTTGCCCAGGGGAACCTGTCCTGGGGCATGTAGCAGATGTAGGATATGGGATTTGCATCTTCTCTGCAGCCATCTCCAGCAAGGGGCTGGAATCTGGATTCTCCCTGTCCAGGGCACCATGCATGCTCCTTCCTGATGGGGAGGCCAGAGGGGAGAAATGGGAAAGGGTTTTTAACTGAGCCCTGAAGCAGCAACAGCAATGCCTGAACCCCACGTGAAGAGACTCATTCAGTTCCCAGAGATCCAACAGAGCTGAGAAAGAGGGAAAAACGCCTGTAGCTTGATTTAAAAGCAGAGCAAAAGGTCCACAGGGTGTGAAACCATGGTGGCTGGGCTGGCTTGTGCAGGAGAAAATCCAGGCTCTGCTCTGCAAAAATCATCCTGACTTCTCACCCCTTAGCCTGGGAGGTTGATGGATTTGGTGTTTTTCTTTCTCTCCTGGCCTTGCTAATTTGCAGAGAATGAACCAGATAAAGTTTGATAACTTGGAAATGGAAGGAGGGAGAAGATGTCCCAGGCAGCCAGATCCCAGCTTTCCCCCCTCCTCCTTCTGAGGATAAATGAAGTGCTCTTCATTCCCAGCTCGTCTGCCACCCTCCACTGAGTCTGTCATGGGCTCATCTGTGTATAAATTAGCTTTTCACAGTAACGCCGTGTAAAATTATTCCTGTCATCCTTTTATCTGACCAGTTTATCTCAGCAGCTTGTCACTCTTCATTCTCCAACCTCTCTCTCCTCTGGGAGGCAGGAGCCACCCTGGGAGCTGCCCTGGCTCCCAGCCCTCTGGGGAACATGCCTGGAGCTGGTTAGCAGTGTGGCCAACATCTACTGTTCTAGTTTGAGTCAAAATAAGGCATTCCATGCCATATACATCATATTGAGTCCTTGAGGCTCTGATAGCGAGCTTGGGCCTTAGGGTCTCTTGCATGAGGTCTAAGACCCAAGCAAAACAGGTGCTTAATTAAGCTAATTAGCACCCAATTAACAACTAGGACCTATAAGGAGAGGTCTGGGTCTCTACCCTTTCAGAAGGTTGAGTATCTGAGCCTTGTGAGGATCAGCAGCTCAGCCCTGTTCATCCAGGACTCTACCTGTTCTGCCTTCCAACTCAATTCAAGAGTTCCTGAGTTCCAGGTCTAAGTCCCCGTTTAAGTTTCATTTTCAACTCACAAGTCTCTCTCTCTGTTAATTTCCCTTTTTCCTCCCTGGAGTTGGGGAAAAGGGGATAATAGAGACTATCTGTCACTGGGTTGGTGGTTGGCCCAGCCCCAACCCTTGACATCTACTCACCCACCAACACCTGCAGAGAGCTGGTGCAGCTGGCCAAGGGTTTTCCCAGCAGCCTGCCTGCTGGCAAGTGGCAATGGAACAGAGCAGCAGAAAGGCTCCTGTTTTCAGGCCCTTACTTATTGCTCAGAACTAGACAGTGACATTTATGGAGGCTGGCATGGGGTAGGTGACCCACTGCCGGCAGCCTGAGGTGGGCTGCATGTGGTCCCAGCAGCACCCTGGGATTTTCCACTGTCAGTACAGGGTTTGCATTCCGGGTTCTGCTGCGAAAGCTGATGGAAAAAAGCATTCGGCATCCATTGTCTGGGACTCGCTGTGCTCGCCTGCACGAGCGCTGCTGGAGAGGAACCCAAAAGGGATGCAGCTGGAACAGATTAATTGGAGATTCCAGATGAATAGTCACCCAAGTCCTTTTACCACCTTGTTCCAGCTGGATGGGAGCTCTGGTGGGACCCTTCCTCCCACAGGAGGTCCCGCAGGGTGAGGCTTGTGGCAAAGATGCCAAGTCCCAAGGGATGGATACCCCACACCTGAGTCCTGCAGAGCATCATTGTGCCCAAACCCCTGCCCTCACCTTCACTGAGGCTTCTGTCCCAACTCCCTAATTCCTCCTGAATCGTAGAATCAATGTTAGGGGTTGGAAGGGACCTCTGGAGATCACCTAATCCAATCCCCCTGCAAGAGCAGGAGAACCTAGAGCACGTTGCACAGGATGGGGTCTAGTCAGGTTTGGAATCTCTCCAGAGATGGAGACTCCAGCACCTCCCTGGGCAGCCTGGGCCAGTGCTCCACCACACTGCTGCCTGCCCAGTGGACCCTCTTCCCCTAGCATCCTTTCCTTCTTTCCCAGTCTCTTTAGGTTTTTGCAGTCTGTAGAGGAGTAAATATGATTCATTCAGGATAAACAGAGAGCTAGACCTCTCTCCTCCCTGGAGGTGCCACTTGTGTTCTTCCATCACACCACGTGCCTGGCTGGCTCTGGGGTATCCCCTCCTTGGTCAGGTGTCCCCACCCTGCTCCCACAGCCAAACATGTCACCCCAAGCTTCTCAGTGATGGCCAAGGATTCATCCCCAGCCCTGAGCACCTCCTGCCTCCACCTAGCTCCTTCCCATCCTCCACTTTCCTTGGCTTTTCCACCAGTTGGTTGTGGCTACTGGTTCCCCACATTGTTATCTCTTCTCCTTTGCTCAGAGAAATATTGTGGCTTGTCATTCTGTCTGCTACATCTTGTGAATATTTCTGGACTCTGAAGTTTCCCAGCTCCAGATGTTCTGGCCAGACCAGAGAGGGAAAAAAACCAACAAAACCCCTCAAAAAAACCTCAGCATTAATAAAACTCTCTTGAAAAGAGCGAGTGGTATTGCGCAGCAGTGACATCATATCCGTGAAATCTGACCTCATGATGTCACAGCTGGGAAATGAATGATGAGGATTTCTTCTTGGCAAGGGCTGCCTGTTTGGGCCAGACCTGTTAAATAAATGCACATGTACCATAAATGTGTATATTAAACCCAGAAGCTGTGAACGCTGCCTCGTGGTCATCTGGGTCAGGGAAGGCTGATGGGAAGAGCTGGTGATGGGAAGGGGATCCTCATCCTGTTCCTTGCCCAGCTGCCTCAGAGGTCTCCTTTGCTTTCCTCCAAGCACTTGCTCCCAATTGCTGCTGGGGACAGACAAGTGGCTTTGCAGGAATGTCCATCAGAGCCGGGGTGGTGGATGGATGTCTCTGTGCTAGCCAGCAGAAAAGTCCCAGGAATCCCACCCCCATAACTCATATAGCCACCCATGCCAGGCACCCCTTCTGACCCCCTGAGAGCGCATCGGAGAGTCATTGGGGCTGGAAAGGACCTCCAAGATCAATGAGTCCAATCTAACACCTCCATGCCACTAAAGCATGCCAGGAGCAGCCACATCTACACAGTTTTTTGAGCCCCTTTAGGGATGGTGACTGCCCCACTGCCCTGGGCAGCCTATGCTGGCTGGCTGGCTATCTATCTTTCTGTCTATCTCTTTCCCTCTCTCTTT
This sequence comes from Bucco capensis, assembly GCA_013396975.1. Lineage (NCBI taxonomy): Eukaryota > Metazoa > Chordata > Aves > Piciformes > Bucconidae > Bucco > Bucco capensis. The sequence continues at coordinate 552,889 of VWZO01020935.1, forward strand.
CTATCTCTTTCATTTTCTTTTCCTCCCTCCCTCCCTTCCTCTCTCCTTCCCTTCCTTCCTCTTTCCCTTCCTTTCCTTCCTCCTCCCTTGGACCTATCCTTTGGAGCCACTCCTTAGAGCCACGTCTTCCCACACTAGCTCTGACCAGGAATTCCTTGTTCATGCACGGAAAAAAGGCTTTTTCCTGGGACTTTTGTTTTCCAGGCTTGACTCATTCATTGACAGGAGAGGAAGGTGTGGGCAACCTTGGGCTGGGAGTTTCTGCAGGCAGAAATGATGCCAGATCCCTCCATCAATCCATCAGTCACCTCAGAGCCCTGGTGTTGTGGAGCACAAAGAGAGGGACAAGAAGCAAAGGGGAGCAAGCCAGGGGCTTCCCCCAGGATGGAGGATGTCCATGTCCATCTCTGCCCAGAGCACCCATGCTCTGCTAGCAGCCCAAGGCTGGGCACGAGATGAGCTTTCAGCAGCAGCATGGCACCTCCATGTCTGAGCACTGCTGCTAATTAGCATCTCTCTGACCTCACCACCAGCTAAGCCTGGACAGAGAAAGAGAATGTGGGGGCACCTGGAGTCCATTCCCAGCCCTCATTAATCCCCAGGAAATGTTCTGTGGTCAGGCCATTACCACTCAAAGCTGTGGATGAAAATGAATCAGAGCAGACTATGACTGTGGGAAAATTGTCACCAAACTTGGATGGTTTTGCTTTGTTTCACCACAAAATTATTAACGAAGCATTGAAAGGGAGATGGATCTCTGACTGGAGCCTGACATTAACCCCTTAGTGGAGCCAGCCAGGCTGCCAGGAACTGCCTTCATGGGAGAGCAATTCCACACTTCAGCTCTTGGCCTTGTGGAAATTCTTTAAATGAAGACAGAGAGACTGAGCTGTGAGCTCTACAGACCATGGTTGCCCTCTCTGGGTGTCTGCCTCGGCTCAGCTCCTGCACTCCTCTCGCAGCCTGCTGTCAGCAGCACATAAAGCCTGGTATGGATTCTCCATTCTTTTCCCAGATCTCTTCTCTGCCTTCCTTGGGCTGTGGGTTTTCTCTGCCCAGAGGTTTGTGAGTCTGGCCAATGAGTGGGACCTTCCTCCTGGGGCCCCAAGGTCCCTGCTCTCCTCTCCTGCTGTCCCCTCCAACTTTCCAGAAGCACATCCTTCACCTCCAAGATCTGTGTGGCTGTTTGGAGAGCATCCTTCTGAGGGCTAAACCACACCCTGAGGTCCCTGACATCTCCTCCAGCCTCCCAGAAGCATCTCCTTCAGCTCTGAGATGCTGGTGTGGAGACTCTGGGTGGCTGTTTGGACAGCATCCTGCTGAGGGCTGGACCACACCATGAATCAGGAGGTCTAAAGAGCTTCTTGGCAATGTGTCTGCCTCTTACAAACCCCTTCTGGAAGCAGCTTGCCAGACAGATCCATGAGTGCAGCCTCCCTCTGCCGCTCGAAAATGAAAGGGAGCTTTGTGAAGTCACCACAAGCAGATCTTTTTTGGGGGTGGAGAGGCAGCAGCAGGCAGCCTGAAGGATGCTTGTGCCACAGAGCCTCAGCAGAAGGGAGGGGTGGGAGAGAAGCAGGGGCTGCAGAGGAGCTGGGATGGGGGGTGAGGGTTGTGGGGTAAGGAAGGAGATGCGATGGGGAGAGATGGTGTAATGATGGCAGGAATGAGGGAGAGAAACAGCAGGTACAGAATTGGTGTGACACTGCTGCTAGGGCAGGAGCCGTGGTGCTGAGCCTGCCTGGAGCAGCCTGCTCAGGGAACCTAGGGACAGAGGGAATTTAATTCAGTAACTGATTTCTCATACATGTATGTACATAAAGAAATCTTGGAGGCAGAAAGGGAGGTGTGTGTGCATGTGTGTGCAGAGCCTCAGATCCAAAACTCCATCCCAAAGCAGGAGCACATATATATACATATTTTGAAGCACATTCATTTAAAATAATAAAAAAGGAGCCCTGAAAAAAAGAGCATATTCTTGGGCTAATAGGATCCATAGGGAAACTAAAGGAACTTAATAGCTCTGCAGCCAAGTCTGCACAGCACCTTGGTGTAGAGGAGCGCTGGGCTTGGTGGGAAGGGAAAGGGAAAAGGGAGAGGGGGAAGGAGCTCTGAGTGACTGGAAGTGCCTGGAAAAATGATGCTAGGTGTCACAGGGCCATCTGAGGGGCTGCAGTTCACTGCTGTGTTTGGTTGTCCCAAGGACAGGGGAGAGAGGATCTCACTGTGTTGGCGCTCGCTGCTCTCCATCACCATTGATCCTGATTCATTAGAGAGGTGTCATTTGCTTATTGTGTCATTAGTGAGGCTGGATAATCAGCAGCAACATCACAAATCCCACATCCCCCATGGCACAGCCCAGCCCAGCCAGGCTGGGGGATGAGGGGGACAATCCTAGGAGGAGAAATAAACCAGAGTGGTTCAAATTTTTCAGGGAGCCAGAGGATTTCTGTGGGTGAGAATGGGGCTGGAATGCTTTAGTAACCCAATCCAGTGGCAGGCCTGCTTCTGCAGAGCTGAGCCCCAGAGCTGCAAGGAAGCACGTGGAAAAAATTCTGAGGCTTTCCAAAGATGGATCTACATCCATCTCCTGAGCTCCACGGCACACAGAGGCAGAAAGAAACCCAGGTGAGGTTTCCTAGTGCTCTGCCCAAATTGGGCTGTGCTAGCTAACTGCTGTATTTCTGCTGTGCTCCTGCTCCACTCCTGCTAACTGATGTATTTGGAATAGCTCCTGGTGTCCTCTGTGCTTTCCATTGATTTCCATAGGCTGGATTGGATCCCACTGCTGGTCAGACTCTTCCCCAAGGAATCGACTCTTCCTCTTGCTCTATAGATGTTAACAGAATCCCAGACTGTTAGGGGCTGGAAGGGACCTCTGGAGATCATCTAGTCCAGCTTCCCTGCCAGAGTAGGAGAACCTAGAGCATGTTGCACAGGATGGGGTCTACTCATGTTTTGATATCTCCAGAGATGGAGACTCCACCACCTCCCTGGGCAGCCTCCTGTTCACTTGTTTGCATTCACAGAGCTGGGGGAGACCTTTATGATCACTGCTCCATGCATTCAGCTGGCTGAAATGTCATTTAAAACCTGCAGCAGAGCACAAGAGGTGCTGAGGGGATCCAAGTGCCAGTGGCAGAGGGGCAGAGCCCTTCCTCAGCCATCATGGCTCCCAAAGAACAGGGAAGAGGCCAGGACTTGGCTTGCAGCTGATGGGACCATCAGGTCCTCCATGGAGGAGCTCCATCTTGGCCATGACCACTGTGCAAAGCCTCAGGTGACATCCTGAAGGCTCACCAGGTAAATTTTTCCAACAGACGAAGTCACTTCAGCAGATGTGTGCAGAACATCTCTGCAGCAGCATCCTGCTGCCAGACGACCCTCAACAGCCCATTCAGTGTGTTTGAAATGCCTTGAGGGAACAGGTGGTCATGCATCTGTGTGGTGCTGGAGAGTGACAAGGTGACCTGCCTGCCTGTGTCTATGGCACTGAGGGTGGTGAAACCTTGGCCCAAGTTGCCCAGAGAGGTGGAAGATGTCCCATCCTTGGAACAATTCCAGGTAAGGTTGTTTGGGGTTCTGAGCAACATGATTTTGTTGAAAATGTCCCTGCTTAGTGCAGGAGATTGGACTAAATGATCTTGAAAGGTCTCTTCCAACCCAAACCATTCTGTGATCCCATGAATTCCATGTCAAGGGACCAGGGAATGCTCATCTGCTCTAGCACAGCAGGGCAAGGTGGTCCTTGACCACCACACAGTCACCAGAACAGCAAAATTTCCTGCCATCCATTTGGATGCAAAACCAGAGGCTTGGCCTCTCACATTCCTTGCAAACTAGGAGGAAAATCAAACTGGAGCATGGAATACTCTGCAGGGCACACTCCTTGAAGAGACAGCATCCATCCTCACCTCATCATCCTCATAATCCTCCTCCTGCCACACTAACCATACAGGGCAGCTGTGGCATCTCCCACACAACTGGGATGTCACTCAGGCAAGGGCTAGAGCTTGGGTGGCAGTTCTGAGAGCATCCCAATTTCCCTGAGCTCAGTCTGTCCTGTGTCACTGGATCTTTTAGCTATGGGAACTTGTTCCACAGTGGAGATGTGAGCTGTGGCCTCCCAGCTGTGCTCTTTGGGGTTCTGTCTGGCCCCTCGAGAATCTCTGCAAGAACATCCCTTTGTGACATGGCATCAGGAGGCTAGGAGGGAACAACCAAGGTACCACCTAGGAGACACAGCCAATCCCAAAGAAGTCCCTTGGTTTGCCTTCTCCACTCTTACTTTTCTCCGCGAGTTCCTCCAGGAGTTGAGCAGATCTGCCTGTGGAGCACAGCACTGCCTTACAGCAAGGGGCAGTGGACTGGGAGCCCTGGGGCTGGCTGCAGCTCCTGGAGCCCAGGGCCCATCCTCAGAAGTGCTGCGTTGCCAGAACCATCCCCACAAATCTCCCCTTTATCCCTGACTGGGCTGACTGGCACAGTTGGAGTCACTGCTCTGTTTATTTGGTCATTTTTGGGGTGAGGGGAGGGGGCTGAGGGTATCATTTTCAGCAGCCTGTGACAGCGTAATTAGGTAAATACAAATGAAAGAAAAACACACTCTTGAAGTCCAGGGACTTGCACATATTTTCCCTGTTATTCCATCTCACTGGAAAAATAAAAGCTACTCAGCATGAACATTTATTAGCAATTAGTATGTGGGGCACTTGCGACCTCCTGGGAGAAGCAAGGTAATTAAAGCTTCCCACAGCCTTCTCCCTGGATTCTGCCACCCCCTGCTCCTCTCTGGTGCCAGACAGGACAGTGTGCATCCCTGAACCTGGATCCTGAGGCAGCAGGAGCAGCAGGCAGCTCAGAGCAGTGTTCAGGCCAAATCCTCCAGAGCATCCTCAGCCTTACCCAGAGTCAGAAAACCAACAAATGAGGCAAATCCTCAAGGCAAGGGAAAGGCAAGGCTAGGCAAGAGAAGGGGAAAAGAAAAGAAAAGAAAAGAAAAGAAAAGAAAAGAAAAGAAAAGAAAAGAAAAAGAGAAAAGATAAGAAAAGAAAAGAAAAAGAGAAAAGATAAGAAAAAGAAAAAAGAGTATCATGTGAACGCCCCAACCCCCACAAAGACAATACTAAGACCTAGATCTGCATCTTCCCCCTGACACTGCTGTGAGCTTTGCTGTTCTCTGCCCATCTAGACACACACTGAGCAGCTACTTGGCAATCCAAGCCTCTGCCCGTGTATCAGAGACACAATCTGCCAGCTTAGCTGAAGCTCAAGTGACAGACTTGGACGTATGCTTGGGCAAGGTTTAGGACTCAGCTTTGCCATCGGAATGAGGAGTGTTTCCAGGAGCTGCCTGTCTCTGAAGGAAGGCAGGTGTTGGCAGTGCTGGGAGCTGAGCAGCAGGGCAGCCTGGAGGTGTCAGGAGCAGGACCTGGGCCTGACTTGATCCCTGCCTCAGAAGAAGAGGAATACCAGCAGGGACAGGCCTAATATCCCTGCAGAGGCTATTGATAGTAGGATTTTTATCCTTCCTGGATCAGAGTTCAAAGCATTGGTTTCCCCTANCAGTATCATGTGAACCCCCCACCCCCCCACAAAGACAATACTAAGACCTAGATCTGCATCTTCCCCCTGACACTGCTGTGAGCTTTGCTGTTCTCTGCCCATCTAGACACACACTGAGCAGCTACTTGGCAATCCAAGCCTCTGCCCGTGTATCAGAGACACAATCTGCCAGCTTAGCTGAAGCTCAAGTGACAGACTTGGACGTATGCTTGGGCAAGGTTTAGGACTCAGCTTTGCCATCGGAATGAGGAGTGTTTCCAGGAGCTGCCTGTCTCTGAAGGAAGGCAGGTGTTGGCAGTGCTGGGAGCTGAGCAGCAGGGCAGCCTGGAGGTGTCAGGAGCAGGACCTGGGCCTGACTTGATCCCTGCCTCAGAAGAAGAGGAATACCAGCAGGGACAGGCCTACTATCCCTGCAGAGGCTATTGATAGTAGGATTTTTATCCTTCCTGGATCAGAGTTCAAAGCATTGGTTTCCCCTATGAAATGAAGAGATTCTGAGCCTTACACAATGTCCTCATAGGGTGATGGGGAAGGTAACACTGAGCAATAGGAGAGAAGGATTTGCTTTTGCAGACAACAAAATGAGAACAGAAAAGAAAAATTAAAGCTGAGATGAACTTTTCACCACATGTGACTGTGCTGGAGTGCTCTAGTGTGAGGGTTATAACTCCCCCCAGGACAGACTTCGGAAAGCTATGTTTGTGTTGAATTTCTTAGATTGAAATGAGAATGACCCAACTCAATTTGATCATCAGTTTTTCCCTTATAGAATCCTAGAATCCTAGCCTGGTTTGGGTTGGAAGGGACCTCTGGAGCTCATCTAGTCCAACCCCCCTGCAGTGGCCAGGGACATCCCCAACTAGAGCAGCTTGCCCAGAGCCCTGGCAAGCCTCACCTGCAATGCCTCCAGGGATGGCAACTCAACCACCTCCCTGGGCAACCTGGGCCAGTGTTCCACCACCCTCGTGGGGAGCAACTTCTTTCTAATATCCAGTTTAAATCTACTCCTCTCCAATTTAAAACCATTGCCCCTTGTCCTTTCACTGCAGGCCTTTGCAAACAGGCCCTCTGCAGCCTGCTTGGAAGTTCCCTTTAGGTACTGGAAGGTCACTAGTAGGTCCCCCTGAAGCCTTCTCTTCTCCAGGCTGAACAATCCCAGCTCCCTCAGCCTGTCCTCAGAGCAGAGGTGTTCCAGCCCCTGAGCATTCTCGTGGCCTCCTCTGCACCTGCTCCATCAGCTCCATGTCCTTTGTGTGTTGAGGGCTCCAGAACTGGACCCAGTATTGCAGAGGAGGTGTGAGCAGAGCAGAGTGCAGTGGCAGAATCACCTCTCTGGCTCTGCTGGCCACGCTTCTCTTGCTGCAGCCCAGGATGCCATTGTGCTTCTGGGCTGCCAGCGTGCACCGTTTGCTCATGGCCAGCTTCTCAGCCACCAGCACCCCAAGGCCTTTTCTGCAGGGCTGCTCTCCATCATCTCATCCCCTAGCCTGGATTGATAGTGGGGATTGTTCTGACCCAGGTGCAGGACCCTGCACTTGGTCTTGTTGAAGCTCCTGAGGTTCACCTGGACCCACCTCTCCAGCTTGTCCAGGTCCTTCTGGATGACATCTTGCCCCTCCAATTTATCAACAGCACCCCATAGCTTGGTGTCATCTGCAGACTTGCTGCTGGTGCACTCAGTGCTGCTGTCAATATCATTTATAAAAATATTAAACAGTACAGGCCCTTGTCAACAGCAAGCAGAGAAGCCACTTGTAAGGGTTCACAATTTGGTGTCAGGGGAGGGGGAAGGTCCAGTGTGACTAATAATGTGGGGTGGAGGTTATGCATGTGTCTCTACAGGTGGAAATCTTCAGTGGATCCCAGCTATATGTGTGTGACCTTATCTACCACCACCATCATCTGAGGGGCAGGAAGCCTTCCCTTCAAATCATTAGAACTGCTAAGATCTTACTGTTTAGCTCACACTTGCTATTGTAGCAAATTAATCTGTACTGTGTGTTACTTTGCAAATTATTTTTTATCATTAGCATAAGATCATAGAAGTAAGATTGAAGGACATATATTGTTTGGGTTTTGAGAATTAGCCACTCTCAAAGTTCACACAATATTTCTGTTCTTAATAAAAAGAAAGGGGAAAATGTGGGTAGCTGGAAAATTGTATTTTGAGAAAGTGTCTTTAAGAGAGACTGGGAAAATTGGAAATTGTTTTTAAAAATGACGAATGTTTAGCATATTGGTGTTTTTTAGAAGTACTGAATTGTTTTGGTCAGGTGTTTGAGAAAGGAGGATGTTTTGAGTTTGGATATTTTGGGAATGAATTTTGTGAGGGTTGGAAAACAGAGAGGAATGAAGGGCAATGTGTTTTTTCCGAGTATTTTTTACTTCAACTGACCTTGCAGGTGTGTGTGAATGTTTTTCTAGTGTTCTTTCTATTCGACCATAAAACCTATATAAGACCTCCAGTTGCTGCACTGGGGGCTGTGCAGACGCTAAGGGGCAGGCTGCCCTCACCAGCAGGAGCTGCACCATGGCTAAATGTCCATCCCTGCCACCGACACCATGTGCTTCAGGGCTTGGCTAAACTCAACCTTGCAGAGCTGGCCCAGGAGTGCTCCTTTCCTCTACTTCAGCCACCATATCATAGAATCATAGAATCCTAGAATGG
>VWZO01020935.1:561251-581348 GCA_013396975.1 Bucco capensis
AATGCAGGACCTTGCATTTTGACTTATTAAACTTCATTTTATTCTCTTGGGCCCACTCTTCAAGTTTACCCAGATCCCTCTGGATGGCATCCTGCCCTTCTGGCACATCAAGCACAGCACTCAGCTTCGTGTCATCCGCACACTTGCTGAGGGTGCATTCGATATCTATGTCCAGGTGGTTAATGAAGATGTTGAAGAGCACAGGTCCCAAGACAGAGCCCTGAGGGACCCCACTCGTCACTGCTCTCCACCTGGACAAAGAGCCATTGACCACGACTCTCTGATAGCATCCTTCCAGCCATTTCTATATCGCCTGTGACTAAATTTCCTCCTCCATGTCCTCCTCCCCAGTCCCCCCAGCCCTTGCTGACTAAGTTGTCAAAATTGAGCCTTAGAAGCTGGTAGCTCATGGGTACAGGATGTGTTCTTACAGCTGCAGTTTTTGTCACCTGGAGAAGTCAAAACCAGTAAGTGTCAAGGCTACATTTCAGTTGGACTTTTTGCTCCTTGCTGAGAGCCTCAAATCTTGTCAGTTGTGCAGCCCAACTGCAACCCTGTGAGGAGGGTCAAGCTGGGGATGGTCTCCTGATGAAGAATGAGATGGGGGAGGAGCAGAGGCTTCCTCCTTCTGCTCCTACTGGGAGAAGGAATAGGTTGGGGGGGACAGTGAAGAGCACAAAGCTGAAGCTCCTTCCTCTCCAGCATCTCCAGCGTGGAGAGACACTATTGCCACCTTGAAGCAGGACCCCTGACTCTGTTAGAGCACAGACCCCAAGGACAGAGTTCACATTCAAAGCAGACTGATGCTGTAAGATCCTACCACCCACTTGTCCAGAATCATAGAATCATGAAATCATGGAAAGGTTTGAGTTGGAAGGGACCTTTCAAGGACATCTAGTCCAAACCCCACTTCAGTTAACAGCGACGTCTGCAACTGGAGCAGGTTGCTCACAGCCCCAAAGAACCTGACCTGGTACAGTTTCAGGAACGGGACTTCTACCACCTCTCTGGGCAATCTGGGACAGGGTCTTACCACCCTCAGTGTCAAAACTTTCTTCCTTCTGTCTAGTCTAAATCTCCTCTTTTGGTTTCAAACCATTACCCCTTGTCCTGTCACAACAGGTCCTGCTAAAAAGTTTCTCCCTATCTTTCTGATAGGTCTTTTAAGTCCTGAAAGGCTGCAAGAAGCTCTCCCTGGAGCCTTCTCTTCTCCAGGCTGGACAACCCTAACTCTCTCAGTCTGTCCTCACAGAAAGAAAGGAAGATCTTTCACAGCAGAGAGCTTCCACCCTCAGATCATTTCTGTGTCTTCCTGTGTCCCTGCTCCCCCAGCTCCATGTCTCTGCTGTGCTGAGCACTCCAGAGCTGCCCCAGCACTGCAGGTGAGGTCTGTCGAGAGCAGAGCAGAAGGGCAGAATCCCTTCCCTGACCTGCTGGCCACACTGCTGGGGATGACCCCAGGATATAGTTGGCTGCTGTGCTGTAAGCACACATTGCTGGGTCGTGTCCAGCTTGTCACCCACCAGTACCCTCAAGTCCTATGGTAACCACTCTAGTAGCTGAGAAGCCTGAAACTGCATCCCACTCCTAGACGGCAGCAGGGACAAGCCAGGTCCCAGCCCAACCTGCAGCCATCTTCTTCCTAAAGCCTTTAACCATGACTGCTGGGTTTCCATCTGAAATTCTAGCTTCCAATCAAGTAAATAATTGCACATGTCACATTTATTTACTGCCTCCAATAACTCCTTGCTGGCCCTTCTCGTTTGGACATAAGTGACTTTTAAATACATATATATTCTCACCCTGGTGGCACATAATAAACTAATCATGTCATTGCTGCAGCCATAAATTTGTCACCTTGGTAAGGCACTTTTATGGCTTAGATCAAGAGGAGAGAAGTGTCTCTCCTCTTCTGCAGTGATGTGGTTTGTGGTCACAGGCACTTTCAGGGGTGGGTTAGTTTGTGTCATTCTCCTGATTCAGGCACTTAGAATGTGTTTATGCTTTGGTGGAATCTGTCCTCAGCTGCCTGCTCAGGGAAATTGGAACATTCTCAGAAGTTAACCTCCTTGCAAATCACAAAAACCTCTTTGGAAAGCCAAGCACTGAAGACCAAGAAGAGTTCACAGCCTTCCTGATCTGACTGGGTCCACCTAGGAGCGAGGCAGGCAGGAGAGTTGGGTTCCTGCTGCTTTGGGTCCTGAATATTCCTGGGAAAAGGGGCAGCAGAGTGTCAGACTGGTAAAAAATGAGTCCAGGAAGGGACCCCAAGCAGCCTCAGCCCCAGGCCAGAATCACCCACCCCCTGCTGCTGCTGCTGACATGTTTGTTTGCCCTCTCCTTGAAGAGGCACAGTGATGGAGGAGCCAACATTTCTCCTGAAAATACAAGCCGGAATCTGTGTCTTCCTGGGTAGGAAGATTTCCCTTTTTCTCTAGGATGTATAGCTCCTGCTGCCACTCTCCCAGCCCCTCTCAAACACATCCCACAGAGCTGCAGCAACATTTTCAGCTTTGGGAAGACTCAGTGTGTTTGGTGTAAGTTTTCACGGTGATATCTCTGCTTCACAAAAGTCCTGCCAACAGCTTGTGTTTCAAACAGCAACTTCTCCCCCTGACCTTCTTTGATTACCATACTGCAGCAAAACACACCTCCAGTGAGGAAGTCACAAACAAAAAGGGAACACAAATATCTGACAAATCAGATTGGCAATTCCCAGCTGGGCCATGCTGCTTCATTAGGGCTATTGTTGTGTTTGATCTCTAAATGCAATTTTTCTTTTTGCAAAGATCTTTATTTTGGATAAAACAGTGTTTTCCAGGAGGCAAATACGTCATTAGAATTGTTCTTAATCCCATGTCAGCAGGGTCAGTTTCAGTGCCTTAATGCCAGGGCTATGCCTGAGCAGCACTCAATGGCATTGGAGCAGCAGCTCTCAGCTCCGTCCTGTCCTTTATTCCACCTCAACACAACAAATCCTTCTAATTCAAGGAATCATGAACTGGATTCAATGTGCTGCCAATATGCAACAAAATAGCTTCTAACAGTGGATTTTTTTTCCCATTTCAAAACTCTCCACATGAAAGTCCTGAAGTATTGGAGACATGCTAGTTGTGAGCTCTGCACCACGACACAGATCTGTGGGCAAAGAGGAGCAGAGAGCGGGTAGGTGACTCACCCCAATTTAATGCTGGAATCCAGGGGCAGAGCTGGACTCTAGAGCCAGAAAGCTTTGCACTTCAAGCAGAAGCTTTCAGACCTCTCCAATTTTCCATTTTCCGTGGTAGAAAGAAGGATACTGCTGGTGATTCCTGTATCACATATCTGAACGTGCATTTCTCAGTCACCTTTTGAGAGCCTCTAACAAACAGGTCATGACCCCACCAGGGATCTAATAGCCCTCAGGGGCAAAATGCCTCTCCCCAGGGTGGGTTTTACCACCAATTGTGGATGATCGCTACAGAAGAGAAAAAAACAACCAGATCAGGAGAGTCTTCCCTTGTCTTTTCCCTGTCCAGGCTGAATTCCCTGTCTTCCCTGAACAGCAGGGAAGGGGTAATTGTGCCTACTACACTCCTCCTAAAAGCAGCTCAGCCAGCCAGCCCTCGAAAGACAGGTTCACACCTTCTGCCCTGTCATAGTCAGGGGCAATTCCTGACAAACTAGTTGCTGCTGCTGCTCAAGAGGCATGTTTTATTCATGCCAAAGAGTGCTCTTTTGGCTGCCTCAACATCAAGCAAATGCAGCAGAGAGTGGGCCAGTTGGGTTCATCCCAGGAAATCATTTATCTCCCTTAGGGAAGTGCTGTGCAATGCCCTCAAGCCCTCCCTGGTATTTAATGGTGCGAGGCTGACGCTTAAGCACTGTCCCTGCGCTGGAGTTGCTCTTGCTTCTTGCCTTGCGTGAAGGCAGCGATCGCTCGCCTTTGCAAAGGCTGAGGGGAAGGATTTGTTTAATGCAGCCCCAAGCCCCTGCCCTAATGGGTTGTTAATCCATACCCAGTGCATCAAATTTGCCAGCTGACTCCCAGGGGTCCCCAGCATGCCTCCATCCTCCAGACGTCTGCTGGCAGCCTGCGGTTTCCTGGGATCCTCGAGGGAAATGGAGCAGTGACTGTAATAATAACCTACACACCCCCCCCCACAGCCCCCTCCCTCCTGACCCAAAAGCAGTTGGCAGCCAGAGTGATATGCACATTACTGGATTTATATGAAGTGCTGCTGAGCGAGAAAGATTTGAGGGGGTTTAGCAGCTAGATGGGACAGAGAGATGATCTCAGAGCATTGGCTTGTGCTGCAAGGAAGGGCCAGAACTTTAAAGTAACAGAAGAGGAGAAGGCTGCAGAGAGCTGAGGTGCCTCATCCTGTCCCCATGGCATAGGCAGGAGCCACAGCAGGACCCTGACTGCATGAGGGAGTTGAATATGGCCTTAGGTGGCAAGACTGCTGGTCAATAATGCAATCTCCAATGGCATCCCAGGTCTGCCCAGTACAGGGGCAGAGTAACAAACTTGGTTGTGTTTTCTCATGTAGACATTCCTCATGGAATCAGAATCATTAAGGTTGGAAAAGACCTCTAAGATCATCAAGTCCAACATAAAGTAACACTACCAATTCATCACTAAATTAAGTCCTTGAGTTACCACATCTACACATTTTCTGACCCCCGCCCAGGGCTGGTGACTCCACCACCGGCCTGAGCAGCCTGAGCCAATGCTTAACCACTCTTGCAGGGAAGAATTTTTTTCCTAATATTCAATCTAAACCTCCCCTGGCACAAAGAAGGGGCTTCCTGAACATGGAAGAGAGTTTTATCCAGCCATCAGACTTGTCCCTGATCAAGCCAGGAAGGATGTCTCACTGCTGGAGTTTACTAACATCCTGAGATGGCATTAACTCTTGGGTAACATCTGCCAGTCCTGTGGAACTGGAGCCCAACTCAGGGCATCTCAACAAAGCAAACTAGCACCTACTAGAAAGGAAGTTAACAGCACCCACTAAACCCCAACCAAGTGATCAAGTCTCAACAGGAGACTTAAATCGCGTTCATCAGGGGTGAGGAACTGTGGGATTAACCCTTTTGGTTGCTCCTCACTCCCTTCAGACAGAAAAGCTTTTAATAGGTCAGCAGATAAAAAAGCAGCAGGGAAAACATTCCTTATCTCCCCTGCCATGCCTGGGCTCTGTAATACAACTGATCCCTGCGATGTGCAGACCTACTCAAACAAGTTTATCTTCATTCGAGGAATAGTCATACAGAGAGATTGCAATGTAATTACCTTCTCACAAACCCTAACTGGAAATCTTCACATCCAGTCATTAGCTGTAAGACAGGCAGACAGGCAATTATGTCTGAATAAATGACTGAGAAATGAATCCAGGAGACTCCCAGCCCTGATTCAACCTCCAGTTCACAATCTTGGGTGCAGCAGCAAGCTGTCCATCAGGCCCTCCTGTACCTGGTGCTCTCCTTTGCTTGCCCCACACCACTTATCTTGGTCATCCCACAAGACCCACAGGTGACCTGAGACCTCCCTCCCTCTGATCCTGTCCTGGGCAAGCTACTGCCTGCCTTCCCCATGGTCTGGGATGGGTCTGGGTAGCATTGGCAAGGCTCAGCCCGAGGCTCCAACACCTCCTGAGTATTTCACTCTTGGCTGAACTCCTCCTTCACCTTTTCCCTTCCTCTCTTTCCTCAGTAGGTTTATAAGCCTCGATGCTGAATGTGTGAAGTCTCCCGAACAGGTGAGCAATAAAACTTGGGAGACCTCCTTGCAGGAGAGGCAGCAGCACTACAGTCAAGCAGTTAGAGCATGCAGGCAGCAGGCCAGGACACTTGGGATCAGCGCTTGCCTCTAGCATCAGCTTGCTCAATGGCCCTGGGAAAGTGGCAAAAAGGAGCAGGCTGTCCCCAGGAGTTGGGTTTCCCTCCATTTGGACCTCCCCTTCACGAGAGTCAGCTTTACTGAAGGGCCCAGCATCCACAGGCATGCACAGAAAGTCCCCTAGAAGGTTGGGAACAGCCCTGCCTCCAGTAAGGTCATCAACCTTCCTCTGCCTCACACCCCAGTAAGACTGGAACACCACAGCTGGCTGCTTTCCAAGCCTTTCCCAACCAGGCTGGGTGAGTTGCACTGAACATATTCCCCAGCCACACTCTTTCTGAAAGGTATTCTAAAAGAGCTGAGTGCAACACATCCCCCCCAGACCCCTCCAAATTTCTACATATAATTGCCCTCTTGTGGGTGCCAGTGTACCAATCTCCCTACAGGAGAAAGGGCAGAGCCATTGTGGAACTGTCAACCACCCCACGACACCCATTTTGGGGCTGCTGTCTGGTACTCCCCAGGTCTGCATTCTTACCCCCCTCCCTCCATTTGACCCTCAAGATGGATATTTTATCTTGTGTGATTGTTTACTTAACAAAACACCAGTATTTGCAGCCCAGAGGTTATTCCCCACTGGGAGGCTGGAATAACAGTTCTGTGCTGCACAGCACATCAGGCTTTGGGAGTACTGACAGCATCCTTTGCAGGGGGAGATGGCAGTGCTGGGGAGGAGGAGGAGCTGAAGCAGCTGAAGAGGTTGTTTGATTGTTTCCTGGTTGTGAAAAAAGTCAGCTGGTTATGGAGAGAAGAAGGAGGGAGAAGACCAGGAAGGTGGAGGGAGGGGGAGAGGGTGGCCTGCTGACGATGGGAACGACACTTCTGGCATCAGCTCTGTACATATGGAAGCCTGGATTCCTGGCAAGCCTGGGCTGTGGGTGGCCAGGTCTCCCTTATCTCCCAGGGGAGAGCGCTTCCTGGATGCTGTGCCTCCTTCCACTCCCAAATGCAACAGCTACAACTCTCCCTTTGTCTTCTGCAGGAACCTCAAGTGAATGTTATGATGCACAGAGGAAGGAGCCTTGTTACATGCTTTCCTTCCCCATGCTCCCAAAGGAGCCTTGCCGCATGTTTTCCTTCTCCATGCTCCCACACTAGGCAGTTTGGCTGTGGGAAGTCGCAGCAGCAAGGTCTGGAGCTCTGCTCATTGCTGGGTGACACACAGCCAGGAGAACCCTTCCACACGAGCCCTTCCCAGCCCTTGGCAGGAGTCACAGGCGCTCCAAACCGCAAGGAGATGACAACCAGATGATGGAGATACATGTCCCCTGCAAGCAGGCCTGAGGAGCAGCCATGAACCCACTCTCTAAGCAGGGAGCTGCTGCTGCTACTCCTCAAGATCATGAACAGGAGGAGGTGGAAGATGGCTCTGTCCCTTGGAACCTCCTTCGGCACAGGGAGCGCTCAGCTTAGCTCAGGAGGAGTGATTTTAGCACAGCTGCTTGCTGGTCTGAAACAGAGGTTTTGGGGTGGCTTGTTCAGGAGTTTGTTCAGGAGCTCGTTCCTTCCTTCATCCATGAACACCGTGTCCTTCACTTCCCATGCCCCACACTGCTGCCTCCCAGCATGCAGGCACCTGAAAAGTGTCTCCTGTACCCTTGGGCAAGGGAAAAATAGGCAAATGTTAGTCTTATTTGCAGTGCAATAATGTTTCGAGATGTTGAGGTCATTCCATACTAACCTGGCAATGACACTGTTTAATCTTCCCAAGAGGCTGGAATCAAAGGCAGAACACATCCAGCCCCTTCCCAGGAGTGTGTCCTGAGTTTGTGGTTTTACAATCAGAAGAATGTAGCCTGTGTTTGTACTTTGGGTTAGGAAAGGACCTTTCTAGTCGTTTGTTTATTCAGAGGTTAATGCATTAGCTGGAAGGAACCTGCCAGCAAGGCTATGGAACAGGAGCTCTTTTTGTGCCAGTGAGAGCTAACCTGTCAAAACAGTGGTGGTTCAAGTGAGCTCACCCACGAGTGCAGCTCAGTGCTTTTTATTCCTGGTTACTTGGAACATCTTCCACTGTATAAACAGGCTGGAAGAGCCTGATGTGCACTCCCATGTCGTTTCTACCTGCCCACTTCTGGATGGAGCGGGGTAATACAGGTGTGGTCCTCATCCTTTTAAAGTCACTCTCACTGTGGACCTTGCCAGGAGGTGGATGAGGCTTTGGGGTTTTCATGGTTGTTCATTCCACACTTACTCATCTGTGGTCCCCCATGCTGGCTCTTAGTTGGCTGAGATGGCAATTTTTGTTTGATTCTGTCAGGATTTCACATCTTTTGTGAATTCATCATCTAGGCCCAAGCTCAAGTAGAAAAGGCCCTGATTGTCCCATTACTAAATCCCAGAGTGATCTATAATGCTTTGATTGCACCACTTGACCTCTTCAAGGAGCATGGCTGCTCTATCCTAGCAATTTTTAGGAGTTTCTGGCTAGTTGTTTCTTGGCATGATAGTTTTTTAGTGATGCTGTCACTGACAGTGGGCACAGGGGAGGACAAGGCTTGGAGCTTGGTCACAAAGTCTTTACGGGAACAACTGTCATGTACTTGGATATTCCATCTACTCCTTTGCTGGGATGATAGCTTGTGTGAATGCTCTTCATCAGACTGAGTGCAAAGTGAGCAAGAGCAGAGTCCTGCTGCAGAGGCCGAGGCCTCCTCCTCACCATTCCCAGGCTGTGCCAATGTCACAGCTCCTCCTGTCCCTGCATTTTGCTTTTCTCTCCTCAGGAGCTGTCAAACTTCTGTACAAGAGCTGGTTACAGAGGGACATCAAGTCCTAACATGCCTAACCTGAACTCCTAGCACAGCTAGGGCAGAAGGCAAATGGTCTTTCCTCTGTTCCTTTCTACATAACATTGCAAATAAATCTGGGAAGTTACTCCAGAGGGAAGCAGGGCCTTCAGCGTGGCTCTGCCTGTGCTTGCAAATCCAAGCTAAATTAGCCACCTCCTGAAGGAGACTATTCCAGCATTAAATGGGTGTAGGGCACGATCTTTGCCAGCTCTTCTGATACCCTTTGTTGGTTGTCTTGTGCAAGCTCACACCTGTTTTTGAAGGCAGGGATGGAAATGATTCTGATCCTATCCTCTGGAGAAATACCAGGAGGATTCTTCTGGCTAATGTGATTATAGAGGAGACCAAACAGGGAGAGATGGGCTCTGAGAGACAAAGCTCTTGGTTAAACAACATAGATGTCTCAAATATTTGCCAACACTTGCAAACACAAATATTTACGCCAGCAGCAAGAGCCAAGGCATATTTTTCCTTCAAGATGTATTAAATGTTTCCTTGAGTGTGCAGAATTCAGAGAGATCTCTTCTATCACTCCCTGGCTCATTTTCCAGGCCACTGAACGCACTCACTTCTTTGGCAAATCTTGCCATTAACAGCTTTTTTTTTTTTTCTCATCTGATTTTCCTGACTTTCCTCCTTTCCCTGAGAATCTCATGCAGGGAGGGAGAACAAAAGCATTGTCTTGTTTTGTTTTTTTTCCTCCAGCAAGCAGAACAGTGCCTCAGACTGCAAAATATCACCACCCAAGCTGATTATTTGTGATCCTCCATAGTCTCTGTGACCTGCTTACCCTCATTGCAGGAGGAGAAGACTGCAAGCAAGGTCACCAAGTCCAAGGCAATGCAGGGATCTTGTAAAGGCATTAAGCCTGATGAGCCTGCTGGAGCTCCAGACCCACTCCAGGCATGTTCCAGAGGCCCTGGGCTGGAATGACACACCTGAACTTGGGAGGTGGTCACTGCCCAGCATGTGCAAACCCAAGTGCCTGATTGCTGGAGAGCTGGCCAGCCTGTCACTGTCACTCAGAATCACAAAATTATTAAGGTTGGAAGAGACCTCTAAGCTCATCCAGTCCAACCATACCTAGCACTCCCATGCCACTAAACTGTAGCCCTAAGGAGAGCATCTAGATGTTTCTTAAACCCCTCCAGGGATGGTGACTCCACCAAATCCCTGGGCAACGTGGGCCAATGCCTAACAACCTTGTCAGTGAAGAAATTTCTCCTTATATCCAATCTAAACCTCCCCTGCTGCAACTTGAGGCCATTTCCTCTCATCCTCTCACTGTTAACCCTGGAGAGGAGACCAACCCCCATCTCACTCCAAGCTCCTTGCAGGGAGTTGGAGAGAGTGAGAAGGTCTTCCCTGAGCCTCCTCTTCTCCAGGCTAACCAACCCCAGTTCCCTCAGCTGCTCCTCACAACACTTGTGCTCCCTCACTAGCCTCATTGCCCTTCTCTGGACATGCTCTAATGCCTCTGTGTCCTTCACAATCCTTCATATCACTCCCTGATAAGTAGCAGTGTTTTTGTTTGGAGGTCTGCTTTGGCAGGTGGAGAACCACCTGCAGTGCTTCTGCTGCTAGTACCATTGCTGGTAGACTGCTCCTTCGTGGACCAAGGAATGCCTCTGATGCGAGGACGCTGCAGGAGGGAGCTCTGATCTTTCTCAGACAGCTGTGTTCCCCTTATAAAACAGTATATTGTGCTAACAAGAAATGTGAGGCTTCTTTACAGCCTCCAGCCCTGGCAGAGTAAAAAGGGGAAGAGGCAGGCAGATGCCTCCTGGAGAATCGTGGGGGATTAATCAGCAGCAATAAAACTTCAGTCAGTCTATTCCCCTAGATCAAAGGGGATTAAGGCCAGCACTGGTCAGTCCAACTTCAGCTGAGGAACCAGGACCTTTGTTTGGGGTGGATGTTGCGTCATTAGAACAGAAACTAAGGGGCCAATTAAGTCTTGGTGTGGTTTGATGCCACGGACAGTTATGAAGGAGAGAATACTGTGAATGAGTGCAAATCATAATCCTTCTGCAAATTCTTTGGCTTCTAGAAATGTAATAAAAGCTGCACAGATGTTTCTTCGTGGGGGTAATAGGGGGCAGATGAGGTTGGTCTTCCTCTGCAAAGGCAAAATGAGCCAAAAGGGTGCCTTCAAAGCAGTTCATCCTGCTGCTCAGGGAGCAGGAGTAGATATCCTAGGTCTGGAACAAATGGATCCAGATATTCTCTTCAAAGCAGCACCTTAAGACACAAGCAGTGGGGAATGATGCTGTGTGAAATTGGGTGGAAACGTGGGAAACATTTGGTAGGAGCACCACATTTCTGAGGGTGTCAGTAAACCAGAAGGCTGCACAGGCTGCTTTTGGTGTTGCTGCAGGTATTTCACACTCTCCTAGCAGAAGCTCAGTGGCAAAGCTCCAGGGAGCAGCCTGGACAGGGGCTGCAGGATGGCAGGAGGCACCAAAGGACAATTTGCAGGGACACAGCAAAGCCAAAATAGCAAATGGGAATGGAGGGAAAGGTGAAGGGGAAATAGTGGATGCTTAGGATGAGATGTGGGAAGGGTGTGGTGAGGCCTGGGACTGAGAAGCGTTAACAGGGACAGATGGAGGGAGCTTGCCTAACATCTTCCCACTCTTTGGCTGTCTCCGTCTGGCACTCTCAGCCCTTTGCTTAACAACATAATCCATATTGGCACTCAAATTCACACCCACGCATCTACAGGGGAAAGCACAGCCCTGACCAGTCCTTCCAGTGTGGTTCATCATGTGAGCTCTTTCTGTACCTCCAAGAATGACTGGGAGAAGGTACTCCCTCGGTGTCCTGCCTTTCCATGCTCTGTGCTTCATTAACCCTTTCCGTGCATGACCGAGAACCTAGATATAAATAAAGCAGCGAGCAGAAGACAACCAGAGTCAATCAGTGGAACATCTCTATGCTCTGCTGCCTGGGAAAGGCGAGGGAGGAAGGGACTCATGGCACTAGTTTTTGGGCTGTGAAGCTCTCTGGCACCATACCACCCACAGCTAAGGTAGGATTATGAGAGTCAGTGTGTCTGGGTATTCCAGGAGCAGCTTCCTTTGGTCCCAGGCGTGTCTGAATGCTTTCTGATGGTGTTTATCATCTTCACACTGTTCTGTGGTTAAGCCCAAGCTCCGTTTCCTGGAGAGTGGCCCTTTTGCAGCCTTGGGGGTGGAAATGCGGGTCCCTAGACAGTGTTCCTTCAGGCATTTGGCAACAAAAATGGAGATATTGGGAGGAAACAATACAGAGAAACATTTCACATCGGTGAGATGCACACACAAAGTATTTTTGGCAGTGTGGTGTGGGAATTTGGCACAGATTGCTCATAAGCTCTAGACTCCTTAGTCTACAGCAGCAAATGGCACCTACATTGATTATGTCTGGAGCGTTCATGGGTCCTAGGAAGGAGTGTCCTATAAAGAGACCGATAAAGGAACTAATGATGAGCCAAGATGCTTTCCTTAAGGAACAGTCCCCCTGAGTCCCTAAAAGTAGTGAACTCCAGGAGACGTGGATGTTGTTCATGGTTTTGTTGGCATAGCACTAGTTCCTTGTGCTTCCTGGAAAGATGTGGCTATTTCACACCCAAAAGGGGCTACAGCAAACCATGTGCTGTCCCCGTGTGCTGAAGTGCCTGAGGAGACAACCCTTGTTGTGGCTATTGCTGCCTTTGGAGATGCCTCTGCACCAGTATGGAACAGTTTCTCTTCAGCATTCTCTGGGGACCTTGCTTTCAAATGAGAACAACAGTCAAGAGGAGCCAGAGCTCAGTCCTTGCACCAGAACTGCAACGGCCACAAATTAACATCTCTATTGTTTTCTCCTTGATTTTGGAACTCAAAATGAAGTGTATGGGCCTTGTTCCTCTCCTCACCCAGAGGAGTGATAAAGAAAGGATTATTCTGCCAAAAATATCAGGCCTTGATGGTTCTTATTTAATGTAGGAGAAGGGAATAAACCAAATAGCCAGTTCTCTGTCTCTGATTCAAGATACACCTTCAAATCTCAAAACTCAGGAATCTCTGGCAGGCTTTCTTTTTTTTGCGAGAAAAACAAACAAAAAAATGTTGTTTTCTGGCCAGAAAGCCCAAGCTGTTCATTTCTTCCTTCTCTCTGTTTTTCCCTTTCCTTTTATTTTATTTGTGTTTTTTGTTGTTGTTCTAGGGCTGTTTCTGAGCAGCTAGGCAAGGAGGACACGCTGTATAAACATGGTACCAGCAGGGTGTTTGGAATGCTGCTTGCTCTGGACCTCCTCCCCATGGAGGAGGAGGAGGAGGAGCTGGTGGGGTGGGCGAGTCTGGGTCATGGAGCAGAGGGCAGGGAGAAGACAACTTCTCTTTTCTGCTTGCGTGTCCAAATCTTCCCAGCTGAGGAGAGGAACTGGTGTGCTCTAGTCCTTTTATTGAGCGTTGTCTTTGCTGCTTCCCTTTTCATCCCCATGTGTCAAACAGCTTGTAGGCTTTATTTCAGGAGGCCAAGGAATTTGAACTACAGGCCCAAATACCTCAAGCATCTTTTGGTATACAAAGCCTTGAAGCAAAGCTCGGTGATGCCTAGAACCAGTACCCTGGTGGCTGGTAGCTCAGGAGTAGAGCCTGGGGCATAAGAGGGTCCTCAACAATTTCTAGATGAAGAAGGTAAAAAGTGGGTAGTCTTACTTGAGGGATGCAGGCACCATTCCTGTCTGAACTCACACAGAGCTTTGTGGTTTCTGGAAGGTACTTGTCTAGGGTGGGAGAAGCTTTCCAGGGAGATTTGAGAGTCCAAGAGAGAGAACCTGCAGATAACCCTGCTCTGGAGAGTTGAGGAGCGATCATTCCAAATGGTTAGGCAGACCCTGGAGCTGGACTTGCACACTGTCTCTCCCCATTGAGGAGACACAATTCACTCTTCCTCTGCCAAATCACTTTTCCCTTACCATAAATGCATACTGGACTTGTGGTAGTTCCATTGTGTCCTTCTACCTGGAACTTTTCACTGCCTTTTCCCATGGAGACAGAACATCACAGCACTCTGCAAGGGATGTCCTTTACTAATGGGGAAATGGAGGCACAGGAAGCAGTGGGGCTTGACAGAGGGTGCAGAAACAGTAGTCCTGCTTCCCAGCCACCCCAACCATCACTTCCACCTTCAGAGTAATTACAGGTTCAACATGACAGTTAGGCCATTTCTGGGAAAATTTGGCCCAGCAATGACACAAAGCATGACTATGTCACTGTGCATTTCAGAGAGTTTTCTTGGTTAGTTGAAAGAGCAGCAACATCAGCCCTCTCTGGGGATGAACTTCAGCATGTCCAATTGCTGTTGATGGCTAGAAATGGAGCACAGCATGCTGGGAAATGCAGTCTCCAAGGGCCATGCTCAGTACTGCAGAAGACTAAGTCTATGGCTGTTCCACACAAATTTAGCTCCCCCCTTGGTTTCCCAGTGAGTGGCTCCTCACAGGGAATAACGGTCCCAGTGAAAGCCCATTGAAGTCAATGGGAGTCTTTCTGTTGACGTCAATAAGGTTGGACCCTGTCCCATGCATACGGCCCTCCTGCTGAAGAGAAATCTTCTCTGTCTGCATGAGGTACTCTGTTGCATCATTCATTGTCTATAACCACAATTCAGCTGGTTTTATGTTGCTAAACTGACAACTGGAAGCATTTAAAAGAGAGGAAGGAGAAAGGGTTGACCATGCCCTCCTCACCCAGGGACTGTCCCTGTGACACAACCTGATCTTGGGGAGGTCTTCTGGTTAGTGCCTTCAGCAAGGTTGAGCTCCTCTGTTTCAGAAGACCTTCCTTTCCCCCAGGGTTCAGTGGTGGTAATATATCTGTGGAGAAGTGGGTTAAAGTGCCCAGACCTTTCACCCTTGGGGCAGAAAGGGACTGAGGGAGCACTATGGGATTCAATTCTGGCAGATCTAGAACAGCTCCTAGAACAAGCTTCTGCAGATTTGATATATTCAAAGAGCTTGAGGCCTGACAGCCTTTTGGGTATGCCATACTGGGTGGTGCCAAATAAACAAGCTCTTAAGAACCAGCCTTTGAAGAAGGCAAGATGCTGCCCATCAGCACATCAGTGAACCAGCCTGCCTGTGTGGCCATGACTCCAGGATCCTGCTGAGTTGAACACCTGGTGAGACCTGAGGGCTGCTGCCTTCTGCAGGGATCTTCCCTCATGTATGCCATGGCTCCTGGTTGCCAGCCCTGCCTCAGCTCTGCGGGGTGCCTTTCTCCAGGCTCTCACGTGCCATCCTCCACACCCCTTGGTGGCTGGCTTCTGCTGCAAAGCACTGACATCCTTCCAAAGCAAAGAGAGCACAAAGGCAGGGGCTGTGCCCCACAGAAGAGTCTTGTCACTGGCTGAGGCCAAGCCCTCTGCAAACAGGGGAGATGGCTGCAGACAGTGCAGAGCCACTCCAGGTCTGATGACAGTGAGAGTGGGGTGCTTATAGGTGTGCCCCAGCAGTTCTTGCACTTGGCACCTTCTGAACAATCAAAAAGGATTTCTTTGTATGGTTACTGTTTTCCCTGCTGCAATGTGGTGGTGCCTGATGGATTGAGTAGGTGAATGTCCCTTGGAATTGCCAGTGGTGGCCACGCAAAGGCAGAGGCTAGCTGTTGTAGCCCTGGCATGCCAAGTGTTAGCCAACAACCCCTGACTATACTCCTGCTTCTCTCCACCCTCTGTGCTTGCTTTTCTTCCTTGAGCCAAGTGCTACCTTGTGGCCATCAGTGGATTTTAAGTTAACCCTGCTGTCACCCGAAAGGCAAACCCACCACAGAACAAATACACATTCAGGTGGCATAGGAGGCAAACACAGGAGCTCCTGTAAGCATCAAGAACAATGTGTTCTAAATCTATATGCACCTGTTATCTGTACAGCCATGTGTGTGTGTCTGTGTGTCTGCAGGCAGATGCAGTGAGTGTGTAGATGTGCATGTGTGTGCCCAGAGGAAGGGAGGGGGTACTTGGTACAAAAGGCAAAGGTGTAGAATTTGAGGGTTGCCATGGATACAGGTCAGATGCCTTTGTTCTCGCATTGTGGTGTAGCTTAGGGAGATGAGAAATGCTCCAGCTTCAGAGAACGACCAGGGAAGGGTTCCTTAAACATGTTTCTTTTTTATACATGAAGAAAAATATCCATATTTTTCTTGTGTTTTTTTGCTGTTGTTGATGTTGTTTTTTTATCCAAGTTGGAAATAAAAGGCAGTAAATGAAGGCAATCTACAGATGCATGTGTGATTGAACTCCCAGAGAGCCTGGGAAACGACTCAGTTGAGTGGCATCAAGGGAAATATCATCGTGGTATCGTCATGGTCACAGACAGCCCCTCTGTGGAGCCACAAAGCCACTTGTCTGCAGTGCCTTCTGCCCTGATAGGGAGCCTGATGTCTTCATGCACTGCCTGCGTGTGTGAGGGCTCACCCTCGTGTACGTGTGTGCTTCTGCCTTCCCTTTTCTCCTTTTCAAGTCTCCTCACTGGCTTTCTGTAGTCCCAGACTATTTGATTTGGTGCTGAGGAGGAGGTTTCAAATCAGGATCCATATGGGGCCTGTCAGTTGCGACTGGATTCATTTTAAAGTCCTTGTTAAGTCCAACAAAAAGCCAAAGATTAGAGCTGATATGTTGGCTGTGATCCAAATACTGATCCTTGAAATGCTGCCTTAGACTGCTGGGCGACTCTCTCATTCCCCTTTTTCTCCTTGCTCTTCTTCTTCCTTTCTAATTGCTTCCCAAATTTGGGTTTATTACCATGGTTTTGAAGCCAGGTAATCAGAACCATGTCTGTTCTTCTCTCCCTCATCTCTTTCTGGTACCAATCAGATCATGTGTCTTTGTTGGTTCAGACAGTCCATTTCAGTATCTTGACCAGCAATGTCAAAGCCTTGGCAAGGCTGCAGCCCTCTGGGATAATGCTTTCAACCCAGCCGCCAGCAAGCAGAGACGTTACTGGCAGCCAAAGAGACCTGTCTCAAAGAAAAGCAACATGGCTCTGGTCTGCTTGTTAGCTGGGAAAGCTCTTTCCTGTTCTCTGCAGCCAGGGTTAGAGCTTTCCCTTCCTTTGTCCCTGAGGCTGATTGTTCAGGACTTGTCCTTATTGGCCAGGGTGCCACAGCAGATGGGGAACACCTCCATGAGCGAAGGGTCTGGCCCTGAGCGCTGGGCTCCACCTGCAAATAGAAGTCTCTGCCTCAGACCTCACCCTTCTCAGATGCTAATGCTAAGGTCAGGACAACAGGAGCTTTGATGGTCAATTCCTATTGTCTCCTGTGGTCCAGCTGCATGCCACTGCTGGAGATCTCTCTTCCAACCTGAGCTCCTCCCTGCTTTTCACATCACAGCATGGAGCTTGTCTCTCTGAGAAGAGATAGCTCTTGACAGTCTGGATTGTGAGGGAAGCAGCAGAGTGCCAGAAAAAGAGACCAGAGCTCTAGTAAGAACTGCATGTAATTAAGCAAGGAGAGAGGAAAGGGATATGAGGGAGGCAAGGTGTTTAAAAGATGTGTAGATGTGATACTGGGGGACATGGTTTAGCGGTGACCTGGCAGTGCTGGTTAACAGTTGGACCTGATGATCTTTAAAGTCTTTTCCAACCTGAATGATTCTATAATTCTATGAATGGATATTGGTGATGTTTTGTGCCAAAACCAGACCACTGGGCAAAACCAGAAGACTGAACAGAAGAGGAGCTGGAGCCACATAAGTCCACCATCCCAAACCTAAGCTCTTATGGTGAGGATGCCCAAGCAGATGCTCCTGCTTTGCTCTGAAGTTGTGCCTCTTTTGGAATACTCTCTCTAAGCCTGTATCACCCTCACTAGTCAGTGCATCTCATAAAGTGACAAAGCTGGAACTACAGAGGAGGATATCTGAGCTGCTGGAAGCTTGAGGAGGGCAAGATGAGGAAGAGAACCTGCAGGGCTTTGAAACTGTTGGAACACAATATCAAAATTGGAAGCAAAGAAGGATTTTGGGCCAAGATCCAAGGCCTGATCCTGTCCTGCAAGGCAAGACCCAATCTCTCCTCCCTCCAGGCATGTCCATGGCTGTCCCCATCCCACCATGGCAATAGCATTTGGAGAAACATCTGCCCTGAGGCCTATGTGCAACACAAGGCCATTCAAAATCCATCTTGCATTGTGTTGTCCCTACAAGAATGCAAACTGTGTGCAGCCCCATATAAAATATGCCCTAAGAGTTAAAACCCATACAGTAGGCAGGTTTAGATTGGTTACAAAGAGGAATTTCTATACTGAAAGGGTTGTTAACCCTTGGCCCAGGATACCCAGGGAGGTGGTGGAGTCACTGTCCCTGGAGAGGTTTAAGAAACACATAGATGCTCTACTTAGGGTCATGGTTTAGTGGTATGTTAGTGATGGGTATAATTGGAATTGATGATCTTACAGGTCTCTTCCAACCCTAATGATTCTGTGTGATCCAGCGCACGTGATGTGCGGGCAGCGGAGAGATCTGAAAGGTGTCTGTGTGTATGCGAGATGCATCTGGACCAGGAACAGCTTGCAAAAGCCATTCAGGAAAAGATATTTAGAGGGGTGAGGGGCGGGAATGGGCTTGTTCTGTCTTTGTCTTTATGACTGCTTTAACTCTAGGCTTTCTGTCCCCAGAGTCCCCCAGCACAGGCTGCTGACCCCCTACAGGCAGCATAAAAGGAAGCCAGCCCAGCCCATTCTGTGCAGTGCTGTCAGCTCACTGCTCCAGCAGCCCTTTAATGAAGAGGGCTATGAAAGGGAACCGAAGTTTCCATTCACTCCTGCCAGCGTCAGGCTCCTGGATAATCCCTCTGTGAGGGCAGCTTTGCCGAAAGGCTCTCGGCCAGGACCTGCCAGCACATGGCGGGAGCACAGGCAGGGGTCTGACACCTACCCTGTGAGGGTGGTGAGGCACTGGAACAGGTTATCTGGAGAACTTGTGGAGGACATCTCTCTCTACAGCGAGTTGAAAGGAGGCTGGAGTGGGGCAGGGGGCTGGTCTCTTCTCCCAAGGAACAAGCAATAGGACAAAAGGAAATGGCCTCAAGTTCAGCCAGGGGAGGTTTAGATTGAATATGAGGAAAAATGTCTTCAGAGAAAGAATTGTTAGGCATTGTCCCAGGCTGCCCAGGGCGATGGTGGAGTCACCATCCCTGGAGCGGCTCAGAGAATATGTAGATGTGCCACTTAGTGACATGGTTTAGTGGCTGTGGGTGGGTGATATGTTGATGGTTGGACTTGATGATATTCGAGGTCTTTTCCAATCATGAGGATCCTATGATTCTGTGCTCCATCCCTGGAAGTGTTCAAGGTCAGGTTGGATGGGCCCTGGGCAACCTGCTTTAATGGGTGGCACTCTGGTCCATGGCAGGGGTTTGGAAGTAGATGAACTTTAAGGTCTCTTCCAACTCAAACCATTCCAGAATTCTATGATGATGATACCCACTTGCAGGGGTGGCATCGGCCTTCCTACTGTGCTGCTCTTTTCCTCTCTCTCTTCCCTGGCTGTACACATGTCCCAGTCCAGCCCCTGCATCCTCTTTATCTTCCCCACCACCCCAGTAAAACCCTCCCTGTGCAAATCCATCCCTCACTGCATTTCCAGCCCGGGACTCCTGAGCTCCTCTCCTCCCACTTGCAGCATGCTCTTCTAGTCCAGCTCTGATGATTCCAGGTGACCATCCAAATCCTGACTGGAAACACTATCCTAAGGAGATAAAATCAGCATCCATTGCATTTTCTCATAGGGTTTATCATTTCAGGGCTTTTCATCCCAGTACCCCAGATCTGAAGTAGGCACTTCCACTTCATCACCTAATCTCTCTAAAGGGAAAAATCTCCCATAATTATGGACTCTAAAGAGAATAGATAGCGAATGCACCCTCAGAAAGTTTGCAGATGACACGAAGCTGAGTGGTGTGATTGATACGCCAGAAGGGCAGGATGCCATCCAGAGGGATCTGGATAAACTCGAAGAGTGGGCCCAAGAGAATAAAATGAAGTTTAATAAGTCCAAGTGTAAGGTCCTGCATCTGAGTAGGAGTAATCCTAGGTACGAGCACAGACTGGGTGAGGAACTCATTGAAAGCAGCCATGCAGAGAAGGACTTTGGGCGTCATGATAGATGAAAAGCTGGATAGGAGCCAGCAATGTGCACTCACAGCCCAGAGAGCCAACTGCATCCTGGGCTGCATCAGGAGAGGCATGAGCAGCAGGGCTAGGGAGGTGATTCTGCCTCTCTACTCTGCCCTCATGAGGTCCCACCTGGAGTACTGCATCCAGTTCTGGGCTCCTCAGCATAAAAAAGATGTGGAGCTGTTGGAGCGAGTCCAGAGGAGGCCACAAAGATGATTAAAGGACTGGAGAACCTCCCCTAGGAAGACAGGCTGAGAGAGTTGGGATTGTTCAGCCTGGA